>OX638358.1:12267674-12867674 GCA_951812935.1 Hermaeophaga mercurialis
ATGATTTTTTTCCACTTTTTACCATTTTCAAAGGCTTCATCCCTGGTCTAACACAGACAGGTGAGAACAGAATCCTTAACCTGTATAAAGTAAACGATAAATAATCCAAAGGTGGAAAGTTGGTTATTTAACCCCAGGTTTGACTTTAAAATTCAAATATCCTTCCTTTATTATCGAAGAACCTTAACAAAAAGGTATGTAAAAGTAGATAGTGAAATTAGTGTAAAATTTAGACGTTACAACGTGACCATTGGGCCATTTAAAAATTTCGTTGATACGAACTATTTTCCACTGTAAGGGTGGAGAAAAATAATCTTTAATAAGAACTAGTTTTCCTATACGAGTTTCTGCACAAGTTTGTAACTATTTATGTCTAGTTTGTAATGTACTTAAATATTCAGTCTTCCAGTTACGCCAGAAATCGTATTGCATTTTTTGTAGTAAATTCCAACGAGACAAGCGATTTAATTTAATGTCCGAGAAATCGTCGGGTACCGAAACAAGAGGTACGTACACCATCGTTAAAAACAAATCTGACGCTAAAACCTGCAAATCATTTGGATCTAACGACATAGGCGTTAAGGGGAGCGAATTTTAAATTGCTTAGATTTAGCAAAGAATCGTACATAACTCTTCATAAGCTAGAATCTGAGAATATATCAACCGAATTAAGTTATTTTTAACAGATTTAATTCCTGATTCCTGCAAAATAGGGCGCGAAGGGTAGAATAAATTATTAAATAAAAGAGATCGCTTCTTAATAAACCATTTTTTTAGCCATTCTAACAACTCTTTACTACTTTTAATAAAGTTCGTACCATTGTCAGAAAAGAGTTGTTGGACATAACCTCTGCCAGAGACAAATGTTGCTAAAAATGTATCAGATATAAACAAGCAAATATAGGCTTTATGTAAGGGTGAGAACCTCTATGATTTGATATGTTCGCTAAAATCAACACCACTTTGAGTTTAAGGTTTGTCCATATTCCATTTATTAGTAATATTGACTTTTTGACAGATCATTGTTATGGAAAACGCGTAAGTTTGATCAACATGAAAAAATAATTAAAAAAATAAATGAATTTAAAAGAGGTAATCTCGGAAAAACGTACCCAAAAATCTATAATAAATAACGAAAAAACTTAACAAATTTAGAAATAATTGATTTAGGTGTGAAATATGGAAACACACCCACTTTTATTGATCGCGTTCAAGAAACAGAATTTCTTTAGTAAAAATTGTATTGATAAATGTATTTTAAAAACTGCACTAAGCCAACATTTCTTTTTATTCTTTAATAAATGTTTTTCGTTTCGATAATCAAGACACAAGATATGATGAAATCGTTGAAGATAAACTTGCACCAATACCAGTCCAAACAACACATTTGGAATCAGGAAAAGATATTATCGAAACCGGAACCGGAAAAAGTAAATACTTCAAACATGTTACCTATTTTTTAACCTAAAAAGATTAATAACTTTTGGTGCTGAAAAACTGTAGCAGTTACCCATTTGCTATTTAAATTGACTACTACAAAGGTCTGCCACCTTGAAGACATTTTTAAATTAAATGGAACTACCCGGCTACTATTAAAATAGGTTTTAAAAAGTCTACTACTTTGAAACGGCAAAGCTTTGAGGCAGTTACTAGTTTGTGGAACTAAATTGAGACTTACAATAAAATCGATTTTTCAAATATCGATACTTTGATTGGGTATCGGACAAAAATATTGGTTGCTGGAGAATCCGTAATTTTTCAGAAGTCATTGTTAAGTTGCATGACTATATTTTCTTTCGTAATAGTTTGTAATTTTTTGCATAAGTCATAAACAAACTGAATAACACTGACAATATAATATCGATACATAGAGTATCGATATTTTTAAGAATAATTTAAAGATATTTTCAGTACCAAAATATTTATATGTGTAGTTCAATATGAAACAGGCTATAGAGAAATTGTATTTTATTCTTCAAAACGTATGAATATGGTAAATTTTTAACTAGCGTTTGGTTCAATTTTACTTTTTTGTAAATGTACTTATTTATAAAGTGGCAAATGTTATCTTGGTGGTGAGAAAAACTCGTACTGCCCTTTATTGGGAACTTTGTATTAGGATGGTTCCGATTGTTATTTTATCGTAGCGATTACTTTAAAAGACATAACGGTTGTAATTTGTCACATTGTAGATGGCTAATATTAACATAGAAGTACAAAAAGGTACTTTGAGATACATACGTACCATTTCCGCCATTTAAGAAAATTAAATACGGAGACACACCATTATTTTTAAGTTCAAAAATTGTCATTGTAACCATACAGGGAGAGTGCAATCTCCTATTATAATATAGCCTTCGAAAGATTAAAATGTATACATATAGAATGACTTGGTTAGAATAATTATCTAATAGAAATGCGGCATAGAGCACATAGCGTCAGTTTTTATGTTCTTTCATGTAAAATAATTCTACTTGTTGAAACATGATAATTTTCAGGAAAAACGAAATTAAACAGTTGAATATCTGAGAACGAGATTTTAAGGGAAAGCAGTAGATAAACTTTTATTTGGTTGTTAAATAATAAACAAAATAATTATGAACACACTCAAAGTAAATGTTCTATATTGCCTCCTCGTACTTCTATTATTTTTTTTTTATTTTTTTGATGGAATTTCTGACATATGACTAATACGTATGAGTAGTGATAAAGTTGCTTGTTTTCATGAATCTAATGAATACGGCCAAATATCGGGGTGGACTGTTTTCTGTGGCCCACTCTGTATACAGCACCTTGTATACACATTAATCCGTTTGTATAGTATAGAAGAAACATTTCCTATTACTTTATTTTAGTCGTACAAATATGTAGAAACATTTATTTCCAGTTAATTAATTATTTAGGAAACTTTTGGACACTGGGACATATTTCACCCACCGGTATTCATGAGTAGGTTATTTTTGTCCCAGAGGTATATTATAAGTAAAAACAAGTAGGGTTGAAACAAAAGGTTTATTATAAACTATTAATAATAAAAATAAAGTAATTCCTAGAAATATTCAAATACTCAGGTATGATAAGGTTTAGAAAACGTTACACATTTGGTATAAGTATCCCAAGCAACACATTTAGTCTCGGGAACAGGTAGTATAGAAACCGGAACTTTATAAAAGTAAATGGTTCAAACCTGTTACCTATTTTTTAACTTAAAAAGATTAATAACTTTCTGGTACTGAAAAGCTGTAGCAGCTACCTATTTGCTACTTAAATTGGCTACAACATAGGTCCGCCACCTTGAAGACATTTTTAAATTTAATGGAACTACCCGGCTACTCTTCAAACAGCTTTTAAAACCGCTGCTACTTTGAAACGGTAAATTTCCGAGGCAGTTACTAGTTTGTGGAACTAAATTGTGACTTACAAGATGTGGCACTTCATAGTCCCATATAGCGGTTCTAGGAAAGTACCTGGTACAAACAAGGGGACCTAAGAGAAAAGAAACTTTAAGTAACATATATAGAACCCGGGTACGTCCCGGGAGTAGACTGTGTTTTCTTGAAAGTAGCCGCTTCTTACACATGCCACCATATAGTGAATTATACTTAAAATAACAAAATACCGTCTAGTTCTAACTTAACCTACAATGTCAGTTGTTAGTAGAAAAAATCGATAATCGATAATATCGATACTTGGATAATGTATCGGACAAAAATATTGGTTGTTGCAGAATTCGTCATTATTGACAAGCCATTGTTAAGTTGCATGACTATATATTCGGATGTAATAGTTTGTAATTTATTACACAAGTCATAGAACAAACTGAATAACACTTATTACAATATAATATCGATACCTAGAGTATTATATATATATTTTTAAGAATAATTTAAATATAGTTTCACTATCAAAACATTTACATGTGAAGATCAATATGGAATAGAGCATAAATAAATTTAATTTTATTCTTCAAAATGTTCGAATATGTTAAATATTTAACTAGCCATTGGTTTAAATTTACACTTTTGTAAATGTACTTATAAAGTGGTAAATGGGACCTTGGTGGCGAAAAAAAGTCGTACTTCATTTTATTAGTATCTTTGTAGTAGCAAGGTAGAAACTGCTACCATATAGTTACATTAGGGTGGTTCCGATTGTTACTTTATCGTAGCGAATACTTTAAAAGACAAAACGGTTGGAATTTGCCACTTTATAGATGGCTAATATACCATAAAAGTAGCAAAAGGTACTTTGAGGTACATAGGTACCATTTCCGCCATTTAAAAAATTAAAATATGGAAACACACCATTACTTTTAAGTTCAAAAAGTGTTAATATAAATGCTGTTTTCGATAAAATAACAAAAGAATCTTATTATACTTTCTTAAATTATACATTTACACTAATATAAAAAATATATATAAAAAAGAAGAAAATTTGTTATGATATTTTAAGTATTTTATTTAATAAGTGTATATATTGAAGGCGCTTTTATTTTTTCAACCTAATTTTCAAAATTTTACGATAAACTTTCATTCGTTTGTAAATTTTGTATCCGATATGAACAACACATGAATTATATAGATATTATCAATTTCCGCCATAATAAGTATAAGTTTAGAAGAATGATGTTATGGAAACCTTAGTGAATGGAACAACAAGTTAAGTTGAGATAAAAGTATTATTCAGAAATATGAGAAACAAAGACAACAAACATAGAAAATATCGGAAGTCAATGCTACTACACGGGAACTACCCTGGAATGTTCTTACAACGTAGCCGTGAGGTTCCATGAAGTTGTAGGGACTGTAGCCGGAACGTAGCAAATACGACTTGGCTACGTGACATTTGTTCCCCACTTTGGTACCAGGAACGGATTTAATCCGTTCCTATGACTTAGTGGCAACTAAGGCAAACCACTATGGAGTGACAGTGTGTTGCTTGGGATAAGTAATTAAGTTGTCCAGCTTTCAACATTTCATATAGAACACCTTGTGTCATGTCTCCTAATGCCTCCTATAATTGGTAAATGACCTTCAACATCTCGTGATTTTTCCTAATTTTCTATGGACTGCCTAGACTTCTTCGTCTACATTTCCTTCTAATTAATTTTCTTTCGTATTCATCCATTTCATCGACCAAACCTGCCAGAAAATCCTTCTTTTCTTCTATTCCCTGTAACATATATTATCTAAATGTTTACTGCCATTACCATTATCAATCTGTAGAGTATTTTCTTCTACCATTTAACATATCTTCTATTCAGATCAAATTTTAAAGATTTTTAATTAGCTGTAACTGCGCCTCCATGTATTATTATAAAATGCATCATTTCTGGGTATGCAACATAATTTTTTTTCGCCATTCTTTGGTTTGCTCTTTAGCAACAGTACATTATTTAAATGGCAGTTACTAAAGAACAGCAGTTTTGTAAAGATAACATTTACAACAGTATCAATTTTTGTTTTACTTTCAGCAACAGTTCCATTGTAATTTTCTTTATCTTCAATACCCGCAGTATCATCATCTTCGTCAGAATATTGTTCTTCATCTGACGTGGCTTTTCGCCCAGATTCTCTTCAAAAAAAGTGTTTTCATAGTCCTAATCTTCTGAATCGTTACTAGAAGCAAATGCTTCTGACTTTAGTGATTCGATATCCGATAAATGTTGTGGTTTAGTTCTTCATTTGTCATTTATTGTATTTTATTTGTCTGCTGCTGAAAACTACCAGTGGATAAAAAGTATCCCGCAAAGTAAAATTGTAGAAGAGTGTGTAATTGTAAACGATTTATAATTTAATTATAAATAATAATTTGTTAAAAATCAACTTGCCTCATGACTGAAACAATGAAACACTGTGAAAAATGGATGTCAAAAAAGGTGATTTTTAAATAACCATGTTACCAACATTACACTAAACGTAAATATGTATTACATACAATTTACAGTTTATTTAGGGTTGAAATTGAGCCAGGGAAGTATATTGAACATCGAATGGAATATATATACCCCAGTGGTCCCGAAAGGGTTAAATATAAACTAGTTTATAAATTTTGGCTTTCACGAACCTCTTAAAATTCTGGAATGCAAGGTTTCTTGCTCCGGCTATACGTGTCAGTTATATTTTTATTTAAAAAGCTCCTTTGTTTCTTATAAGCTATGAAATGAACTTTATTTTTATTTATAACGGTTCCAGTGCGGTCCTGTTTCAAGAGGCGGATCGGACTATACGGTTCCTTCTTTTTTCTATGTTCGTACGGCGCTTTTCGGAACTTACGCTATTCTCTAACCGACGTATTGTGCAAATCTCTCATGAAATTCGCCGACAAAAACTAATAAGAGATCTCACAAAGGATCCGATTTGAAAGGGTTTTGACCCTTTGCCGTAATGCCACCGCGGTCTCAGTCTTTGAACCTTTATGCAGACCTTCAAACGAAATCCGATATATCGCTTCCCCCGAGAATATTTCAATTAATTTTACAATCGGTGATACACGAATCATAAATAAGCCACATAATCAGCCAAACAAATTTTTTGTTTATTTTTGTTACTATTGTTACTAATATTGAATTGTAATTGAAAATATAATAAGTAGTTCAGTTTTACGCTTCCCCCAAGAAAATTTCAATTAATTTTACAATCGGTGATACACGAATCATAAATAAGCCACATAATCAGCAAAATAAATTTTTTGTGTATTTTTGTTACTATTGTAACTAATATTGAATTGTAACTGAAAATATAATAAGTAGTTCTCTTTTAGAGAAAAAAGTCTAGAATTCCCATTAAAACAAAGTTGTTTCTTAGTAATATGTATACTAAAAAAGAAATTTGTGAATTTTGTGTACTTGTAACATAATTAACTATTAGATGTCATGGACTTTTTAATCGAACGTTAAAACCATCCATCATTTAAATATTTTAATAAATTCATGAAAATTTTCGTTCTAATTATTTAAAACTCTTTTTCCGTTGCATTTATTAGATCCATTAACAAGTTAGCGAAACTTTTTCGTCAACAAGTGATTTTTGAGGGCATTAATTTTTATCCGGACACAGTGATTTGAAAAATTAGTACAGTTATTGAGGTTTATATTTTCGAAAAAGTAGTTTTCTTATATTTTAATCTGTACTGCGTAGGTTTAGAAAATAGTAAAGTGAGGTACATTAAGAATTTTTGAATTTGTTCTTAATATCCTCTTTGTGTTTCTTTAACAAACTACTGAGGATTTAGATTTTTTTTTAAGGTAGCCAAATGTGTTTTACTAAGATTTGAAGATAGTGATTTATAGATTTTTGCAATATAAACAAGTTTATAAAAAAGTCACTTTAACAAGATGCATTTAAAAAATATTATTTACATTTTCCTACCTTAAATAAATTAAAAATCAGATGGGATTTCAAATGTTTAATGTCTGTATCAAATATTTTTTTGAAACTATAGCATAGAACTTGAAAAGTTAGAATAGGGACATGTAAGTCATTTTTATTAATTTTCAACGATTTAAAACCAAAATTATTTTTACTTATACAAAGTGTTCCGTAGCTATAGGCCAACCTAAACGTACGTTTTCTTAAATACAATGGTACATTTTTTATTACTTATTTTAATTCTCCTGACTTTTTTAAATCTCAAAATATAGAGTTTCTCAGATATGTACTGGAGGTTTCAAAAGTTACGACCACATTTATATCAAAATCGTTATATATTGGCCAGCCCGTATCTAAATAGGAACAATTGTTTACCCATTTTTTGTATAATAATTAGTTTAGGTAAACGCTCTATTTTCATATTTTATAATTTTTTAGAATTTTTAAAACTGCATACAGAGAAAGTCAAAACTCGGAACAAAAATTTTCTCAAATTGTTTAAATGGAACACCCTATATTTTATCTAGTAACATTTTTTGGTTCAAATCTAATAAAGGAACTGTTGAGCTTTTACACACTATTGGAACACCCTGTATATTTTGTTTTCATCTTCAGGGAAAACTACAAAATCAATTTAGTTTATAATAACGTTTAATAAAACTTTAGAAAAAGATGTACTTTCATTTTGAGAGGTTTGTTCTATTAATTTATGTATAAACCATCTATCTATAAATTGGTAACATACTGGTCCAAAAAAAAATTATAATGGAATAGAAATAAATTTTAAAATATAACAAAATCTAAGTATAAAACGCCAATTTAAATGATTTGACCAATTAACAATTTATAAATTAGAAAATATTGACATATTGACATTGACAATCTAATTATTCCAAAATACTCTTCGTATCACAAAATACTAATAAGATTTAGAAAAAAAGTGATAAAAACTCCTTAGTAAAATATATTGTTACCTTTTACGTGTTGATAACAATATTATTAGTTATGCATAAACAAAAATAAAGAAAACGTTCATTAAAATATTTTTATCACGATAATATTTTAACGTCAATAACAATACTGTCTCAATTAATTTAGAATTAGATTTTATAAAGCTGTACTTTAAATGTTATTACTTTTTTATTATAATTTTTTGTTTGATCATTATGTTACCAGGTTATAATAACATCTAGATAGAACAAACGTCAGAAAATGTAAGTACCATAATCTTTTTATAAGTTCTATTAGATATTAATAAAAACCAAATTGATTTTGTAGTTTTCCCAGAAGATGAAAATAAACATTTTTGAAATCTTCGAATTAATTTAAAGAGTATACTTCGTGTGTTGCTCTGTATTCCCAATAACTTTATACTATATTAACTACATTAACCGTTCTATTCAATAATAAAATTAAGAGATGAGGGAACATCATTATGAGTGATTAGAAATATCAGGCCAGCGCTGCTTTCCTGATTTCCAGGATTAAGCTAATTGATTAATGACTTCCATAAAACATTTGCGCAATTCGACAGTCTATTTTTTCTACCCGGTCGGTGATTATCCTCTTAATCACTTGAAAATGTTAGCGTAACTTAAATGACATTAACTTTTAAATCTGAAGGATTACGAATAATAGATGGTTATAAAAGCTTGAAAATTTCTCGTATTTTAAATTGCATTGTTAAGTTGGTTAGACCCTATTCTGCACATTTAAAAAAAACATAAAATGATATACATAAAGTATGAAGTAAATTAATTTTATTGTAAACATATATTTTCCCCAATAAGTGGATCGGTAGACAAGGACTCATTGAGTGGCCACCAAGGTCACCGGATCTCACGCCATTATATTTTTCTTTGTGGGGTCATCTAAAAAATGTTGCGTATAAAAGTAAACTCGACGACATAAATGATTTAAAAGATAGAATAAGGCAATAAATAAATACTATTTCGCAGGAAAACATTAACAAAGCTCAGCAGGAATTTATTGATCGCTTAGGAATACAAGAAGGGAGACAATTCGAACAGTTACTGTAATTTATTGTGTGGAAATTTATTGATACTGTTGTATTATTTTGTTATTTTAATTTAATTAAAGGTCTTCAAAAATACAGATTTTATAATTTATAACACAAGTATGATATATTTTTTGAATCGTCTTGAAATTTGCAATCTATAAAAATTAAATATATAGGGTGTGCCATTTAGGTTCTGTAGAATGGATTGCACTAAAGTTTAACGTGCACACACAAGCTCTGCTTTTGCACTAAAAACATTAAACTAACTCAAAGGGCTTGATCCTCTTAAGTCTTCTTTCTAACCCAGTATTGTCAAGGAGCTGGATAGCCTCGACATTGACATGATGATGGAGTCTTTCTTCATGACTCTTCGCTAATTTCTTGATGGTCTGGTCAACAGTGTCCATTTCCAGGTCCCTGTGGAGATCACTGTTACGAATGTACCAAGGGGCATCTACTATGTTCCTTAGTGCTTTGTTTTGGAATCTTTGAATGATTGCTAGGTTGCTTGCTCTGGTGCATCCCCATAGTTGGATACCATAAGTCCATACAGCCTTAAGTATCTGCTTATAAAGCATAAGCTTATTATGTAGAGAAGGAGTGGAGTTTCTTCCAATTAGCCAGTACAATTTTCTGTATTTCAATCCAAGTCTTTTTAACATGCACTTTCCATCGAAGTTTGGCATCTAAAGTAATACCTAAGTATTTTGCTGTGTTTGAATGTGGAATCAGGTTATTGTTTATTCTAACTGGAATATCATCTATCCTTTTGTTTGTAATGTTAATATGAACTGATTTTCCATCTCTTCGTCCAGTCATAGATACGGTGGACAGCTATTTGCAGCTTGTGGGTTGCCACTTCATTGCTCTTTCCTACTGCTAGAATGGCAGTGTCGTCGGCGAAGGTGGCTATGGTATTGTTTTCTAACTCTGGAATATCACATGTGTACAGTAAGTACAGAACAGATCCTAGTACACTTCCTTGTGGTACTCCAGCCCTAATTTCTCTAAGATCGGAATAGGCTTCCTCTTGCTTGATTCTAAAATATCTTTCCGATATATATGAATGGAGGATATCTGTTTACTGTTTTGGAAGGAAAAGCTTGAGCTTATGTATTAAGCCTTCATGCCAAACCTTATCAAACGCTTGTGCTACATCAAGAAAGATAGTAGCACAAATGTTTTTCTCTTCCAACGATTTCTCTATAATATTAGTTATTCTATGGACCTGATCGATCGTCGAGTGTTTATTTCTAAATCCAAATTGGTGATTAGGAATATTTTCTCTTTCTTCGATGAGTGGTTTTAGTCTTTTGAGTAGCAGTTTCTCAAATAGTTTCGACGTAACAGGCAGTAATGAGATCGGTCTTTATGACGATGCTTCATGTGGTGGTTTCCCTGGCTTGGGTATCATTATAATTTCCGCAATTTTCCAAAGCCTGGGTACATACTTCAGTCTGAAGGCAGCATTTATTAGGTTAGTTAGTTTAATTATTGCTTTTTTGGGTAGTTGTTTTAAAATTTCTCCAGTAATTAGGTCAAAACCTGGAGCATTTTTCGGATTGATGTTTTCTTTTATTTCGGTAATTACTTCTTTGGGAGAGGTAAGTTCTATTTCTTGATCAATCTGTGGATGTTGTTCTAGAATGGGTTCTTCATCTTGATCTCCATGTGGTTGAAAGATCTTTTCTAAATGATTTGCAAATCTTGTTGCTTTTTGCTCATTATTTCTAGCCCATTTACCATCTTCCAATCTGACAGGTGGTATTCGCATTTATGGGTCTTTTTAAACTCTTAGTTGCTTTCCAGAGTGAGTAATCGGTACTGCTGTCGTCTGTAAATTCGCTTAGGTAAGTACTAATCGATTCTTCTTTAATTTGTTGTATTTCTCTATTGAGTCTTTGGGTAGCATTGTTGAGAATATTTTTATCTTGTGGGGCTCTATATGCCATTTTCTTCTAAGCTTTTTTTTTATAAGAGATTAGTTCTCTTATTTCTCTAGGATAGTTGTTTCCTACCGTCCTTCTATTAATAGCAGGTGTAGTTTCCCAAGCTGCTTGTTGGATATTATCATTAAGCAGTTTCACTTCGTCATCTAGTTGTTGTCTATTTTTTAGAGGAACAGATAGATACATTTTTTCTTCAAGGATGATTTTGAAGCTTCTCCAATCTGTTAATTTGTTAGTCAATGTCTTTTTTAATACTGTTTTCACTAAGTGTTAAGATTATAGGGGAATGATCAGAATTCATGTCCCATCCTTCTTCTATTTGTAAAAAGTTGGCTGATATGTTTTTGATTATAAAGAAATCAATAAGGTCTGGGATCTTGTTGGGATCGGTTGGCCAATAGGTAGGCTTTCCAGTGGATAAAGCTTCACACTTATATTCTTTCATTGCTTCTAAAAGTTCTTTACCTTTAGTGGTCGTTAGTCTAGATCCCCAGTGGGTATTTTTAGCATTGAAGTCACCACCAATAATAAATCTGTTTCCCTGATTAAACAGGAAATCTATATATTGGTTTTTCTTCAAAGAATATCTTGGTGGGCAATAGGTAGCAACTAGAGTAATCTGAAAGTGTCTAATGCTCACACTTACCGCAGTAGCCTGGATTTCTCTGGTTTTATATTCTATTTCTTCATAATGTAAGATGTTATCCTTAATTATTATGGCACTTCCGCCTCTCGCTGTATGTTCTAGACGAGTTAAACGTTCATCAAATTTTTGGAACAGGTGCTCCTGTTTCCTAAGTTGTTCTAAGATAAAGTCGGGTCAGTAGATACTTTAATTTGTGTTCTAACATTATTGTTTTTACTGGCGTTTGATGGTCCTGCAACAGCTTGGCTGAAGGAAGATGGCCTGTTTGCATTTTCTTGTACTTGATTTCCGTTATTCCTTCTTTGTACTGAAGAGTCAGTTCTTACCTGTTGTACTTGTCGTATTGGTTGTCTAGGTAAAGATGGTTTCTTCATAGTATCATCTCTATTTTTTTGTATTTGTATAGCAACGATACACCCTCGATAATTAGCAGGGTGGTTTCCGCCGCAATGAATGCATTTTGGCTGTACATTTTCTGGCTTTGTGCAATTTTTGGTATAATGTTTTCCAGTACATTTGACACATCTTGGTTCTTTTGCACAGAATCCTTGTGTGTGCCCATAGCCCTGGCATCTCTTACATTGGGGAACTAATTTTGATTTTTTAATTGGTTTAATTTCAACCCTGATTCCCAGTATATCCGTTATACTATAGATTTTATTCACGTCTTCATCTTGTTTAAATGTCAACATAAACATGTTTAGCGGTTGCTTAGTTTTATACTTAAGTTTTTTAGTGTCTTCTAATACCTTATATTCCCTCTTTCGAAGGTCATCTACAATTGCCTTTGGGTCACATTCATTATGTAATTTATTAGCAATAACTCTGATTGGTCTCTTCTGTTTGTTCTCATAGGTATACCAAGAATGCCCATTATCTCCAAGCATTTTTGAGACTTTTCTCTAACATTCTTCATCTGGCATATTAATTTTGATATTATCATTACTGATAATTTTGATTTGATGTCCAGTCACCATTCTGTTTAATTGCTCATGAAGGGCTTTAAAGTTGTCAATGCCATCTACCACTATTGGTGGGGGCATAAGAGGTTTTTTGGCTTTTATCTGTTGATTAGTTGAGACAGTTTGTGGAGGTGAGAGCGAGGTATCCATTTTTCTTTTCTTGTTGTTTCCCTGTTTCTTTCTTATCCACTCTAACTCTCTAGCTAAATCTTCTTCATCAGTGTAATATTCTATTGTATCTTTTTCCTCTTCTTGTGGAGGAGGAGATAATTTCTTCTCCAACTCTGTATACTTAGCTTGCAGTATAGTAAGCTGGTTTTGGAGTTGATTAAAATTGGCAATCACAGCTGACTTTTCCAGTTCAGCTTTTCTCCATTCTGCTTACAGGGTTTGTTCATTTTGCGAGCGTTGGTAATTCTCTTGAAACAATTGGTTGTTCCTTTGCATTAATACAGCCTCGTTAGGCGTAGCTGGCGGCTGATAAAATGCCATAGTAAATAAATAATTAAATTAAGTGTTTGTTGCACGACACTGTTTTCTTTCACAGTCATGAAGTCGAAGTTTATTCGTGTTGTTTTATCTCGTCTACATTAATTCCTCGTTATCCTTATCAGTAACAAAAACAAAAACCCGGAGCGATTCACAACACGTCTTTGCTTTGTCAAAGTCAATCGAATACTATAAAAAAATGTCGATGACATTGTTGAAAGGGTTTGCCCTGTATATTTCAATGTAATGTTAAAATAGATTAAATTAAAATCAAAAATCGACTTGTCTCAGGATTTTTCCTCAAAATTGTTTGTTTAGGTTAAAAATAATTTATTCCGTACTTTATGTACACACTGTATAATAAATATGTCAGATAAAGAAGAATAACCAAATTCAATGAGAATGAAAAAAAATGTGTTGATAATTTCTGTTACTTTAAATTGCAATATTAAGGTGATTAGATCCTATTCTGCAAATTTTATATATATTTATAAAAAGAAAGAAAAACATTATTTTGTATTAAATAAATATGTAAAAAAATAGAAGAAAAACCTATTTCAATGAGAATCAAATGAAAAAAATGTGTAACTTCCGTAAAATATTATTTTAAAATATCAAATAATTATATAATTAGATGCTCAAAGTTCTTTACACAAGACTATTTTTCACAAAAATTAAGTTAACGTGATTAACTGATTTTTTCAGCAAAAAATTATATCGCCGAACTTAAAGATATGATTCAATCACTATCGAGTGAGTATCATAAAATTTCATAAGTTTATTTTTATTTTATATTAAGCATTGTTTAATTTGAAATAACTTTTTTCAAACACAATAGGCTTTTTTCTCATTTAACCATCATTATACCTTTTATGGTTTAAGAGATAGCAATGTCAGCATACGATAAATGGGCAGATTCTTTTTGTCAAATTATGCCCATTGAGGTATGTAATTTATATAAGTAAATGCACCCTCTCAAAACTACAAGGTGTTAAAAGTTTAAAAACGAAAATAGTTCATTATCAATAACATCTTCACTAGAGGACCAATGTAGATAAGGAAATAAAAATAAAAATAAAAAAAATAGGTTAATAATAGTAATTTCCAGACGGTTCCAAATATGTTAAAAGTAAGAAATTGGAGAAAAAGGCAAAAATAAAATAATACCAGCTGCTTCCCAAGTAACATTTTCCGACTTAATTTAGATTAAATGTCGTCACTGTAATTTGGATACGACACATTTTTAAGACATAATGTCGACTTTTCGATAGTTAAAGTGGGAAATGAGAAGAAAATGGTGATTAAAATGTGTACCAAATATTGCCTAAAATATACCCCAACGTGAGTCTAAAAGGTTACTAAAACTTTTCTAAAATGTGTCTTGATTGTGCCTTTCCTTTCAATATGTACCTAAAATAGAACATTGATGTGTCCAAAAGGTGTCTATTTTATTCTTAACTTGATCAAAACATGTGACGATAATGGAAATGTTTTCAGTTATTGCGCTATAATTAGTGTTCTAAATTTTACCGAAATCAATATTTCCTGTGTATTGTGTAGAAAAATAACTCCAAATAGCTACATACATTCTGATAATTATATATATATATATATATATATATCGTGAACATAAAATGAAAGTTTACTTTTAAGCAGACCAGAACACATAATAGCATTTTATTTTATCCAAGTATTTTTGGATTTTTCGCTTAGGTACACTTTCGAAACTAAGTTTACTGACAATAGTTGACATGATATGGTACTTCTAAATTTTAAACTCAACTTAAAAACTACAACTAATTGTAATTAATTAAGTGTTTTCTTTTTTCCATAAACATGTTTTTTTTAAATTTTGCACAAAATCATATTTGGACCAGGGCTGATGTCTTTGAAAATGGTAAAAAGTGGAAAAAAATAATAGTAGGATGAAATCCAGTGGAAAAGGAAGAGAATATAACAAAAATGAAAGGAGAAATAGTTGACAGGCGATCTGAGGTCGGGAAGTGGAAGGGGGTGAGTTTTTAAAGGTAGAAAACTGTTTATCTCGATTTCCGGCAAAACTACAAGTCCTATGGAAAAAAGTTAAATGGCAAAGTTGTACGTAATAAACAGGTCTACAACTTTTGTATTTACACTTTTTTCACCTAACCAGAAAATTTATGTGAAAAATTCAAATAACCAAGTTTTCGGTCTTTTATTTTTATCTTTTACAAAAAAAAATTTTTTTTCACGGAATTTGGTGAAAACTTACCTTTTTTATGTCCGAAACACACTGTAATTTTTTTTATTTAAAATATTTATTTTTTCACCTTATTTTGACTTTTATATCGAAAAAGCACCCTAATTTTCAATCGAAAATTCTCGCGTCAAAATATCTGAGTTTTTTAAAAAAAGTGAAAATACAAAAGTCCACATTTTTAAAGATTCAGTAAACATTAACTTTATTTCTAGTTCATCTTCCATTTCAGTATCGCTGCTTTCATATTCAGTATGCTGTTCGCCACTAACCTTTCCTCGATATGAATGCGTAACGGGGGAGAAAGCGTTAAATGACTTTTTTACTTTTTTTGTCAACTACAATGTTTTTCTCTTTGCTGGTTTTTTCTTGCTTTTGAGTTTTTCATAAATTCGAACAATTTCCTCTTAATAATGTCTATTTTCTTCTTTACTCGTCGATAATAAGTGGTAGTGCGCACAGTTTGAGTAGCACTTTTTTTTAACTTTTACCATTTTCTTAAATTTTTCACATCCACATTTATCCTATTATTCGCATACAAAAAATTAACTAAAAACATTATAGAAACAAAGTGCGTCTCCAATCTTTCCATATGGATCTCCATGTGCCCGTACAACACAATGTAGGAACACTAAAGAAACAATAAAGAAACTTTATGTTTAAAATGTACCCACTTGGACATTATTGTGTCTGTTCTACTCATTTCGGTAACAAATTAGAAATCATCATGTTAAGAAACAAATTCGATAAACTTGTGTCTATTCTGTGTCGACCAGCTTGTGTCTAAATATATTTGAAGAGTCCAAACTGACACAAAAAGAAAAGAAAACTGTGTCCGAGTTGTCTATAAATTGCTAATTGGGTTAACTGTTAAAGGGAAATAATAGTTTAGTTGTTTAACTAAGCATGATTTAAAATCACCTAAAAAAGCACGAGAACAAATAAATGTAAAATATATATTACACATCATAATGAAGGTACGAGAACGATTAGCTAAATTAATTTTAGTATTGGCAACACAGCACATACCCCTAAATTAATCACAATCGAATGGCCAATGCTGTGTGAAGTCAACAGCTGACTAATTTCGGTCCATTCTCTTTGTCTAAGTAAGTAAACATACTTTGTTAAACATTTGCCCGAGTAAGTTTAAATTTCCAGAGATAATAGCTTCCGTTTAGTAAGTCAATAAAACCGGCTATTTCTAATATAAATTCAAATTTTGTAATTGGAATGATAACCTCAATAGAATTCCTCTACTTTTAAATAACTCCCTACTTAATAATGAATGATTCCAACTGTATTTAAATTAGTTATGTGTGAATAGAAATTGAAAAAGTAAAGGAAAAAATGTCAATTAACTAATATTAATTGAAAGTTAGCGGTTAACGATCTTCACAGACCACTAACTAAAGTTAATAGACGACAAAGAATGTAACTAACTAAATGTCCAATTTTATTTTGCTAATAGAATAAAGGTGTATTATTAACTTAAATATGGGAAAATTGTAAGACGAGTCGGTAAAAGCATGATTAGGTTAATAGAGTTTAGCACACGAATTAAAATATAACATTTTAACTTCTACTGCCAAAAATTATCAACAACTACAAATATTGATAAATATCAATGACATTTCGATTTAATTTATTTAACAATTGAAGAATATTTTATTTAAAATCAAAGCGATTCTGTAATATGTAATTCTATAATTATTTGATATTGATATGGTAACCTGACACTTTGTTATATCAAATAATTTTAATTTTTTATAGTTTATAAAAATCCATTAATATGAGTGAATATGAATCTGAAAGTCTTGCATCAGATATTGAAGATTGTGAAACGGAGTTATAATATCGTTACTAATTCCACAAAAATCATTAATAAAATACAAACAAGCTTTTGGATGTTTCGGCAAATGGTGTGAGGGGAAAAATCAAAAAGAAAATTATTACTGGCTTATTTCGAAAATTTACCTTTGGGCATATTATTCAGTCGTGACCGCGATGATATCCACAAAAAATATAGATATTGCCAAATCTATTCAATTGATCGCGTTTTTGAAACTAAAATCCGAAGGGTATAAACCTAAGAAATTTATTGATATTAACACAATAGGTAGCAAACCAAAAAACGTTGCTTTAGAAGATCATCAGCTTCACTACTTAACACTGAAAAATACGAAAGCTGAAAGAAACATTGAAACATCCGTAGAAAATAAAAAACGAATAGCTTCAATAATTCTGGGAGACAACAGTTTGCAAATGGAGCTATCAAAAAGTAAACGACATTAGTAATTTGGAAATTATTTGCCTTCTAACAAAACAGTGTTCGTCTGGAGTAAATTTGTTTAAATGCAAAAATGTTATCAATATTCAAACATGATTGTTTTCAAATTTTATTAATAAATAACTGAATTTTGATTTTAATTTTATTAACCAACTAAGATGGATTCATTATCTAACTCAGTCAGATAAAAACCTAACTAAAATATGTTTGATAATATATTTTTATCCAAGAAATCGTAAATTAAACCGTTGTATATAGATTTGTAGAAAAAGTTATTAAAAGTTATAACTGGCGTTATACCCAAATCTAGCTTATATAGAAAAAAATGTAAATATATTTAATAATTTTAATAAATATAAAGTCAAGTTTGTTTTAACGCTCATAATACTTCTATATTACCATACTTTTTCATTATACACATCAAACTCATTATACAGTTCCTGTTTACATAACAAAGTGTGAGTTATAGTAAAAAATATAAAATTAATTGTTTCAACTCTTACTTTATGGAAATTATTCATAATAAATATGGAAAGATAAATAATACTAATCTTGAATTTCCACAGTCTTCCAAAGAGTTTTAATATGTATTATTAAGGTCTAAGGTTTCGGTATTTGAAAATATACATATTAAAACGCTTTGGCTTTGGTAAAAACTCAAGTTAAGTGTTATTTATCTTTCCATATTTATTTAGTAATAAATGTATCATAGAGCAGAAATCCTTTATGAATACTAATTAATTCTATAAAAATAAAAATATTATAAATATGTATGGTTAATGATATTCATTTACTTAGAAATAACAACAATAATGAAATTTCTGCGAAATTTGTATTCATGTTTTTGTTTCTATCAATATTTTAATCGTCAGCCTTTTTTCCTTGTATATTTTTATTGTGTATTTTGACGAAAACTAAATGTAACGAATTTAAAGAAACGTTTCCTAGTCGTAAGCGCATTTTAAAGTTTATTTCTAGTTTCGTCCTATATGATTTACAAAATCCCTAGCTCTTTCATGTCTTAAGTCTGAAATAATATACGGTTTTCCATTAAGAGCGCAATTTTTTATTTGTTAATAAAACACAGTATGTCAATTGTAATGATTCAAATTTTTATTTAAAATAAATGTTTAAGGTATGGCAATTATAGCTTGAAAAAAATATCTGACAAATGACCACCTCTACCTGATCTACAATAGGTTATTCTTTTGTCAAAATTGTTGATAACATTTTCACACAATCGAGGTTCAATCTCACCAATAACTCGAATTATTTCAGCGATTAATTCATCAATTGTTCGTGGATTGTTCCGATAGACAAGACTTTTAACGTAGCCCCAAAGAAAATAGTCCAATAGTGTTAAATCGCACTATCTTGCTGGCCAATTAACATCACCATTTTTTGAGATTAAACGCTGAGGAAAAGTTTGATGCAATAAATTGATCGTTTCACCAGCTGTATGACATGTTGCACCACCTTGTTGGAACCATTTGTCTCTGATATCAATATTTTCAAGCTCTGGCAATAAAATTTTTTTTATCATGTTTCGATATCGTGCTCCATTTACAGTTACAGCAGCACCATCTTCATTTTGAAAGAAGTTTGGTCCAATTACACCACCAGACCACAACGCACACCAAACAGTGACTCTTTGTGGGTGCATTTGAAGTTCATGAATCTGTCTTGGATTTTCCTCACCCCAAATACGGCAGTTTTGCTTGTTTACATAACCACTCAAATGAAAATGTGCTTCGTCACAAAAGATGATTTGTTTTTTAAATTCATCATCTTTTTCTTCGATGAAATTAACAAATTGACGACGTTTTAAATGGTCTGTTGGCTTCAATTCTTGTGTCAGCTGAACTTTGTAAACCTTTAACGATAAATCCTTGTGTAAAATTCTCCATAATGTGGTTTGTGGAATGTTTAATTGTTGTTCTTGGATCATCTTCAACATTATCACGAACTGCATCAATATTCTCTTGTGAACGACTTGGACGATGACGAATTCGTGTTTTTACATCCAAAACTGAACCACTTTGTTCAAACTTTTCCACTATTCTCAATATTTTTGATTCAATTGGACGATTATGTCGAGTATAAAAATCACGTAATTTACGAAAAACAATTTTATTTGAACGTCCATTTTCATAATAAAGCTGAATTATTTGGACACGTTGTTCTAAGCTGTATCTTTCCATTTTATAAATTGCCAACTACAGTAGATTTTAAATGTCAAAAAATTGCGTCCCTAATGGAAAACCCTATATAACCCACTATAACCCACTATAACCCCAATAATGTATATTATTTTATTAAAAATTTTAATATTGCCATATAATGATTCTTGATGGTATCTAAATAAATCTTAATATATAAATTAAATTATAAATAAATACTAAAAATTTCACCATTCTAAGCCCCAACATTTAACTGGAAGTGGATGTTTCATTCGAAACGGTCACATGGAGCTTTTGAATACTAATGTTCTTTTATATCCTCAAACAATTTCGGTTATCGGGTTTACAAACACAGCCCGTTGTTATGCAGTTAATTCAGTTTCAAATGATGGCACTTCAAATAATAACCCTTCTGGCTCGAAACGTTACACTGCTCTTGGAATGGACATTCTCCAAAACCAAATCAGTGGCGTTTGCGAAGGGGCCAGGGGGGAAGATAAAGTACATACATGCAATAAATAAAATCTCAACGGGTTAAAATATCGCAAATCGTTACAGTTTTTAAAATTTAAAAGGTTAATTCTTTGAACAGCTGCAAGAAAACTCGTATACAACTGTTGGGGTACAATTAATTTTTCAAAAGTTGAAAAGCTATAATCAGTTATATGGAGTTTTTTTTGTTTTTATGTGCTGTAAGACTGTTTTACAAATCAATATCAAAATATTTTTTTAGAATCAAAGAGTACTCGAAAACAGAAGGCAATTGATTTATTTAGTGAAAATCAACTAGAAAGAAGTGATAGTTTATGATGTATATACAGGGTATCCCAGACGTTCGTACCCAATTCTTGTTTTAATGTAGTAATCTGTAATTACATGTTTTATTATATACATTAGGGATGTAAGAAAAAATTAATTAAAATGATTACACCTTAATTCGAAAGTAAAAATACGAAAACAAGAATAAAAATCATCCCAACATAAGAAATAATCCTGATATGTTGATCCAAGTGCAAAGATCTAATCTCAAAATAAATATTTGTTGTAATTTTATTCTACTGTTTACATTTTTGTAATATCGTTAATTTTTTCGGTACTTGTTACTTTAATCTGTTGTAATAGTAGAATTCTGTAGTTTAGTTAAATTGGTGGAAAACTAGAAAACGTGAAATTTAAATCTTATATGGAATATCTTCTTTAAGGTTATTATTATTGTTTTCGTATTTTTACTTTTGTTGAATTAGGGTGCTATTATGAAATTAATTAATTTTATAAGAATCTTGTCTTAATAACCGATGTTTTTTGAATTTTTTTATAATAATTTGTTACACTTTTATTTGTTCACGGCTAACCTTGTTATAATAGAAATTAAAAAAAAATCTCTTTCTGTTATTTAATTGAAAATATCTCAGATTTTAGCTTTAGGGAGTGCTTAATAAAAATGAAAAAATATAAAGTATATTTTTAATTTTTAAAATAAAATGTAGGGTGATTCATTTGAAAAAATTGACAAAATGATATGTTCGAGTTTTAGGTCGCTCTATATTCAATTAGTGGATTAATAAAGAAATAGCACTTTCTCGTAATACTGTATCAATGTCAAAAAGTTATACCTGGAAAAAATTATTGTTAGGTTGTTCTGTCTAGGATATACAGGACGTTCAAATGAGATTGATTTTCGTATACAATTGACCATAACATTTGAAATACCCTGTATAACGTAATTAAACCCTATATTGGAAGTATGGGGGAGATGAGCTTAATCTAAATTTGAAATAATATATAGGGTGTTCTATTAAAAAAAAAGGATGTTTGGTTCACCCTGGTAATATGTAACACCCTGTAAATACGAAAATAATTTTATGATGTAAAGTTTGAAGTTGCCTATAATTTTTATTAATAACTTTTTTTTATGTCTCCGTTAATAACGGATATATCGTAATTCGACGCACTAATGCCGCACCCTGTATATTAGTTGAATTTGGTTAGTGTGTAGTGAAATTCAAATAATTTGTACATATTTTAATTTCAGCAAAATTAATTAGATATTTGAATTTGACAAAATAATGGATTTAAAAAATTTTAAGTAGATCAAATTTATGGTCCGTCAATGGATTTTAAAATAATGCGGTTTGATGTAAATTTCTTATATTATTTAACATCAAAATTTGTTTTTTTAATACTCTATAATTCATCCTCCGTTGTAATAATTATTAACAAAAATTATGATAATTTTGAGGTTTTTTCATTTTCAACAAATTGCGTTGTATATATTTAAGAACCATATAATTAATATAATAGTAAGATAAATGTTTAGTTTCTTTTAGTGTTAACAGAACTTTGTAATTTCCCATTAAATACGCAAAGCAGTGGTCAAATGCTTTTAAACTAAATTAGAGATATAATAAAATATTTATGTATTAAAAATTTTTCAAATGAATTTTAAATTTTGACATAAATTAATATTATTAAAATTTAATTGTGAACGTTGAAAATTTAGCGATGAACGTAATATTTATATTTTAGTGTTTAAGAAATATTCGTGTCTTTTATGTAAAGGTACTAATATCGATAATTTTCGCAGTTTTTGATTAGTCAAATTAAAAGTAGATCAATGCCTAAAAATATTGTATTTTTTCATATCGTGAAATATTATGGTTACACCACTGGCAGATCAGTTATTGAATTATGCTTCCGTAAGGACACAAGAATAATTCATCTTGAATTAATGTAATGAAAATTAAGTAACTGCTATTTGGCATATCCAATCAACGGAATAATTTAACATAAGAGTTTATGGGCTTAAATACGCATTAAATATTATACAATGCTTTAATTTTAAAACCAGCCAGTTAAAGAAACTTTTGATTTTACCTAAATTTAGAAAAAAACAACAACAAAAAATTAAAAAAATATATTAAAAAATCATTTTTCTACTAACTCAACTCAATCTTGAATTTAGGTAGAATTAAAAGTCATTTAGACTTGCTGGTTTTTAAATAAAAGCACTATCTAAATAAATTTGGTATGGGCAATCCAATATCTTTTATTATATATTTTTGGGGTAAATTATTTAATAAATACTACTTATTAGTTAATTCAACATCATGTGTTTAATAAATATTAACATAATTTGTTTTCCGCTCATGAACAAATGATCTAAAAAGTAAAATGAAATGATCTCAAAAGTTATCGTAAATTCAATTCATTAGAATGATTATTTTTTATTTACAGAATATTAAAAATCTCTCTGGATATAAAAATCTTATACATCTAACTTGAGTTTTACTCAAGAGTAAAGTACCTTTAAATTTGACAATATCGAAAAATGTTACTAAAAAAAGTTGATCAGAATTAAAAATTACGTTTAGTAAAGTTTGCCATATGTTTCCAACTTAGGGGGACATATTGTACATATAATTGTATTAAATATACTTTTCAAATACTCAACGTTCCGTGTGCAAAATTTTCTATATCACCCTTCGCAGATTATGATATGCTTGACAAAAAAAACGAATTAAAATAAAATGAAGCAGTTGTCAGCATTTCTTCTTTTTTTGATTGTTTAACTTTTATGTTCACCATATAATGGTACAGGCCCACCCGGCTTCTATGGTATTAACGTCACCCGCGCCTTCTCACATGTCCCCCGTCAAAATTTCACGTTAGATGAACTGATATGAAAATTATCCTTGTTCACAATACGATTAACTGTCAAATACTTTTTTTTAATGTCCAAATATTTAATTACACCGGTGAATTAATGACTGATTTTTAATTTATAATTCAAGCAAGAACAAAATGGAATATAGTCGAGTGAAAGTTGGTTAAAAGTTCTCTAAATAGTATAGTTCGGTTTAATAGTACAAATTAGCTTTAACGTTGTATTAAAGTAAACATTATAATATGAATGCTTTATAAATTTCTCGTTGAAATGAACTTTACAGTTAAAGAAAGAACTCGATGGACTTAAATATATCCTGAGTTTCGAAGCAAGTTTATGAATCTGATCATACAATATCAAAATCTAAAATTTTTTGTCCAAAGTGTTAAATAATTTAGTTAACGGTCCATAATATACCATGATATATTGCCTTTTTTATATTTTGAACCATTAAACCATTTTGTATTGCATTATCTATTGCATACACTTTTTTGAGATCATTGTGCATTAAATGTAATCAAATTTGGCAAATTAATCGCTGCTTGTTTTTAATCAATTCCCACTAATGTATCGTAACTTGAGCGTTAATCAATTATAAACACTTCATAAATAAAATGTATTTAATAATATAAAATGTCAAATTCTCATTTACTTGTAAAAATTGCAAGTGAACAATAAAATCAAATCAAAACAATAGTTTTGGAATTGTTTATTTTATAACTATAACATTGAGTAAACAATAAACACTGATAAAACCTTCATATGCAGATTTTAGAATTAGGTACCCAACTTTCTAGTTATTATTACACAATACAATTCATTAAAATGTTTAGGTTGTCTCTCTTCGAGCTTAAAGTTGAAATTATTTATAATATATGGAAAAAACAGAAAATATATATTCTCTAATTTTTAATTTTCTTTTAGGTGACAGAATGTGAATACGGAATACTTAAAGAAAAAGTGGCAATAGGGATTTTTGACATATTAAAAAATGTTAAAGTTTGATATGCAAAATGTTTTTCTTGGAGCATCACCTAATGGTAATTTATATTATTTAAAATATGTGTCATCACATAATGAACAATTGCAGTATCTAATAATTTCCTTATATTTTAATGATGACGCAGTGATTGAAGTAAAATGTCTTTATTCTGCATCAAAGTTAACTTTAACATTAAACACAATTGATATTTTAGAAAATAATATATGTTTAGAAAAACGTAGCAATCAAACGCAACTAAAAAGGACTCATAATTACTTCTATCAGGTATTTTATTATTCATACATTTACAGGTAATTGTTCACAAATTTTTATAGAACAAAATGTTCTTCACTAATTTTAACATTTATGGCAATACCTGCTTAAAATATTTTTAGCAATCTCTTCCATTTTGCAGATTCGAGGCCATTTGAATGTAACCATTAAAAAGAAATGTTACTTTGTTGTATATGTAAGTTGAGATATGTGTTGAAGAAATTCAAAAGGATGATAAATTGTGGAATGAAACAATGCTATCAAAATGTTATACTATATTCAGGAATCAATATTGAAATATCAGAAAAAAAGAGTGGCATTCTACATAAAACTGATTAAGGTCTTTTTAAAGAGTATAGTATAGATATAGAATGTTTTGAATTCATACAGTTCTTTTTGCTGATAAAGTAAGTCTGTATAATTATTTCCTTACTGTAAATAGCAATTTACTATTTCCAGATATCATTTTTTGGCGTGCTGCCAACGTTTATATTTTTTATACATCGAATCCCCTTGAAGTAGTGAATTGTTTCTCTTACAATGAACTAAGTTTGTACAACTATTTTCAGTTTCCATATTTTGCCATCGCTTATATTTTTTGTACATCAAATCCTCTCCAAGTAGAAAATTACTTCTCTAAGAATGAAGTAAGTTTGTCTAACTATTGCATTACTGTAACTAACAACTTAATATTTTCAGATTCCATTTATGCTCTGTTACCACCGTTTATATTTTTTTTACGTCGTATCCGTTCCGAATCGAGAATTGCTTCTCTAACAATAAAGCAAGTATTTATAACTATTGTATAATAACTCTAAATAGAAATTTATATTTTCGGATCCCTTTTTCTATATTTTCTACATAAAAATTCATTGAAATCATTTAACAAAATATATTCTGTGTTATGAAGAAAGGAAAGGTATGTTAAGAATCTGAATATATTTCGTTCTGATAGAGGGGGCGAAGGGCTGGGATCCCCTTTGTGAGTATAAAATGCGATCAATCAAGTAGCGGCTCAAAATATAAATGTTGCTTTTTTTATGTTATGCAAAAACCTGTGGAAAAAAAGTAAAAAAACCGTTGATGACAACTAGTTTTTATATATACAAGAATTTGTAAAACATTTTCTTCATATAAAAAGAAGAAAGCAAATATCGCCACTGGCAAGTTGTATTATGTTCAAAATGAAGGAAATTATAACAGTTTTTACATTTAAAGTAAAGTGTAACTCATCTGAATAAATGTTGACATTTAAATAGTGTGAATGTTTTATTATTAAAATGTCTAGTTATGTTTAGTAGTTCAACAACTTCAGATATATACAAAAATAACTAAACTGTACCTGAAAGTTTTGAAGTAATTTTAAAATCGATCGGAACACATTTAAGAGGTCCCTTGAATACTAGTAACATAAATTCAGTTGGCAACACTGAAATTATACGATATTTTGGGGATATAAAACCTGATTTTGCAAAAAATGTATGTTATATTATTAGTCATCTTTGATTCTTTATAACTATACCTAGGAGATGAGCTTTTTAGGTGTAAAATTCATATTCTCATTTTTGACAGTTTGACAAGCAAACATTTGAATTTGTATAAATATTTTATATTCTATGAATACAAACCCCAGCGCCATCTCATGAGCAATAACCACGTGTGGCGGTTTTACGTACCTTCCACCTGTAGTATGGGTTGCATAATGTTTTTTTTGTAGATATAAATTTCGAAAAATAAAAATATTTCATATTAGAATCGACTTATCTATACTTAACTTAGGAGTTAAGCTTTTTTGGTTGCATTTTGTGAACACAATTTATGAATCTGTCAAAAATGAGAATGTGAATATCTTTCTTACAAAACTTTAATTTTACACCAAAAAAATGCATGTCCGAAAATCAAAAATAACTAATAACATTTACATTATTTGTTTTAACTCTTACTTTATAAAAATTATTCATAATAAATATGGAGAGATAAATAATACTTATCTTGAATTTACACAGTATTTATTATTTATCTTTCCATATTTAGCCTACATTTTTTGCAAAATCGAGTTTTATAACCACAAAAAATCCCTAATTCCAGTGTTGCCAACTGAATTTATATTAGTAATATTCAAGGCCCATCTTCATACCTTTTTTGTCAAATTCACTTCTACACCACATAAAAGGACTTTAAGAAATAAAATTAATATAAAGAGGATGTTATTGGCAGATATATCTCTATATCTAGTTGATTATTAAATGTTTCTTGAAATAAACCTGTGTAAGTATAGTTAGTTTCTTTTACAACGTTAGAATTAAAAAAATTCGGTACGAGTGGAACATTCCGAGGAACGAGTATCGAATTTTGTTGTTCTAATCGTGTAACAGACTATATTTTCTCCACGACCAGAAATTTACTAGATTTTTCACTCATTATTTTGTTATCGCAGAGAAATTATAGATCGAAAAAACAAAAATGTCTCTTTATAATATAAATAAATACCGTTGCGCATTTGAACGTTACATTTAAATCTAAACACCTTTATAACATTTTTCGATATTGTCAAATTTAAAGGTAATTTACTCTTGAGTAAAACTCATATTTTTTGACAAACCTCGTATACCACTGAAAAAATTTGATATTTGATGAGTGTATTCTAGGTTTTAGATAATACAGAACTTTTTATGAAGAATAATTTTACCCCAAAATTAATAATAAAAAGTAGACAGGACGTATTTTTGATTTAATGTATTTTTACATAACAATGAAATATACAGGGTAAACCATTTGTGAGTAACCCAACAAGAGATATGTGCTATGTTTAATAAAAAAATATCCAGAACAACCTACAAGTCAGTCAACAGTGAGCAAAATTGAAAAAAAAATAGGGAGTTTGATATCGTAGAAGATCTACCTAAATCCAGCACTGGCCGAAGATACTAAATTAAACTTTTTATTGGCTATGGCAGAAAATCCACACAACAACGTTCGGCAAGTTAGTCGAGAACATGATGTTCCATTTACTTCTATTCTTAAAGTATTAAAATATGAAAAGTTTAGTAATGATCCACTTTTCGCTAAAAACCTTATTTTTTCTGAAGAATGCACAATTACATTAAACGGTGAAGTCAATAGACAGAATTGTAGATTTTGGGCAAAGGAAAATCCTAAATGGATGAGAGAACATCACACTCAATAGCCAAAAGAAATTAATGTTTGGACAGGAATTGTTCGAAATAAAATCATTGGACCCTATTTTTTTGATGGAACTGTAAACGGGCCAACTTATCTGCAATTTTTAATGAATTTTTTAAATCCAACTTTAATGAATTTATTCCCTAGTGCAAACATTCCCGGAAATATCGATGAAAGTTTTCCCCAATAAGTGGATCGGTAGACGAGGACCCTTTGAGTTGCCATCAAGGTCACCGGATCTCACGCCATTAGATTTCTTTTTGTGACTACATTAGGTATTTCATACAACACTCTTAAAATAGTTCAGTAGCCGTAAAATTGTTTTCTAGTATTTTTCAGTGTTTTATATTTTGAACTTTTTAAAACGTGTCAAAAATGTAAAGATTCTTCAATTATTTATGAGAAAATTTATATGTTATATTATTTAGAAACAAATACGAAATGTAGAAAAGGTAAAGTTTTTCAGCATTAATATTATTGTATTCTTCTGCTTTTCAGCTTTTCATTTGTACAGAGAATTTCAGTGTTGAAACTATTAGGAAATAAATTAAATACAATTGTAGTAAGCTAGATGTACTAATTCTTTTGTTCGCGGGTTTTTCTGGCATTCGAAGATAATTACCGTACTATAATTTATATCATGAAGTCTATTTAGCTCTGTATTTAAATTCCTTCTCGTTAAAGTTGCTCCGCCTTTAGTGAAAGATTTTCACATTCAATTACACACATTCTTTTCGTCTTGCTGTTTCCAGTCGCTTTTCTTTTTATTCGGTCTCTCGCCAAGAATATCCCAATATTACTGCTCTCTGTAATTTAACTCTATATAGAAAACAACCTTAATGAAAAACAAAGCAGCTGTTCCCGGTTATGAGATATCAACATTGAATTATTCATTTTGTTTTCGTTGCGGAATTGATTAAGCTTATCTGACGAAAAAAAATGTATGTGATAAGATGCACCCCGGTTTTAATTTAATCTGGATCTGGATTTTTGTGTCATGGACCTGACAGTTTTAATTCAATTATGTTGGAATCGAAATCGAATGCCTGCCTATTGTATTTTACATTTTAAATGATTTAACGAAGTTTTGCCCTAGTGATTCTTCGTGTTAAGTTCATACCATATTTTTATGAAATGACTAATGGTTTAACAATATTTATTCACTGATGAAATAAAATATAAATAGCTTTAAGAAGTCAAGATTGTCCGTTATAATATTGATATTACTGTATAAGCGTGAGGATTTTAAGATTTCCGAAATTCAAATTATAGCTCTAGTTAGAATTAATTTATAATATTTCACTTTTTGGATTAGATAAAAAACACGTGCCAGATCGAGAATTGGCTAGCTCAAAGTTTGACTTAAATCAGATATGATATACCTATTTTATTTTATTTTAAAATTATGATTTTAAAAATAATATATACAGGGAATGTAGTAGTTTCGCTTTAGGAAATCTTATGATGCAACATCAATAAACCGAAGATTTTAAAAGCAAACAAGCAAGTCTTCTCAGCACTTCACGGTTACATCACTTGCAAAAGTAACGTTTTAAAATGCGTTTAACGATTACAAAGTAAAATTCCAATAAACATTAAATACCTTCATCAGCATTATCATCTTCACTAGACGTACGAGTATTTAATAGATTTACGGATGAATCAGAAATATTTTGTAGCTATTTTCAATAAATTTTACATGACAAGGCAGTGGGACCACAACTATCGAGTTAGTTCTGCAATAACTTCTCTGATAACGTTTAAGACACTTTCTGATAATGTAGAAACATTTTCTTCCTTACTTCTACTTTGATGTTGCTCCAAATAAATTTAATGAAGTCAATGGCGGCTTGTCCTATGGAGCCAAGGGGCCTATGTAGTAACTATTTATCATTATATAATTTGGTCCCGACGAAAAAATTCGCGTCGTACTATTCGTACACGCAACAAATTATGTATTATAACTAGGAAATCTCCAGCCGAGCACATCCTCAATTGGCCCCCACTCGCTCGATATACCGCTGGTTATTCGCGGTCACCATGATCGATATCCAGAATGCATGTTCAATGTCGAGACCGAGCCAGTCGATTGAATGGCTCGGATGGAGGCGGATTAATATTTAGCGATTGTTTCCGTAATATTTGAGTAGCATTGTGCGTGTTAAATGTTTTTTAAGCTTTAAAATTAAAGTATATAATTAAATAAATTCTGTTTACACATCGTCTGAGGCGAAATAAATAAAATAAGTTATTTACTAGTGAAACCTATTTCTACGCACTCGCTCGAGGAGAAAATTGAAATTAAAGAACTTGGAAGACCTCTTCCCGATTTAGAAATTACAAAAACACAGAAGGCTTCTACTTCTAGTTCGGCAAATTTCTTTATTTATTATTTTGTAAAAATGGTAAAAAATACTTGAAAAAAAATTATCCGAGATAGGTATATTTTTTAAATTGCTTTTGGAACAAAATTTGCACTGGCCCCACCTATGTACTAAGACACCAGCCGCCACTGAATGAAATTGAACTTACAATAATATAGTAGGAAACGTATATCGGTATGACCAAATGTTTTAGCAATTTCTTTAACATCCTAAATTGGTTTAAGGTACACTATAAATTTACCTTGATGACATACCAGAAAGTGGAGAATTATTCTTATAGTAAGATTAGCAATATAGGGAATTTCCGAAACCTGTTTAATTTGTTGTCCTTTAAACATTTTGAAAGATGGTACAATGTTAATGGAGTAAAAATTATACACTTCTCCCCTAATGTTGCCAGCCATGGCGTCCACCCGGGCCGACGATTTTTGAATGGTTTTTTCTAGTGCACGTTCCCTCATTATATACAGGGTATTCCAAAAATCAGCAACCCCCATACTTTTGAGACCATTGAACGGTTTCCGAACAGTTGGAATAGGTACATGCAAACCGTTTTGATAAATTTATAGTAGATTTGACGGAAAAAAATTGTATTATCTAATTAAGACACATTACAAATTAATTTTAACTTATGCAGGGATTTACGGTTTTGTCATGTCATTTTTAAGGTGATTAAACATGTTCAAAGGAAGAAACAAAAGGTTATCCATAACACTCAAATGTGTTACAAAGGTTCAAATCCAATAAAATTAAAAATCAAGCTACATACAATTTTATTATTATATAAAAAATAAAAAAATAATAAACTTACCAATTAAAAACGGTAAAACAACAATGTTAAATAAATTAAAATAATGCATGTGGTACAAAATCAATATAAAGTTACACTTATGGAGCCATATTTAGATATAATGTAAAGCTTGAAAACCTTTTATAAAATTAAAATACAGGTAATAATGCAAACCGAAGGGTTTGCGAAAGAAATAAAAACTCAAGTTTAGTAATGATAGGAATTAAAACTAGAAACAGACAAAAAAGGAAAATAGAATAGGAATTCAATAAGAGAACCCAACAAAAGGATAATAACCCAGTTTTGGATAGGGGACGAATAAATGAAAAGTCATGCAACTCCTAATAAGGTTCGTGTAGGAGTAACTCCTCTCCGATATGGAGGGAGAAAATAAGAGAAAAGGAAAAGGGAGCTTAACAACAGACACCTGACATCTGGAAAATACATTTCAACCATATCCAGAGACTCCACCTATCGATTTAATGTCATCAATATCCACACTTCTACAAGCCCCATACCAGCTAGATTTGTCGATATAAAAATTTAAAACTAAAGAAATAGAAGAAGCTATTAAAAATAACCTTAAACCAGCTAAAGCCCCAGGTTATGATCTAATCACGGATAAAGTCCTAAAGAAACTTTCCCCAGAGGTAATCAAACTTATTACTATTATCTTCAATGCGATTCTAACACAAGGATACTTCCCGTCACAATGGCAAGTAGCTCAGATAATACTAATCCTAAAACCCGGTAAAAATCCAGCAGATGTCAGATCGTACAGACCTATTAGCCTTTTACCAATACCTATAAATAGCTTCACTGTCCTAGCTGCCTTTGCAGATGACATCGCTATACTAGCTTCACATAGCAACCCAATTACCGCCTCCAGGAACCTACCCTACAAATATACCTCAGTGAGATCGAGCTGTGGATGAAGAACTGGCCTATTAAAGCCAATGAGACAAAATCTGTGCCCATCACATTTACACTTAGAAGAGAAACGTGCCCAGCAGTATTGTTGAACGGTAACATCCTGCCCCAAAAGAATGAGGTAAAATAGTTGGGAATTCATCTAGACAGACGTCTAACTTGGGCAAAACATATCTGGTACAAAAGATTACAACTTGAGTTGTTGTACAGAAAAATGTACTGGCTAATAGGATGCTCGTCTCAACTATCACTATCCAACAAGAATCTGGTATATAAGTCCATAATATAACCCGTATGGTCATATGGAGTACAACTCTTGGGATCAGCCAGCAATTCAAACATTATAAAAATTGAACGTTTCCAATCTAAACTACTCAGAGCCGCAACAAACGCTCCCTGGTTCATACCAAATTACGTTCTCCACCACGATCTACATATCCCAACAGTTATTGAAGAATGTTCCAAATCAGCCCTGCGATATCAAGAAAGACTTCCTAGTGTTCACCCAAACATGTTGGCTACGGATTTGCTTATCCAACAACCGCGAAAAAGACTGAAACGGTACGACCCACTAGACCTATCTCAGCGTAGCTAGAAAGTTTTAATTGCACCAATTCGTAGTCTTCATAGTTCTGAAGTTCCAGTTGTCAGTACCTAGTACCTATATGTAAACAAAACTAATGTAACTTACGCATTACTAGGAGAGATATCACTGGATACCTCTTCTCTACGTCATATTTGCATTTGTTAACCTAAGTGCTTGTTGATTTGCAAAAGACAGATTGTATATCTCTTGGAAGTTAATAAAAAAAATGTATCTAATATCAACAAGTTTTCACATAACACTGATTTTAACTTTTTGTAATTAAGTTCTTATACACTGAACAAAAAAAATGAAAAATCAATAGAGTAATAGTAATTCGATGGTTATTTTTTCTATATAATATTATCTCATATTCTATAACGATTTGCAAATATTATGTAAAACTTATTAACATCGAGAATGATCTAAGCTTGTAAATGAAAAACAATTATAGCAGAATTGAGAAATAAAAATTTTGTAAAATAGTTAATTGTTTATTCCTCTGTTTATAATTCCGTTTCAACTAACTTTACTCCTAACTGTCTTTTTTTTATTATTAAGGTCTTTTATCCAATATTTAGTCTTACTTTTTTGATTAATGTCATGACTTCAGTTGTTGGTCTTCTACTGTTTTTTGGTGTTGGTTGTGAGTAACTGCAGCTCTGTAAAAATATAAAATTACGGTAAAATATAGCTTTCAATGAAAATGTTTTTAAATGTATTAAACGACCAATCAACTTAAAACTTAAAAAAAAATCAAAGCAATTACTACCATTAAAATCGGTTACTAAGAAAAGAAACAAATTAAAATTACCTCAGAAGTTTCATGTCCTAAGTCTATATCTAGCATTTCTGTTTCATCCATCTTGGTTTAAAACTAGAAAGTTAGGAAACCTTTGTTGCATTTTTGATTAATATTTCTAAAAACCCAAAAAATACTGAAGTAATTAAATATGACATTGATCATTTTATTGATATAAATGAACAAAAACTGTAAAATTTCTAAATAAGTACAACGTTGCAAATTTTGTTCATCGCTTAGATAAGCTCTATTTATGGGTCAGCGGTACATAATATACTAGTTTAAGCCGAGCTTATATTTTTAAGTTCGCGTACTTAGATTTATAGAAAAATCAGTGAATATGTGCATTAAACGTTTAAGTTTTTGTTTATAAGACTGCAACATCTGCATCTTGAACTTAACTTAATTAAACAGATATTGATTATTTATGAACACTTATAAATATACAGTATGGTCCAAATAAAAGGAAAAAATTCATTATTTTGTAAATCGGCGATTTTCTCTGTGAGCGTGATGACGTCATCAATAAAGTTTTTAAATAAAAAAGTAGGTTTTGCAATACATCAATTGAAAGGTCAAAAATAAAATGGTGATCTGAGGAAGCGCCCATTTAAAAATAAAAATCGACGGGTTTCAGGACTAAAATCTTAGAGGTCATTTTAAACTGTTGTAATGGCACATTTTGCTTTTATGTTTTAATTGTCATAATTAATTTAAAGTTTTTCATTTATTAAATATTTCTTGTAGTTACAGTTGATGAGTAAGTTTTTTATTAATTTTTTTTACAAAGTACTAAATACATATTTTCTTTTTTTCATAAATTTTTTAGAGTCCTGATGATGGCATAAAAGTCAAAAGCGCTTGACTAATTTATTTGAAAAACTTTAATTATATTTATTGAAACATTCCTAAAAAATTAAAAATTAGTAGCTTTCTTGATTTGATTTTGTTTTACAGTGATATTTCAACAACAACATGGATTTGATGAAAACAATTTGCAAGGATTGTATCATTGTATCGAGGTTAATGGTAGTTATTTTGAACAATGAAAAATAAGGTTTAGTTTTTTTTTTGTTACTGATATTCCCAAATAAATACCTCAGTCCAAAATTTCTGGAAAATATTTCTTAAGTAAAAAAAACTATAGATTAGAAAACAAAATACCTTTCAAATAATATGCTATGTGACCACACTTGCTATTTAAAAAAAATTAAATAGTTGCTGTGGGTCTCTATGGAGTTAAATTTAGGGTGTGAATTTTATATATCAATTTGTTTCCTTGCCAATAAAAGTGTGTTTTTAAATTTTCAAAAATTTCTTTGTTTCTGAGTGCGGTTAAGTTTCCGTTGGCACACCCTGTATAAATACTGTTTTACCAGTTGGTCAGTCTTAACATAATTGGAAATACGAATATAAATCGGACAAGCTTAAAAATCTCATGAAAATGTGTGGAATATCAAAAATAAGAGAAAACATATAACGAAACATTGTTAAACAATAATAAAAGAAGCATAAAAATCACAAGAAACTGGAGAACAGATCACAGAAAACTATTTTCTAATAGTTAATAGATATAATAAAACTGTGTATAATACCTCAATGATACTGCCTCCAATAAAGAAATATATTAAAATAGAGAGTCAAAATATTTTAAACCCGTAACACTCATAAATTTCTAAAAAATGGGCTGTAAAATATTATATTGTGGAGACTAAGTTAGTGAATAATAATATTACAACTACGCAAAATAATTTAGGTTTAAGAAGAAATGCTGTGGCTAGAAATGTAGCAGTAGACCTCCAAGCATACGCCACTGGCGTAAATCACTAATTGTTAATGTGAATAATTAAAACGTAGCAAAGTCACATAGAAAACAGAACTTTCCAAGTGATGAAGCACAATTTACAAACAGAATTTTGTCTAAAATCTGTAAAAACGATAATGTAACACGGTTTTTCAACAAAGAAAAGTACAAATCGTCAGATGTAGAAAATACAGAAATAGAAATCCCGAATACAGATAATAATAGTCGAAAAACTATTCATAAATGTAAAATAAAACAACATATTACAAACTAAAACCTCACTTAAGGGCAATGAAAAGGAAAGTTTACATAAAAGATATTTACTCTTTTTTATATATGTAGGATTTAGTTCAAATAATAGAAGTAGTTGAAAATTTCGACTACATATATTTACTCCTAATCTAACTGTATCATGAATACATTTAGTATATTGCTGAACTGCAAAAGTAACGATTAACAATTCGATATTCATAAATACCACAAAAACAAGTGTAGGCATTTAGACTAAAGTAATAAATTCTGAAGAAAGGATCTCCCAGACATTTATATACTTAAACTGGCACCTACAAATCCTCCAAAAAGCAATACTCACAATTTTGAAATGTTACGAGTATGTTCCGGCCGGTTCGTAAAATAGTACAACATTTAAACAATGAACTTGTACCACACACTGAGCCTTATTTGGTTAAGGAATGGACACGCGCCACTCATTATTCACTATGTTTTATTTCCTTCATTTTTATTCGAACAGATAGAAAATAATAAAAGTTTCACGTTAGGAGAAATTAAATAAATTATTTTAAAATATGTTAACTGTAGATCTCACTCGCAAGATGAACAATTTTAAATAATTTTGTCAATATTAGCAATTGCAGTAAACTATAACATTATAGAGTGTGTACATAAAGTATGGAATAAATTTATTTTCAAAAAAATTGTCGATAACATCGTTACTCACAAATGGTTTTCTCTGTATATTTCATTATTATGTAAAAATACATTAAATTAAAATCAAAAACCAGGAATTTTCTTCAAAATTATTTGTTTAGCTTAAAATGAATTTATTCCATACTTTATGTACACACTCTATATCCATTTAGTTCAACAAAAATGAAATGTTAGTTTTTAACTTCGGTCCGTCAAGCGAAAAAAAAAACAGTACCAACAATCAACATCTGGCAAAAAAAGATCTAAGAAAAAAAAATGATACAAATTGCTCAACCTACAATTACTAAAACTAATCTTAAAATCAAAATTAATAGATTTTCATTCAAAACTCAAAACTTTTAGTCAAGAAGTTGGACAATTACAAACTTGTAGCAATAACACGTTACGCCTACATGGAAGAAAATAATATTAAAAAAAAACTCCTGTAAGAGAACAACATGGTAATCAATTAAAATGATATTTAACCGACTAAGTCAAAATGTTTAAACAACTTTATAATAATAAAGGATTAATAAAAGTAACAGAAATTTTGTTATTATTTCAATTTAGAATATGGTGTTTTTATTAAAAAAGAATTGTCAAATATTCGTTAATATGTATGTATCAAAAGCAAAGTGATTTCTATTAAAAAGTTATAATGAAATCAAATAATATGTCTAGATTTGGTATATCACTTAAAATTATTAAACTATTTTCAAATAATGGTATTATTTGAAAATTTCAAGCTATTCTACAAGTTTTCATAAAAATTGGTAGGATAAGCAATGAGTTGTTGTAAAATTAGAACAGCAAAATTATGAAACATGGGTTATTGCTTTTCATGATATTTAGAACAAACTTTAGAGATGAATAACTACATTTAGATTTAAAGGGAAAGTTCATATTTTATTAAGCATCAGTATTTTATATGAATACATGTGTCATTATAACAATCCAGATCATTAAAAATTGGTATTTTTATAAAATTGTATAAATTGTCTAACAGATCAATAACTTAATCGAAAGTATCGGTGAATCTGAAAAAATATAAATGGCCCTGAAAATATTTGACAGATATCTATAAAAATCAAACTACTAAGGGGAAATATTGATCAAGATTACAAAAAAGCAACGACTCACCTTGTTTAAGAAATACAAAAATCATGTTAATAGTAACACCTAAGAAATTCGTTATATAGATAATGTTGCTCGAGGACATAAACGTATAATCTAACGAAAAAAGTTTTTGTGAGGTGAAAACTTTTACTTTCTATTAAAGAACTATTAGAGAATTTGTATATTCATTAAAACCACCTGTAGACTTTGAAGGTTAAACTGGTCAGTCTTCCGTAAATTAAATTCCACGAGATATCGTAACTGCAAGATTGTTTGGTATGCTTTTAGCTGCAAAACTTGTTTAAGTAAGAGAAGAAGAAAATTAAGAAATATGGTAAGAACTTCAAAAGCTGAGAACAGTTAATAATACACTTTTTAGAAACTATAACCAACACATGTCAAACATACGTGTCAGCTTCAATACAAAACATGGTTATAACCTGATATTGCCTTCTAAAAATCTAAGGGTACGTTTTTTCCCAAAAAAGAACATAAATATACCACCTTTTTAAATTTAAAGGAGACCTTAAATCTTGTCAACTACGAACATTTATTCATAGTGAAATTTAATTAATGTCCTCTTGACAGAGAAGGGTTTTGAATTAAGAAAGCTTCATATAACATTTTCATCAAATTGAAAAACTGATTAGTCGCGAATTCGCCGAATTATGTTTTTTTTAGCGAAAAAATACTAGTGGTGTAAAATTTTACAGTATTATAATCTAATTAGACAAAAATCTGGTAATATACTGGAACAGAAAACCATAAAATGGTTGCACGTTTCAATTTTATGCTTGGTATCATTACAGTTTAAACGAAATAATATTGAATTAACAAGTTAGTTAACTTAAAATTATAAACCTAATTTTTTTTTTGCATAATAAAAGAAATTGTTATTTTTCTACTTATTATGTATTCGTCGATTTTAATTTATTATCATTTTTTATTACGGAAATTTTGTATTATAAAATTTTCCATTATCTCACGAGTTAACTATTTTCAGATATAAAGCTCGGACAAGTAACGATTTTTATTTTTGTTTTTTAATTTTTTTTCCAAAAACAACTAATGTTCATATCAAAAATTAAAAGCCCATATTTTTCCGAGTTCAAACATTCCAAAATCGTGAAATAAAATACTTCAAGCTACAAAATACTGAGTGTAATGGAAATCAGCGCTTATATTTCTTAATATTTAATTAATTATTTATTTTACAATGCAAATCAGTAAACGAGTCGTTTCTTAATAAAAATGACGTAATTACAACAATTGCTCGGATGGAGTGGCCTATTGTTGAACGAAAGATAACCAATTTGATTCTAATAATAATTACTGTAATAGTAGGAGTAATATTGTCAAAAATCAAATATACTGTTACAACATGTTACAATATTTAACAGCTAAAAAATAAGGTCATAGTTATCATTGCATAGGTCAATATTAAATTGTTTTGTTGTGTTACATTGGTTTATAAGTCTGTAACAGAAAATCCCAATTGGACATTGGAAGGTTATACCCAACATCCCCAAAAAGTAACTGTGTGGGTTGGGATTGTTGAGAACATCATTGTAGGACCATGATGACAGGTATTTAGAGATGTTGCAAACCTATGTAGTTCCATTTATAATTGCAACTTTTCAAGATATTGATAATCCTGGTCAAATAGATCCCACCATTGGGTACCATCAGGATGGATCATGTCCACATTATGCTGTAGGGATTAGACATTTTTTGAATCAAACTTGTCCCAATCGCTGGATTGGACGACGTGCGTCCCATTGAATGGCCTGCTAGTTCACCAGATTTGAATCTCATGGACTTTTCTATCTGTGGTTATTTGAAAAGTAAAGTATATGTAAACCAGCCTACCAAATTGGAAGACCTCAAAGAGAGAATTCGTACTGAAATGTAACAAATTACACCAGTGATGTTGTCAAACATAACCCAAGAATTTGTTATAATTAAGTTATTGGTTTATCTCTATTAAGAATACATTTTTATAACGCTTTGGAAGACTGTGGAAATTCAGATAAGTATAATTTATATTTTCTTATTTTTTATTAAGAAATTACTAGTTTACTAATTTTCCTTGTAAATTAAATAATTAATTAAATATTAAGAAACACACTCTGTATACCGTAGCTTGAAGTATTTTATTTGAGGAATTTAGCATGGTTGAACTAAGAAAAATATGGGCTTTTAATTTTTGAAAAATCGATCTGTCCAAGCTTTACCTCTGAAAATAGTAAACTCGTTAGATAATGGACCGTTTCCACACTTTATGAACGCACTGTATAAAATTATGTAATTTTTCTTATAATAGATTTTTAAGTTTACGATTGTACTGCTAGACATTAAATAACTCTATAGTGGAAAGCGGCAATAGCACCAATAAAAAATTGTTCCACCCAAGATTTTCCCATTTCAAATTAACGAGTATATTCCTAAATACCAGATCTAAGCGAGATCGGCATAAATTACATTTAATTAGAACGAGAAAGGCATTTTGTTGAACGGTCGTAATGAAGCCGTAAACTTTATTCCGGTGAGGGTTCAAAAATTCCAATAACATCCATCGGTTGCTCTCTTATAGAACTAAAGAAAAGTCCGTTTAACCTAATTGGAGCAATATTTGAAGTACACAAGTACTATTAAACTGATCGTCTATGAAGAAATTTTACTGTTTCTGTAAGTGCAAATAACCAATCTTTATTTAACTTGATGTTTTTAAAATGTATTGGCAGTTACTCTTAATATATAATCTATGAGAAATAAACTACATTTTTTTTATGGCGCACTTCCCACTACCCTAAAATTTCTCCTCATTCTAGTAACATAAAAAGTGACAATATGTCAAAAGTACTAATAAGAACTGAGACAACACAACACAACAGTGATACCAATAAAAAAATCTAGGTACTTTTAAATTGCCAACTTAATTCTATTGCCTTTCTTTCCCCTACAATAACTGAAGAGTGGGAGTGCACCCAGGGAATAGTTCAAAACAGGAGAGGTGAATTGTCACGTCACTGTATAACTATAAAATTTGAAGAGAAATACTAAATTCAATTTTTTTTTTACTTCCAAGAGATATACAATCTGTCTTTTACAAATCAACAAGCACTTAGGTTAACAAATGCAAATATGACATAGAGAAGAGGTATCCAGTGATATCTCTCCTAGTAATGCGTAAGTTACATTAGTTTTGTTTACATATAGGTACTAGGTACTGACAACTGGAACTTCAGAACTATAAAGACTACGAATTGGTGCAATTAAAACTTTCTAGCTACGCTGAGATAGGTCTAGTGGGTCGTACCGTTTCAGTCTTTTTCGCGGTTGTTGGATAAGCAAATCCGTAGCCAACATGTTTGGGTGAACACTAGGAAGTCTTTCTTGATATCGCAGGGCTGATTTGGAACATTCTTCAATAACTGATGGGATATGTAGATCGTGGTGGAGAACGTAATTTGGTATGAACCAGGGAGCGTTTGTTGCGGCTCTGAGTAGTTTAGATTGGAAACGTTCAATTTTTATAATGTTTGAATTGCTGGCTGATCCCAAGAGTTGTACTCCATATGACCATACGGGTTATATTATGGACTTATATACCAGATTCTTGTTGGATAGTGATAGTTGAGACGAGCGTCCTATTAGCCAGTACATTTTTCTGTACAACAACTCAAGTTGTAATCTTTTGTACCAGATATGTTTTGCCCAAGTTAGACGTCTGTCTAGATGAATTCCCAAGTATTTTATCTCATTCTTTTGGGGCAGGATGTTACCGTTCAACAATACTGCTGGGCACGTTTCTCTTCTAAGTGTAAATGTGATGTGCACAGATTTTGTCTCATTGGCTTTAATAGGCCAGTTCTTCATCCACAGCTCGATCTCACTGAGGTATATTTGTAGGGTAGGTTCCTGGAGGCGGTAATTGGGTTGCTATGTGAAGCTAGTATAGCGATGTCATCTGCAAAGGCAGCTACTAGGACAGTGAGGCTATTTATAGGTATATCAGCGGTATATAATAAATATAGTATAGGTCCTAGCAACCTACCTTGCGATACCCCAGCTTTTATAGGACTTAAGTGAGTATAGGATTCGCGGTATTTCACTTGGAAGTAACTCTCTGTCAGGTAGGAATTTAGTACTACATTTGAAAAGTGGAATTGAAAAATAGTTATTGAATAATTCCCAAGTACCTATATGTAGAGAGGCATATACGTGTATTTGACCATTGATTTTAAGACATATGCATTTACAGCATAGGTTATTGTCTCTTAAATTGAGACGAGACAATCGGGTTACCATCCCACCGTCCTCTATAAACACATAGAGATGGTCTACTCACTACATATATAGGATATGAAGAAATTTGGATCAAATGCAGGTATGTTATAACTAATCAACAGTTATATACAGGACCTTCAGGATAAAATTACATGGGACACTATGAGAAAAAGGACGATAAGGAGCGGAAGTACCACAAGAAATAGTTCTATGCTCACTGCCATATAATATCTATACAAGGTGGCCAAACGAAAACGAAACAGAGCCATTATCAGGAACTGCGTTAACATTTAAAAAAAATATTTTCGACTTCGCTGCTTACACCTCCAAACGAGGGTAACAATCGTCCTAAAATATTTAAACGGCATTAGGGGTCAAATAAGGCATCATTTAATAGTCCTTTCAATTCTCTTTATAACAGTCTTTAAATTTTAAAATTAAGCTTGATACTTTTTAAAAAATTTAAATCATGTACTTGTTTAGTTTTTAATAAGAGTTTTTAAAATTGGAATTTTTTTCATTTTTGTCAAAATAGTGAAAATGACACATGGGTCGTTGAGTACGCCAATCGTTTAAATGTTGATTTTCTTGCTTTGCATTATTTTTGTTATTTTTTTATCACATTTGTAAAAGACAATTGGATACGATACGGACACACAAAGAACGTGAAATTAGTGGATTCATATATCGAAGCGAAGGTTTGTTTAATTGTGTTTTTGAAAATTAAATACCATGGTTTATTCCATTGCGGAAAGAGTAGATATCATTTCGCTTTATTTTATGAACAATAAGTGTGCAAATGTAACGGCTCAGTTATTTAATGAAAAATATCAAGGAAAAATATCAGTAGGAAGTATGTTGTAGAGTTAGTGAAAACATTTCAAGAGACTGGAAATATAGCTAATAAAAAACGAGAAAATAGGCCGCCTGTAGTTAATACAGCTAGTGAAGTTGCAGTTTTGGGACATGTTGATCTAGATCCTACGTTAAGTACAAGGCAATTAGCATCTGTGTCTGGAATCAATCGAACTAGCATTCAAACCATTTTGAAGAATAACAAATTCCATCCGTATAAAATACATTTAATGCAGGAACTTAATGAGGATGATTATGACCGCCGAAAAAGTGTCCCCCTTTGATCAAAAATCAACAGGTCCCTGTATTTTTCTAAAACGTTGACGCAGTTTCTGATAATGGCTCTGTTTCGTTTTCGTTTGGCCACCCTGTAAAACGGACATATCGAAGACGGATCATACTTTACTTCATTTCAACATTAAAGGAGAGTAAATTCTCAGAAATGTTTTGTGATAATACCGAATTTAGTAAACAAATCATAGTACGATACATGCGCTTAATCTTCAATATTTGTATCTGATTTTAAATTCTTTTCGACGACTTCAATATAAAACTTAATACATTTCTTGGGCTCTCGTATTATTTTAGCATCTTTCGTTGTTATAGCAGTACCTAAGATTACTTAAAAAGATTAATGCCGGTCATAGCTATAACCGTAATAAGAAAGAGGTAAATAAATCTATTTTAATGACTCCACAAGTAATTGATATTCCATTTAAATAAAATATTTGTATAAATTACTTAGTTTTTGATTAACGTGAAAAAGAATAGTGACAGAAAATGGAATGAACTTGTGATTCTTTATCACTTAAAAAACTAAAATTAGATCCTTTGTCACACATTAAAAAGAGGGTTATATTGAATGTATACAACTATTTTAGAAATTTTTTATCACATCAAAAATAACAAACTTTGCAAAGATTTACTAAATAGTTACTAAGACATTTGGTAGCGTTTACCAGTGGTGCTAATTCCTCTAATAGGTATTTTTTTGAGTACATCCAAATGGTCTATTCTATTAGAGAAAGAGTTAAAATTATTCCCACATTCGCCAAACGTAGGTGTCAAAGATCTGTCAATCTTCTATTAAAACTTGAAAATGCTTTATGTTAAAAAAACGAAAATGTGGCCGTTTTAATACAACTAAAAAAGCATTGGGATCCCCTGTAAACACATATAAGTATAATTTATCTTTTTCATATTTAATATAAATTATCTGTCAAAAATTGAGAGTTACCATTTGATGTTTGGCTTACTAAGGGTGAGTGTCGTCGATTTAGCTTAAAAAAAGCAAAGCTTTTTAATTAATAATATTAAAATTATGGAATTCTTTTGAAAAATATTGTACACAACCTAAAAATGAAAATCTTCCATAAAGACTAATTTAAATGTAAATTTTGTTATAAAAGATGAACAATTAATTGCCGGTATTGTTGGTGTTCTTCGGAATTTATATTTATATTATTGTGATTGAAATCATTTTAATATTTATTAAGTACCTACAATAGACATAACCCAGCGTTCAAAAATTTGTGCAAATAATACTTATATATCTTTATGTACCTGGCGAACACTTTATAAGAAGACAAAGGTGTTAGTGCTCCAGAATGAACAATTGCTGTGTTTTAATTTGTATTTTCATCCCGAACAAGAATAACTGAGTTCCACATTACTTTAAATAATTTGTTTATTTTTTTTAAATTTTCTTTCACTGACGTTAAAAGTTTTAAATATTTAATGTTCATATTTTGTTGTTGTTTATAAAATGTTCTAATACTATCTTCATTTTATTATTTTATTATTAAATATAAGATATATAATTAGTGATGTGGATTATTTTTAAATTGGAGTAGATTTATATAAACCAAGTTCTATTGGAAAATGCAGCATAAAACATGTTTTAAAAAAATTAAAATAAGATCCAAGGTTGGAAAATGCTTTGTAACATGTGGAAATTCTAATAAATATAATTTATCTTTTCATATTTATTATGAATAGTTCCACAAAAATAAGAGTTGAAACAATTAATATAAATTTCTTATATGTAAACTTAAAAAAAATATTACTTTAATTAACTTTATCCTACTTAAGATCAATTCATAATTATTACAAAACCCATTTAAAATCACTGATAAGTATGAGATAAAAAAGAAAAACAAATAAATATGAAAATAGGTAAATACAACAATTTGTCGTGGGATAAAGTAATCCGAACAAAAATTTTAAGCTCTGAGTTTTTTACTTATTTTCGCTCTAACGAACTGTGACTGAATTATTTGACCTTTAAATATTTAAATTATAAAAGAAAATATAACATAGTTTGACTTAATATTTGAATCATTATATTTGTGCAATTTGATTAAAATTTATTCAATATCACAATAATATTTTTTTTAATTAATAACTTTAATGAAAATTCACCATACGGGACCGTCCTGAGTTACTATAATTAATAATATAAAAATTACTAAATTGGAAATAGGTATTGTTACTTCATTGTTTCCTAACTTAATCGATACCTAGAAAATAATTTAGTGAACGGATATAACTAATTGCAAGGGATTATATGTAAAAGATTACACACAAAAAAAAATCATTGTTATTAAGAATAATGTTACCGGACGCAGATCAAAACCACAACTAATTACAAATAAAATTATAATAATTACTAAACATTTCATGTTGTGGTTTATCATTAGAACTGCAGTAGGCTAAAGTTGTTTGACAGTTACAGGATCGGTTGAAGGGATATTTATTTTCCGGAGAATAAAAATTTCTTTATCTGAATACGAAAAAATCTAAATATCATCTTAAGGGGTTTATTAACCGTTACGTAACTTGGTTAATGGAAATTAAAGAGGCTGAGTAAAAATATTAACAATTTATTTATCTACTGAAAACAACTAAATTATGAGTGCAACTTACACATTACATAACTCTTAATAGCAGGGATAGGCACCATCAACTTCTCGATCATCCGAGAACCCAAACTTGACTCCCGATCTTGTTTTATTTTTCTAATCAAGAAAAGACCTTAATGTTTATTAATTTTAATGACTCTACTAAAAATATTTATTTAACATTCGTTGGCGGCCTTGTCCCATAACTCTGGCTCACGTAATGTTAAATAAATAGTAAATATTATAATTTGGAAAATAAAAAATAAGTTTTATGTACGGGGCGATATTTAACTAAATCCCTGCTATTCTATCGTAACAATACTGTTTGATACAGTCATTTTTTTAGTATAAACACAATATATGCACTATGTACTGCTCAGTCCCAAATTTAAACTTGATGATTCTCAAAATAGTTCAAAATGTTTAATAAAATCACACTAACCATCCCAAATAACCTTTACTTTTAGAAAAACCTTCCATCCCACTTCTTATATTAAACTTTATAAATGAAAAAATAGAAAAATAGTTAACTGTAAAGTGTAAGAAATATATTGTTTGATTGAATATAAATAAAATCTTCTTTATTCATAACTTTCGCATTTTTCAGATAAAACCATTCTGCTTTCGTTCTGTTTTGATTTAATTAAAATCTTTTATTGAGAAATTAGAAATAGAAAGTAAGTAATGTATTTAATTAAATTATCAGAATAACAGTACACTTTTAGTCAAAATTGTCATCATTTTGTATAATTACAGACTGAGCTTAGCAAGCAAATTTATACTAAGCAATTTTACAAGTAAGCTTTTGAAAATTGAAAAAAATTAATACTATGTTCTTAAAATATTAAATAAATATTGTCCAATAATATTCCTACAGAGTATACAACGTTTCGAACCCAATTAGCCCCATCTATTTTTTGGCATTATAACCAAATAATTCATTTGCGAGTATTTTGTAATTAAATTTCATTTAAAATTGGGTTTTTTTTCATAAAATATTATAATATATAATATAAAGTAGGACACATTGAAAGTCCTTGTAAAAAACTACTTAAAAAAAGTGTATTTCTTCTATTAAAGACAGTTGTACTGCAATAATACGCCAAAACGGAAATTAAAACATTAAATTATGTTTAAATTTACGGTTTCAATTTTTTTAGTATTTTGATGAAAAATTGAGAATTATGCAAGAAACAAGAGTATACTTAATTTAAACCTTAAGAGAGAATAAATTCTCAGAAATATTTTGTGATAATACCTAAATTCGTATACAAATCTTAATACGGTACATGCCTTATTTTAGCTGAGTACCTAAGATTAACGTCGGTCATAGCCATAACCATAATAGAAATCAATGAAATATAATTCTAATTTATAGAAACTCAGTTATTTAATTTACAGAAAGAGGTTTGACAGATGAAAAAGCGTAAATAAATTTAAAAAAAAATATTTACGCATTTTTTAATCTGTCAAACTAAACCATTTGTGAGTAACTATGTCATTGACAATTTTTTGAAGTGGCACACCCTATATATTTTTTTTTGTAGATTGCAAATTATATTTCATTGTTATGTAAAAATACATTGAATTAAAATAAAAAAAATTGAATTAATTAAAATAGAATTTATTCTTTACTTTATGTACACACTGTATATTTATGTATGTAAAATTGGTAGTGGATAAATAAATAGAAAGCTAGGTGTGTATGAGTTATTTATTTTGGGACTGAATTACGCAACATATTTCTGAGAATTTATTCTCTCTTAATGTTCAAATTAAGTATAATTATTGGATTAAAAGTAGGCACAATTTTATACAAAAAAGGTACAAAAACAGAAAAAAAATTCTTTCAACCTAAACAAATAATGGAAATACTGAAGGTATAAATAAAAATTATCACCAGAAAACAAATTGACAACTCTGAAACTTATTTTTTGACCCATGAGAGAGATATATTGTGTTCAACAAATATTTCTTTTATTAACGTCAAATGTTTATATTATTTTATAGGTTGTAACAAGCCCGGTTACTACTCGTATTTTGTTATTATAAAAAAGTTCTATAAGTAGTTATAATAATTAATACATGTCTATTGTATAATGTGAAGCACCGATCCTGGTTATTTCTGTGTCTTGCTCTACAATAAACCGCATGATATTTTAGGCCTTAATGAGCACCGTAACCGGTAATTTATTTTAAATTTGTAATTGGGATAAGCCTGTCGCATCTCCCTTCCTAGATAAATTTTACTTCTTGCTGTCACGCAACGCTCTTGGAATTGGGAAAAATCCACTGACTGATTAAAACTGCCTCTTTCTCTTCCCTTCCTTTCATATTTTTTACATCTTTAATCAAGGGATGAACGGCTCTTTGGCTCAAAATGAATTTTTTTTCTTTTCAGTTGGATATTTCAACAGATTTGCAGAATATTTTTTTCAAATTAAAATCCTAAATTATATTATTAATACAAAATTACAGTAAGAACATATATTTTATTAGAACATTCTAAGTTGTGCAATAAAGTAAAATTTAATAATAAATATACAGTATGTCCCCCTAAGTTGGAATCATATGGAAAACTTTTTTATTATTAATTTTAGGAAAAAAAGTTATTCTTCATAAAAAGTTCTGCATTATCTAAAACCTAGAATACAGTCATCAAATATCAAATTTTTTCAGTGGTATACGAGGTTTGTCAAAAAATATGAGTTTTACTCAAGAGTAAAGTACCTTTAAATTTGACAATATCGAAAAATGTTACTAAAAAAAGTTGATCGGAATTAAAAATTACGTTTAAATATGCAAGTACATCCATTTAAATTAAAACTTCAGATTATTTTATTTTTTACTAATATTTCTATTTTGAATGAACATTTATCTCTTGTGATTACAAAACACATGATAAACTTTTAGTTTTTCGATGTTTTCTAATAATTTTGTAATTAAAACGCGTAATAAGTGCACTACAGTTAAATTTGCATTATTGTAGACATACGTTTTAAAAAGAATTTTATTAATGTAAATGGATGTACTTGCATATTTAAACGTAATTTTTAATTCTGATCAACTTTTTTTATTAACATTTTTCGATATCGTCAAATTTAAAGTTAATTTACTCTTGAGTAAAACTCATATTTTTTGACAAACCTCGTATACCACTGAAAAAATTTGATATTTGATGACTGTATTCTAGGTTTTAGATAATGCAGAACTTTTTATGAAGAATAACTTTTTTTCCTAAAATTAATAAAAAAAAAAGTTTTCCATATGTTTCCAACTTAGGGGGACATACTGCATATAATAATATTATATTCTCAGATTTTATTATAGAATAAATGCAATTTGTAATATAAACTTGTTCCTGGTTTAGAATTCGTTTTTAATTTATGCCAGGTGGAGATTTATTTTATTTACATATACTTATGTGTTTTATGTAGTGGAATTAAAATAATACTTGCAGAAATATAAATTTCAATATCGAGGTTAAATGTTATTTTATAGACGAACTGTTATTTATTAAAATATAAAACTTAAATGTATACTAAGTAAGTTTAAATTGTATTTATATGTATATTATTATACCTCACACATTTTCTTTGTTGTAGTTTGAGTGATCGTCTACTTTTTGAATGAAAAATATGTGCAGATTTTTTTTTATCAATCGTACTGAAAAAAATACATTGTGATATTGCGGGCATGTTTAATATAATAATTAATAAACAACTGACTATTTAATACATGTTCTTAGATAAGTAAGTATTCTAAAATATAGAAAAGTCTAAATGGAGATAGACAGTATGAAAATTTGTAAAGCAAGAAATGTTGGATAATGATTAATTGCACCTGGACTAATTTGGAAAAAGTAGTAGATGAATGAATGAAAAATTGAAAGTAGAATTAAATGAAATCTTCTATATTTAATGGTAGAAGAGGAATAGATTGTATAAACGTTCATTTACTCTCTTATAACAATATCAAGTAAATATTTAAAATATCTCAATCCTCGATGTATGGTTTCTCAGCTACTGATATAAGGATAAAAATATACGCAATCTAAATATCTGGTATCCAACCGTGACCGTATAGAAGCCAGTAGCGGGTTTATTAATAATACAGAACAAGTAGATACAAAAGATACATGTCAAGCACTTAATTGCTGGGTAGACCCTAATAAAATCGAATTTATGACTTTCAAAGACATTTAAAAATTACAGGAATTAATCAATTGTCTGAGGTATTTAAAAACCTATGATATATTCTATGTGCCAGAATAGGAATCACAATTATAAATTGTACGAAATGTGTGCAAGAGGTTAAAGTAATAAGGTTGTAGTTTCTCAAGTTTACGTTCGTAATAAATTGAACTTTTCTAAATATAACTCTACTTGCAAAAATTGTTTTTTGCTAATTGTTTCTCAATTACTAAATTTATTTTATGGAAAGAAAGTACGTTCCTTGTTTTTTTAGATTTTATCGATATTATCGAAACTATATATTCTTATTTCAGGTATTAGAGTAACGTAAATTAAACGGGTATTAAACTCGTTTTTGGATAAAAATAAATTTTCTCTATTTACTATAACGATGAGATGTCATAAAATTGTTGTAAATGATTTTAAAATTGAATCTACAAAAGCAAATTAAATCGTATATTCTTTATTTCTAAAAGAGAAAGAATTTTAAATCAAAATTTATAAAATTAAATACTAACAGAGGGTACCAAATAAATTTAAAATATTTTAAGCAATTTGTACATGATGTTATCATTTGCTTCAGCTAGATAAACATGAGTTAAATCTATATTAATTGACGTCTAAGTTATATGTAGTTTTTAAAAGAATATGTCTGTAAGGCATTAACGTCTATCAAAACTTTAAAATTTGTTTTAGATATAATATAATTATAGAAATCTAGATAATTGAAGTGACCACGCTTGTGAGTAGGCAACCCCGCATGCAAATGTGGCAGATTAGTACGTCACAGTGCCGCTAGAGGGGGCCAGCTACAATTTGTTTAGTTTAATTTATTAAACTACTAAAATCTGATTGGAATAAATATATAAGTCGAAAAATATTTTTGACAAGTATATGTTAATATCCTTAAATCTAAAATTAATGGACATTTAAAATAAAAGTCTTAAAATTTGTAACTGTAAGATATTTACATGATTTTAAATTAATTATCTAGAATTACGAAAAAATTATTTATAGTTCAAATATAAATTATAACTAAATTAGACTATGTAATAAGAGTATAAAATATAGAGATCCAAATGTAATTTAAATAACTACGATTTGAAATCTTAAATGTGTCTAATACACGATTATAAATATACGTATATGTCGGGGACATTTAGATATCAAAATCAGATCAATATGGTGATTTTGGTGATCTTTAGACCATCTTTGAAATATCTATTTTATATTCTTTGGAGATTTATGTATTTCTCGGGTAGTCAAAAATACTGTATAATAAAAAACAGCTCAATCGAAACCACTTGCTCTGAATCACTTCATACTCGAATACATATAATCTGATAATGATTCTAAATACCAAGATGAAACAAAAGGACATTAAAATAAACTTATAAAATAAAATATAGAGTTGCAAATCTCGATATTATTCAATAAACAAAGATAACGACCGGCACACAAGATACTTGGCTAGATATATAATAGTAGTTTATGTTAAAATAACACATTACAAGTTGATTAACTGGTTCGATGTAATTGAGATATTATCGTTAACTCTAGATGTTGATTCAATTTAGTAAACTTGACATTGTCTATTAAAAGGAATATATTACACTGACTTAAATAATCCTTTGATTAAATATTTGAGACAATGACAAAGTTCACTTGATAGAGATGTGGAATAGTTTGCCATAAAGTCGGCTTAAATGCTGCAAATTCACTAAAAAGGAATTCTTAAGATGAAAGATTTCATTAAAAATTATTAAAATTAAGAAGAAATGCATTAAAAGAATCTTTAAATTTAATAAAATGTAGTTTTTGTAATGAAGAACAGTAGATCCCATGTCCTCTTTTCTTTAAAATAATATAATAACTCGTTTCTGATGGTTAAAAAAACAATAAATTAGTGTCATATACTTAACATAACATAGTCTTTTTCAGGAAAAAATAGATGAAAATTTTTTAATGAAATAAAAATACCTCCACTGTTGTTTCAATTGTGTTGTTAAGTGTAGGTTTCTGTTTATAATCAATGAAGGGTTTTTGCGTAATGTGACTCATCTGGTTGTTTTAATCTATAAAATCGTAAGCGTTCACTGTATCCTATTTCGAAATTTCTAAGGGTCTGTCCAATATATCTCAATATATCTAGAATATATAGAATATATATATATATATTAATTACGTTTTAGACAAAATTAACATTAACCAAAAGAAATCATACTATATATATATATTGATAATTATTACTTTAAATGTTTATGATGGAAAGTTAAGTATGTCAATTTGTCAATCTCTGTGACTGTTTGGTAATGCGATTAGCGAAACTTAAGTCACAAAAAATTATTAAGCAAAATTTATAAAAAATAAAAAATATGTCGATCAAGTTATTTCTTGATTTATAAAGGTTTTGTAAATGTCAAATATTTTAAATTCTGTCCAATTAATACCTCTTGTAAAGTTACATTTAAATAATTTATTCCCGAAAGTTTAATTTTTTTTTATCCTTAAGGACAATTATATTAAGGATTTATAATAATATTTATATGAAACAAACCTCATAAAATGTAAGTAACATCTTTGCTATAAAAATATTTTTTTTATATATATATGTTATAAACTTAATTTAATTTGTAGTTCCCAGACCATAAAAACAAAATTTTTGGAAGCTCAGATATTATTTTAAAGAGTATTACATCCTTTTTCTGTGGGATTCCCAATAATTGTAAAAAATTATATGTATACATGGTGATCAACTTCTACTCCCAAGTTTGATATCTTCGTTAGCTTGAGAAATAGGAAAGAATATTTTAAATAAAAGTTAGAGATAAAGTGAAGCTTCACATTTTAAAATTATTTCGTAATATACAGGATGTCTCATAAAGTCACAGCATATCAATGTCATTTTTTTTAATGGAATACCCCTTATATTTTTACATTTTTATAAACCTCTTGTCTTGTCTTATTATGTTTTTTCCACTTACGTGTACATTTCTACTCCATACGTAAATAAGCTTTAATATCCTTAGTTTTCTCTCTAGCCTGGAAACGTATTATTTTTACTGTTACACAGTTGACTCCTTTTTCTTCTCCGCCTTTCGATATCATTGATTCCAAAAAATTTAAACGAATGAATGAATACTGAATGTTGTTTCATTCCTATTATCAGAATTTCCATTTTGCTTTCATTGATTTTTACATAAATTTTCTTCTATGCAAATCTTTGTCGTTATTTTGTTATTTTGCTCAGTGTCCACCAAATCAATTCTACAAGTTTCAGTTTTTTAAATACCAGTTCTACAGCAATTATAAAAAAAATAATTTTAAACTTTGAATCTCTACAACTCGATAAACAGGGGCCAAAGGGGAAGTTTATGAAATTATACTAATTTTCTTTGACACATCTATCACTTCAAAAAATTCCCTTCAAATTTAATATTATTTAATATTAATTTTTATTAATTATTCTAATGTGACTGATTTTTCAATCATCTACTTGGTCTACACTTGTGTATAACAAATTGTAAAGACAATACGTTTTACGAATTAATCACTCGAAGCGCAATTCTCCGCAGGAGTCTTTATGTTCGCAGGAGGAGATTCTGTTGCATTCTTCGTTTTCGCTGAGGTAACGACGACCGGTTTAACAAAGTAAATCATCAATTAGACTGATCGGATACAATCATTTGCAGCTAGAAAATAAGAGCCATATATCATGTTAAATCAAGTAATTTCAAGTAATAGAAAATGTTAATGCTTAAAGCCAAAATAATAATTTTATTAGATACGAGGGTTGCTATTTATGTATTGAGAACTGGCAATACCAGTGTTTTTATCCTAAATAATGCTTCAAAAATAAATAACTCTCTGTCTCCGAAACCGTCAATTCGCGTACCCTATTAAGATTTTTTTAATTTATTTTGATCCTTATTACTCCCTGTTCAAATATTCGATATTTTTTAAATATATTTGAAACATTGATGTCGATTCATAAAGAAATACATAACTTGTTAACGCATGGAGTTAATAATATTAAATAAGGAATGCACGAACTTATCACGTATAAAAATGCAAATAACAAACTCAACCTTATATTTTATAATAAATTTTTTAATTTCAATAATCATGTAAACTGTAAAAATTTATAAAAATGTGTTTCTTCTAGAGCATTCTTTTACGCTGTGAAAGAGTTCTTGCCATTTAAGTTGTATTAGCGTATTCTGAATTGTGACCTAAAGTATATGTATTTTTGTATATATTATGGTAAATAAATGATATGGTATTATTATCATTATTATAATAATTATTATTGTAATACATAATACAAGCCGAAAACTGTAAGAGAGGAAACCAAATCTTACGTAGACATTACATTCTCGAGCCGAAAAATAGCGAAGACAGTAAGTAAATGGAAAGTACTGGAAGAGGAATGCAAATTTATTTTGTTCGATGTTGAAGAAGAAATAACAAATAAAAGAACTGAACCAAAAAAGATTTGCTATAACTGCGATATTTTCAATTTACTCCTCAACTGGAATATTGCAATTTCTAGCAAGCAAGCGACACTCAATACGTACGAGAAAACTCTGAATCGTCAAAGAAATATTTCAAGGAAGTATGACGTCAACGATAAACGTGAAAAGATCTTTTTGGTGGAATACAGAAATGGAACAAAAAATAAAAGAATGCCTCCAAAGGAGAAGAGAATGCCAGAAACGTGAAACATGAAAAAGTAACTGAACAACAAAAAATGAGACGAGAGAACTCTACAAAAAATCCAAGAAAGAGTTGAAACATACAGCGGTTACTTCTAAACGAAAACAGTGGGAAGAATTATGTTATAAAGTGGAAGATAATGTATTGGGAGATGGCTACAAGATGCTAAAAAGACTAGGACATTTTGGTTGCTTCGCCCTGGATTTAGACACAAAATACGAATTCGCAAATACACTGTTTCCAAATGGGAAAAAACACAAAAAGATGCATACAAAAGAAAATGAAGTAGAATTGTATGGAAGAATTAAAAGTGGGAAAGCTTTAGGTATTGCCGGAATCCCACCAGAAGTCATAATAAAAATAGAAAAGACAGTACCGGCATTACTCTTAGATTCTACAAATAAACTTTTCAGAGATCAAGTTTTCCCAAAGAAATGGAAGAAGACATGTAACTTGTAAATTTTACATTGAATTCGCAGTCTCTTAATACATACCATTTGGTTGATGTTCTTAAGAAAAAAGAAAGAAAGGATATTTGCATTCCAGAGTCATTGAATAATCGTTGAATAATCACCTTTTAACCTCATGTACATTGGTAAAAAGTTCAGAAATACTGTCGTCTCGGTTAGGGTAAATTTCCAATATTCCCTGTCCTAAAAAATTAATTAATGGTATAAAAGGTCCGACCGTATATCATGGTATCATCATTTATTTGTTTTCCAATAGTAGGGATCTCGTCATATCGACTGGTAAATCATTATAAAATTGAAAATATTTATCCCATCATTCGTGGTTAGATAAACAGCTGTTCTGTCAAACTTTCTTGTTAACACGGGGCTCAAGGCCACTTGCGGAGCACAGAAAGGGCGATTTACCCGGAGCTCTACTGTAGTTTTTATTCATATCCAAAAATGCTTTACACTTGAGTGTGTGTTTTTATTATTCCACCTTTTGTACTACTAGTATGATATGGAGAACAAATGTTGTGATGTCAGGGTAGGTTTTACGAAGACTTGGGTACTAATGAGTTGTGACGTTTCTTCTTTGGACGAAGTTACACTTCTTTAAGGATTTTGAGGGTTTTCAATTTGTCCAACAATCATATTTATCTGGTAGCTACAAAAGGAGATCAGAAAAATTACCGTGTAATATTACAGGTCACATTTTGGGTCCTGTTTGGACTAACCGTCTTTTTTCCCTGAGGGATCGCAGGAGACGGAAAAATCCCCAAATTGGGTATGTATTATATTAAAGTTAATAGATCTTCCCACTCTTTCGTTAACTAATCGCTTACTATCTCTCTCTATTAGGGTTCTTTTATTAATGTTGGAGTTTTGTTGGAATACATTTTTTTATGCGACCTATGAAAATTGCTGCTGCTTTGGGTTCGACATTCGTTTAAACTATTTAATCAAAGTCGTCAAACTAGGTCCAAAACAACTTCACAATTGTTTTCCTTTTCACTTGTATTCTTTAAATTTTACTATTTAACTTTATATTGCATAATGTAATTTTTGGTTAGTTTACGAATGTTTGCTTAAACAATTATTATCTATGTGACCTAAATGTATTTAAACCTGATGATGACTGTTCATAGACGAAACTAGTCATCCTGTTTTAAATTAAAGTATTTGTGGTAGAGATTTCGAGTTTTTCTTTGGTTTAACTAAAATATTGCCAGTATGGCAAAATGCGATGAATTTGGAAAAATATACAGATATTACTAACTACAATTTGCTTAATTTTATCAGTGAAAATCAAAACAGATCCTTTTCGTTATTTTCTTAAGTAAAAAAGTTCATATTAGTTGAGAAAAATTACATCTTAATATCAAAGTTTATTTCCTATTACTGTTCGGAAAAATGTTGAAATAATAGCAATATCCGTGGTCGGTTACCGTGTTAAAGAGTAATTTCAGTTAGTGTCATATATAATTAATATTGTTCTTTCAAAAAGTTTTTTTAAGAGTAAATTATATATTTTACACAAATGTAATCGAAACAAACAAAATAAACGTATTGTGGTAAATACGGTTTTATATAATATCCCTATATTAGTAGGGTTTAATGCTTCTCCTTGTATTTTAGAGAAATCGTAAAAAAATTTGTATTGATTTCTAAGATGGTGAACTACGAAAGCTAATGTTCTGATATCGATAAAAAATGAGCACAAAAAGAAAGGATGAGATGCAGAAAAACCTTGACCTACTTGAGAAATTGAAAAGGAAATTGGAAACGTTCAAACATTTGAGGTTTACGCAATATGATATTCGATTTGGTTAGGAAATGTTATGATATGACTCCAAATTTATATTAGGCAATTAGTAACATTAGACTAATACTATTGTTGTATACATTTAGTGATACTAATATGGGAACAAATTATATCGAGCAAATTATATTTTAATGAGATTTTCTAGATAGTTTAACAAATACCATATTGAACATTTGAATTTTGATTGAAAAATGTGGATTATTAGAAAAAAATAAATCTGAATAACTTCTCAATATTTTTTTTACCCAAATTACAACCATATATCAACTTTTAAAAACCAATAATGGATTTTAGAATATTTAGAAAATTAAACTTTTTTTTAGAAAAAAATTGTACTTTTTCGACAAATTTGTTTAAAAACTAAACTTTTTTTGTTAAACTTTATTAACAAATGGACTTTTTTAATGAAAATTGTTATTTTTTCATTAAATTTTAATAAAAACTAAACTTTTTTTTATTAATATTTGGTGGAAATTAAACTTTATTTTAGAAGAAATGTTTGTTTTTCGACAAATTTAAATGAAAACTGAATCTTTAAAGAGACTAATTTGAATTTGTTAAAATACTTTTGAGTTTAATTAATTCTCAAAACAATACTTTATTACAATATATATGCAATTTGTCCACGGATAGAGTTTGGAAGAGGAAACACTTTTTTATTTGGTATTTTTATTACATTGTCATAATTTCTTCATTTTATTCAATCATAAATATTAAAATAAATAATAAAGTTCTATTCAAACGTGATACCACCGAGAACCACTTTGAGAAAAATGTTTATTAGACTTTTTTGCACAATTGCTGTAATAAATCACGGTTTCGAAAATATTTTCATAAAATTTAAAAAAAAAACGAAATCAAAATGATTAAAACTGTTATTTTTGATGTACCCTGTATAGTAATCGTAAATGTGATATTCGAAATTGTAGTTTCGACACAAGCAGACGTTTTTATAAAGAATTACTTTTTCTTCTAAATCTACAAATAAAAATTAGGGCATTTGTTGTAATTAAGTTAGTTGTTTTTCTTTATTAAGAAATGACTAGTTTACTTGAAAAATAAATAGTGAATTAAATATTAAGAAGTAAATGTCTTGATTTCCATTACACCCAGTATACTGTAGCTGGAAGTATTTTATATGACGATTTTGGAATAGTTGAACTGAGAAAAATATGGGCTTTTAATTTTTGATATAAAAATATACCGTTTCCTTTTAAAAAAATTCTGGTTGACGTCACATCTGATAAGGTAGTGGGGCAAAAATAAATTTTTTTTTATTAAAAAACATCCAATCAGAATGTATAACTCTCTAAATACCCATTTAGGTAAATTTAATTTATCATAATATGTAACTATCTATTTACTACAGTTAGCGCAGAAAAAGTTAGATGAATAAAAATAATGAAAAAAGAAATATATAATTAAGAACAATGTATGTAAGAACCATATACGAAAACGTACATACAAAAAAAAATCCAATTTCAATCAACTTAAACTAACAAAGTCCCTTCGTTAAATGTAAATGCGGAGGTGGCGAAATTGTTGTACGTATTGAAGTTGATGACTTATCACCTTCAATTTGTCTAAGGAGAGCACTACCATATAATTACACATTCATTTACTTTTTCAGTTAAAGGCAAACTCATAAAAAATAAATTACTTTGAATTTGTTCGGCGGTCGAAGCAATCTATTGTAATTTCTGGCCACTGCACCATCCAGAGACTATAATGCATTAATTTACTCATACAGTCGATGATACATACATTGAATTTAAATTTATCGCATTATTAGTTATTAATTGTAATCTAGGTTCAATTAAAAAACGACAAAACTATCTCTAAAGGCCTTTGTTAATTTTAACAACATTTTTACTATTATGAAGACTATGTAAGATATCCTAAATAACTTTGTTACAAAATTCTATAAGCTAAAATGCTAACGATTACTAGTTAAACTAGTAAGTAAATGACATGGTTAGGTTAATATCCATTGATATTATCTATATTAATTTTAATGTGTGATTTAATTTAAACTAGATCAAATGGCCACAGTGTTTTTCGTCTTTTTTTATTTAGTGGTTCCAGTAGCTGTTCCATAAGTGAATTTGGATGTGTTGGGGCATCTGCAATTTGTCGAAGTACCATCGACTGGCTTCTTTGTATGATTGCTAAGTTTGACTTGCAGGAGCAGCCCCATAGTTCCAATCCGTATGTCCAGATGGGTTTGATGACAAGTTTGTTGATTAGTACTTTGTATTCTATTGACACTCTTGATTTTCTTCCTATTAACCATCGTAATTCTCTTGCTTTGTTTTCTACTTGTTTTTTCTTTTTGATAATGTGTTGTTTCCATGTTAGTTTACTGTCAATGTGAAGGCCCAAGTATTTTACTGTTTGTGTTTGTGGTATTTGTACGTTATTTATTGAGACTGGAAAACATAATTCTTTCCGGAGGGTGAATGTAACGTGTGCTGACTTATTTTCATTTACTTTTATTTTCCACTTCTTTAACCATTCTTCGGGTGTGTTTAGATGGTTTTGTATATTGTCTGTTGCGATTTGAGGATTTTCGTGACTAGACGAAATTGCTGTGTCATCGGCGAATGTCCCAATAGTGGTGTTTTGTGTCAATGGTAAATCTAATGTAAACACCACATATAGGAGTGGCCCCAGAACACTTCCCTATGGAACTCCTGAATTGATTGGGATACAGTCTGATTTCTCTTCATTTACCTTTGTTCTTTCACTCAAGTACGATTTTAATAGCTGGAAGTAAGCTGGAGGTAGGGTGCGTTTTATTTTATAAACTAGTCCAGGGTGTCACACCTTGTCAAACGCTTGGCTCAAGTCAAGGAAGACTGTTTTAATGGTTTGCGTGATACGGTGGACTTGCTGAACTGTGGAATGCTGCTGGAGGAATCCAAACTGGTGATCTGGATTCTAATATTCTGGTGGTAGGTATTCATTTATTCTATGTAATACCAGTCGTTCAAACAATTTCGAGAGAATAGGAAGTAAACTTATTGGCCGATAAGAAGAAACTTCTGTTGGTTCTTTACCCAGTTTATGAATCATTATAATTTGTTCAACTTTGAGACACTTTGGCCAGTATCCAGTTCTTAGAATAGCTTGATATATGTAAGTTAATAGTACTATTCCTAATCTTGGTAGTTCTTTCATCATCTTTGCCGTTATAAGGCCAATCCAGGTGACTTCTCAAAAAACTATCGAATCGTGTGTGGCCCCTGAACTAAAACCAAAATGAAAGAAAGTGGAGTACGTCAACTAGTCAGTCGTACGTGGGGCTAAAGAGAAAAATATGTGTACGTTGAATGAATGCATTGCCAGTGATTTATTTAAATTTAATTGAGCATTCAAGGCGACGTCTCAAACGTTGAGCTAGGAAGTAAGATTTACCGATCTGGATCTGCTAAGTGCATTATAATTTTCCACTAAATTATTCTTCAATTTTTTGTTCTAACTCTTCCGTTCTTCTAATGGGAGTTATTCATTCTCAGATAAAAAAATAATAACGCAATGACTTGGTTTAGTTCTTTGTGGATAATTTCATAGTAATCTAAATTAGGGTAAAGCAGATTGTCATCAAAAGAAAGAGAGAAAATATAAATTATCTACAAGTAATTATTCATTGAGCAAATTCAGCTACACAATTAGAAAAATGGTCTCAATAGCACTATCCAAATCAATTCAAAAATAATGCTCACTTATTTTTAAACGATAAATTACGCTTATTTTAAATTTCCAAAGAATTTTTACAATTTTTATATGACATATTTCACCTATTGGCATCTTCAGATATGACATAAGAAATTGAGAGATTTTTCATGGGACATACCTGATTTCTTATTATAAATATTCGAACTAATCATCATCATCAGACAAGATATAAGAAATGACAGGTATCTTAATTATATACAGTATGGTTTTATATAATGAATTTTCAAAGCAATAATATTCTACATTTTCTAAATAATTGGTTATCTAAAATAATCAAATTTCCCATATTTAATTGACCATTTGGTACATTGAGGACATCGTAGATGTTTCTTGATTTCAAATTCTTCCATAAAATTAAGGTTTAATTTCTTGCCTCTTGTCCACTGTTGTTTTAATTGTATTGTTAATTGTATGTATGTGTTGAAAAAGGAAGAAGAGACCTAGATCAACAGAAAAAGGAAGAAGATACCTAGATCGACAGAAAAAAGAAGAAGAGACGTAGATCAACAGAAAAAGGAAGAAGAGACCTAGATCAACAGAAAAAGGAAGAAGAGACCCAGATCAACTGAAAAAAGAGGAAGATACCTAGATCAACTGAAAAAGGAGGAAGATATCTAGATCAACAGAGAAGAAGAGACCTAGATCAACAGAAAAAGGAAGAAGAGACCTAGATCAACAGAAAAAGGAAGAAGATACCTAGATCGACAGAAAAAGGAAGAAAATACCTAGATTAACAGAAAAAGGAAGAATATACCTAGATTAACAGAAAAAGGAAGAAGATACCTAGATCAACAGAAAAAGGAAGAAGAGACGTAGATCAACAGAAAAAGGAAGAAGAGACCTAGATCAACAGAAAAAGGAAGAAGAGACCCAGATCAACTGAAAAAGGAGGAAAATACCTAGATCAACTGAAAAAGGAGGAAGATATCTAGATCAACAGAGAAGAAGAGACCTAGATCAACAGAAAAAGGAAGAAGAGACCTAGATCAACAGAAAAAGGAAGAAGAGACCTAGATCAACAGAAAAAGGAAGAAGATACCTAGATCAACAGAAAAAGGAAGAAGATACCTAGATCAACAGAAAAAGTAAGAAGAGACCCAGATCAACTGAAAAAGGAGGAAGATACCTAGATCAACTGAAAAAGGAGGAAGATATCTAGATCAACAGAGAAGAAGAGACCTAGATCAACAGAAAAAGGAAGAAGAGACCTAGATCAACAGAAAAAGGAAGAAGAGACCTAGATCAACAGAAAAAGGAAGAAGATACCTAGATCAACAGAAAAAGGAAGAAGATACCTAGATTAACAGAAAAAGGAAGAAGAGACCCAGATCAACTGAAAAAGGAGGAAGATACCTAGATCAACTGAAAAAGGAGGAAGATATCTAGATCAACAGAGAAGAAGAGACCTAGATCAACAGAAAAAGGAAGAAGGGACCTAGATCAACAGAAAAAGGAAGAAGAGACCTAGATCAACAGAAAAAGGAAGAAGATACCTAGATCAACAGAAAAAGGAAGAAGATTAGATCAACAGAAAAAGGAAGAAGAGACCCAGATCAACTGAAAAAGGAGGAAGATACCTAGATCAACTGAAAAAGGAGGAAGATATCTAGATCAACAGAGAAGAAGAGACCTAGATCAACAGAAAAAGGAAGAAGAGACCTAGATCAACAGAAAAAGGAAGAAGATACCTAGATCAACAGAAAAAGGAAGAAGATACCTAGATCAACAGAAAAAGGAAGAAGATACCTAGATCAACTGAAAAAGGAGGAAGATACCTAGATCAACTGAAAAAGGAGGAAGATATCTAGATCAACAGAGAAGAAGAGTCCTAGATCAACAGAAAAAGGAAGAAGAGACCTAGATCAACAGAAAAAAGAAGAAGAGACCTAGATCAACAGAAAAACTGCCTCTGTGCTCTCTATTTTTCATTCAAGCCTCCATAGAAATAAATACAATTGGAAAACAATGATATAAAAAAATAATGTTCGACTGAATATATTAACGTTTAATTAACAGCGATTAATAAAATTAAATAAGTAAAATAATTTACTTATAGCATTTCAAATTTACTTATCGATTTTCTTTATGACATGCGGTATATGCGCGTGTAATATTTACGAATATATGAAATACCATATAACTTGTCATTTCCACAAGTCGGCTAACAAGTATTTCTGAATTTTTTATTAGTACCCATTATTCTGAAAATGAAGAGGTTGTTTTATGACTTTGTTTGTGAGAATTATGACACAAGTTTCGTTCGTACCACTGGGATTTTATCTCGCCAACATTTAATATCTTCTCAGCGCCTGGATCGCACTCGTGTATATACTTTTATGAATCCATATGTGCGATAAAAAATTGCTACATATGAAAAAGACCGGCGCAAGAACGTAGGCAATATTTTTTTAAATAGAATGTAAAAGACAATATTTATAAAATAATAGTTTGATTCCTACTTTGAAAACGTTAAATTTATTTGAAGTACAAAAACAGGTTATTCATAATAAAATACATTAGTTGCTTTTGTTAATTATGAGGAAAAATACTTAAAATCTAACTGACCCCAACACTAGATTATCACTATTCACATTATACCGTACTTTAAGTATCTCTACAACTTAGAACCGAAATTTGATAAAGATACCCTTAACCAAAATTAATTCCAAAAAAACCTCCCTATTTTGTTCTCGTCATTACTAAGATTCTTAAATATTAGCCAATAAACCCTTGAGAATAAATGAGTCAGTTTAATTGTGATTATTCAATTCTTCAAAATACCGAAGTTTATCAAACCTTTGGATCCAGATTTATACCAATGAATTTTAATAAAAGTGTCATTAATAATTTGTCGTTCCGACAATAATAAATTAACACTAATATTAGACCTGTCGGCCACCGAATTTAAATTTTATAATTTGTATAATAAGAGATTCGAGTGCGTTTATATTTATTTTAAATGCGAAGCTGAAACGGTCTAATTTATAGGGTATTATCATTGTTTATGGTAATTAAGTCGAATGGAATCAAATTTAATTGGTAACCGCTGAAGCGGTCTGTCATGTTAATTAAAGAGAAAGCTAAGATAATAGTTTTCTCCTTTTGCATATATTAAAATCATACGTATTCTCTTCAATTAATGAAAAAAGGGCAGGAAGGGTAATCAGGTTTTATCGTCATAATTGTTTTTATTCTTTTGTCGTAATTTACACTTAAGGTTTCTTTAATAACAACAAACAATCGACAAGTAATCCAAAAAGAAAAATTATTTATATACATAGTTGGGTAAAATAGTTGTAATATCTGATTTATAGCTTAATTGCCGAAACGGAATTCAAGTTCCTGAATTTTTGGTTTATATATAATGAATTGATCAAAAGAATATAAGTACGTGAAAATGACAAAAAATAAGTCAACTTTAGGCATGTGATAAAAGTTTCTCATAATTAGTGAATTTGATTTATAATTTTAAAGAGCACGGAGGAACATTACCTACATATTTCATATACAAAAGTATAAAATAAATTATTTTGAATGAAATTGCTTTAAATACTGATTTAAGAATAAATATACCTATCAAAAATGTCAAAATATTCTTCCAAATAAATAACTAAATATCAAATAAAAAGACTCAAATTTATTGTCAGTTTGAGAACAAAGATCATAATTTAACAGGAAATATTTATATCTTTAAAATAAGTATTAATTAATAAGATTAAAGAAATTTTATGCTGTTAAATTTATTATTTACAAAAATGTTTGTTTCTCAATTAAAAAACATTGCGTTGACCTTATTTAAAAAAAAATGATATATCAAATCATATACTTAAAAATATTTTGTTATAACGAATATGTTTTGGAATCTTGAGAACAATTAGCGTTATAAGATTTAGATATTTTTATTTCATATTTATGATCAAATTTATTTTGGTTATGTACGATTTTTGTTAAGTTGGATAAATCTGCAAATTTAAAGTTTATTAGTGTTTACAATAAAAAAATATATATTATTTGGTAGACCTAGTACTGATTCTTAATGTTGCATTTTAATAATATTTCATAATAATTCGGCGTTCAAAAATAATTTTAGTTTTTATTATTATTATGTTGTTTTTGTTCGACAATTATCAATTCTATAAATTAAAGATTTAAAGAGAAATTCCCAGTAATAATTTTTATTTATAAAATTCAACCGCGTAAAAAAGGTTTGACATAAATTAAAGTAAGGGTTTTTAATTCCACAATACCATGGTAATATTTAAAAAAAACTCATAATTACTTCGTTGCGTGTGTATAATTCATTACGAAGCATAAATTTGTTATTTTAGTTGATTGAGATTAAAATTTAATTGGATTTAATCTTACATTAATACCAGTTGGATTATGCTGCGCCTATGCTTTTTATCTTTTGTTACTGTTATGCATTGAATTATTAATAAAATTAGCTTCCAAATGAAGTGTCACACTTTGAAATACGTTCTTATTCCCGCAAGAGGGTGCTAAAATCAAAAGTAAAGACATAACAATCATATTGCTGAATTTCCCATAAAACATTCTCATTGTTTTCATTTATTATTTAAATTGTAATGGCAAACGTGAATGAGGCGAGGAGAATGACGTATGACAATTTGAGGATATCTTAGAAAAACTTTATTTTAAAAATTGATATGTATCCATTTTTTTGTATATTGTAAATTGCATTTGAGACATTGAGAATGAACGTTTATTCAATTACTACAGTGTATATACATTCGTCACAAAAAGTATCGCATAATTCGATTTTGACTAAATATTTTTTTAAATTTTGGTTATTTAGAATTAAAAATTTATGCAAAAATGTATAATTACTTTTATTACAAAAAACAGAAAACATTTATGTGACAAAAAAAATCTTAGAACAAAAAAATATGATTTTTAATATCTAGTATTGCCATCTCTAGCTCTAATGACAGCTCTCATACGTTGTGTAAGGCTTCTTATCAAATCCCTAATAAACTCTATATCTAAATTTTTCTACTAAAGCGTGTTCTAAGTCATTTAGGTTACCTGTATCAAATATTACGAGATCGTATGCGCCGATCTAGGTAGTCCCAAACATGCTCTATAGGGTTTAAGAGTGGACTTACTGCTGGCTACGCTAAAACTTCAATACCAACTTCATCAAGATATCATCTATAAGAACAAAATTCACTCCAATAACAAGAACAAACGGTACCACATTTTCTTCAAGAACCTCTCTAATATACCGATCAGCTGTTAGAGATCCCCTACGAAATACGGTCAAAATTCCTGGTTGGTCTTTATTTTGCACTGGGCAAATCGCTCACCTTCGCGTTTGTAGACCGGAATATGTCTATCGGATCCGAAAAGTGAAAATCTGGACTCATCAGTAAACAGGATGTTAGTCCACTCGTTTATATTCCAATTGACATGTTCTCTTGAGAACCTTAAACGTGCCATACGGTGTGCTCTTGTTAACAATGGTGCAGTAACAGTCATTCTGGCTCTAATTCCAACTTTCCTTAACCTGTTCCTAACCGAATTAATGCTTACTTTCACATTACGAACTCTGGAGAGTACATTTTGAAGTTACCCTGCTGTAGTATGACGTTCTCGTAGAGCCTGTAGACATAAATAACGGTGATCTCCACGGTTGGTACACCTTGGGCGTTCTGGAACTGGTCTTCTATTTTAACTCCCTTAATGTTCTTGATAGGTTAGGTTAGGTTAGGTTAGGTTCCACTCCTAGGAGCTGTAAGACCTTGTCGTGGTGGAGTGGCTCAGTAGCTCCCTATTCTCGAGCCCAGCGGGACGGGAATCGCGAGTGAAGCTAAGAAACAGCTCAAAAACGGTAGGGATGGTACTGGCTGGGATCGTGGACGTCAGCTACGCGTCACCAAGGAAAAGGCCACTCGAGCTAACCGACAATTCCTTACTCGGAAAGGGAGGGCGAATGGCGAGTTCTCGGCGCCAAAAAACTGGGACCCGCTGGCTAAGGGAAGGAAAACCCCGACAGAAAACCCGCAATCCAAGGCGCCCTGCCACCCGTGCCGAGGGGTGAATGGTCACGCGTAAGTTGGTCTCGAACGGAGCCTTCAAATAACCAGAACCCCTCGGCTATGGTATGGTAACCCAGACAGAAGAGTCCTGAGGGAGTAAACCCGCGGAAAAAAATCTGTAATCCAAGGTGTCAAGCGACCCGTGTCGAGTGATGAATGGCCATGCGTGAGTTGGTCAGGAACGGATCTTCCGGGAAACAGGGCGAAATCCCGGAGTAAGTAGCCTTACACCGACATGCGGGGCTCTGTCGGAGCCGACGATACTCCCTAGTTACTCGTGGAGAACACATGAACAACCAAAGCCAAACAATTAATAAAAAAAACAAAAATGCCAGTATAGATCTTAGAAGCAACAGGAGATGACCGAAAAACGAAAGAGCTATTAAGAAGGATGGAAAGAAGTAACTCAGTGGGGTGTCAGAAAAGGAAAAGACCTGACATGAAATACCCTGATATGGAGGACCCTTACAAGAAGGTAAAATGTATCGAGGTATTCGTACTAGAGGAGGCACTGGAGAGAAGCATAAAGCTAACCGAAGAACTCACGAAACAGGTGCAATTAATTCCAAATACACAAAAAACGATTAAAGACCTCATAGGCAAGATAAAAAGAAATGCAGATGTGTATAAGAGACAAAACATAATAACATGGCTACAAAACCATAGATATCAGCCCACAGAAAGAATGGTAATTGATCAGGAAAGCCAAACAAAGGAAAAGCAAACGGTAGAGATATCAACCCAAACAGATCCGTGGACATGCCCTAACGTGGGAGACGAGGCTATTACAATGCTGGAAGGGGTAAACTATCTTAAAGACTACTGTCTCATTAAAGATAAGAAGTGGGATAAGTCAGTCTTTAAAAACGTAAGTGTGGAAGTAGGGAAGCCAATTAATACGCAAGATTCCGTGGTTAAAGTAGTAACTGTAGAGCCAGGAGACCCAGAGATGAATATGAGCATCCAGAGGATGTATAGAGAAAAGTTCCCTGACCTGGCGATCATCAAGAGCGAGTTTGAAACCCTCAAACGGTTAACGAGGGTAGGATCACAAAATGATAAAATAATATCCAGAAAGATCATTAAAATAGCACATGACGGTACCATGCATAATCTCATGCACAGATTGAAACAGGAAACGGAGGACGAAGGTCAGCTGGCGCTGCACCACGTACAGTCAAATACTTTAGGAGAATTCCGAAAAATGGTACAGACAATTTTTAAAAATACGTCGGCAAGGATAACCATATATACTACCACGAAATTCATGGACATGGAAAGGACAGAAAAAAGAAATAAGCCAGCAACTATACAAAGCATCGTGATAAGCGAGCGAAACAAAACGTTCTCGGAGATACTGAGTACGGTCAAACAGGCGCTTGATGCTAGTGAAAAGAAGGAAGCAATTCGAACGATCAGGAGCACGAAGGATGGGAAGTTACTCCTGACCATGGAAAAGGACGAGGAGGCGATGGTTAACATCGGAAACCTCCTGAAAGGAACTGCGGAACTAAAATTAAAAAACTTAAGACGGAGGGATCTGGTGCGAGTAAATATTAAGGGCCTACAGGAAGGAACATCCAAGGAAGAAATCAAAGGGGACATAGCCAAAATTGCAGGAAATTGGGATCCGGATTTCACTATTAGCGATACCAGGCCTACTAGAAACAACATGGCAGCGGTGACAGTAGCAGTAGATGCAAACACGGCTAACAGGCTAGTAAGTGAAAGATTTGTAAGGATAGGCCTTGTGAGGTGTATTGCGGAAAAATGGCACAGATTGGATAGGTGTATGAAATGTTGGGCATACGACCATGAGACCAAAGATTGTAAGGGTCCGGATAGGACTGAAAATTGTTTTAAGTGTGGGATGCCGGGACATCCAGCCAAATAATGTATTGAGAAAAAGGCATGCCCCTTATGTAGTACAAAGGGTCATAGAGCGAGTACGCTGAAATGCTCGAGTTTCAAAATGGCGCTTCAAGGAGCAAGAGAGGGAAGCAGAATAGGGAATTCTAGTATACGGTCACGGAATACGACCTTCTGGGAACCTGCGACCTAAATGCAACTGGAACAAATAAGGAGCGACAGTGTGCATGATATTATGAGAAGCTTTGACCAAGTAGCAGAAGAAGCACGGGAAACCATAGCTACTATGGAAACTCTGGCTTTCAAAAAAGGGAACTTCTTACCAAGACGACGACAGTGTTTTCTGTGAGGACAAAACGTCGGAAGAGAGGCATGATGAAGAAATTAAACTGTGATAAAATAAAGATCTGTGATATTTTAACTGTGTTCTGTACTTATCTTTACTTATTTTAACATATATTATAGACATGTCCAAAAAATTCTAGCAAGGTTTGAAAGTTCTACAGGCTAATGTGGGAATAAGTAAAATGGCACACGATCTACTAAGTGTGGAAGCAAAAAAAAGAAATGCCGACATTATCGTGCTATCTGAGCCAAATATCAACTTAGCGAAGAAGAATAACTATATATTAGACCTCCAAGAAGTTGCAGCAATACAGATAATAAACAAAAATCTAGAGATTATCGGACATAGGTCAGAAAGAGGCTATGTAGTGCTAAGCTTTTTAAGGACTACAAGGTTTACGGGGGATAAATTTCGCCAAATATTACTGTGGCAGAATTCGAGGTCATAATAGATAGCATGATGACAGATGCAAAAAATAATAGAAAAGAAAAGATAATAGCCGGAGACTTTAACTCGAAGTCACCAACCTGGGGAGTTCACATACTGGACAGGAGAGGAGAAGTGCTTTCTGCCTGGTTGGCGGAAGAAAACTATGTTGTCCTAAATGCGGGAGAGCCTACGTTTGTAAGAGGCCTAGGAAAATCCCACATCGACATCACCTGTGCAACAGAAAACTTGGCAAAAGCAACAAGAAACTGGCAAGTCATAGATGGGGAAATCCGGCACGTACTATAAGCCAATGTTTTTTTAAATCATGGGAGAAGGAGACCGAGCGGGCATCAGGAAGAAATCGAAAGGTATTTTCAATACCTCAACTTTCTCCCAGGAACTTAGTAGGGAAGTGGGAAGACGTAGAGGTGTATTAGACCCGGAGACCCTCTCTAAAATTATAAGAGTTCAGGAGAAAAGCGACGCGCTACCCGAATCCTGTAGTCGACGTGCCGTACTGGTAGACAGAAGAAATTGATGCCATCAGAAAGGAATGTGTAGTTGCTCGAAGAGCATCAGCCAGGGTGAATAGACTGCACGGGGAAGACAGCCAGAGCGGTCGGGAAGCGAGAGAAAGGTACAAGGAAAATAAAAGAGAAATGAAGAGAAAAATAAATAAGGCGAAAAGGGAATGTTGGAAGGCACTGGTTGACCGGCTTGAAGAGGATATATGGGGTGATGGATACAACATTGTCTTAAAGTCATTGGTAGAAAAAGGGAACCATATAAACCCACCCTACAGCAGAAAATTGAATGGTGTAGGGAATTATTTCCGGATCAGGGAAGAAAGAAGATAAGGCAAAGGGACATGGCGGAGGCTATGCAAATGGTAACAATGGAGGAACTCCATGAAGCCGGAAAACCAATAAAATTAAAGAAAGCACCTGGACCTGACGCCATCACCCCAGAGGCCCTAAAAGCTGCATTAGAATCAATCCCTGAAGCAATACTGGACTCAATAAATTATTTAAGATTATACAGTTTATATTCTTAATAAAACCCTGATTAGACTTTTAATGTACTCATATTAATTAATATTAAACTATCTATAAAATTATATGTATTACATTTTCGGGACAATAGAACTATTGAAGGCAATGTTTAAAAATAATAAGAATATAGTAAGAACGAATAATAATGAATCAGAAGAATTCAGAACGAAGGTAAAAATTAAACAAGAGTGTATACTAAGTCAATTGATATTCCCGGTGAACTTAAACGAAGAAATAAATAAATCCAATAATAAAAGGAAACATTGTGGTATTGGAGAACAGAAAAAACTACCCAAAAGAGTGTTTGAAGCAAAATATTCCGGGAAAAATGAAATGGAAATGCCATAAAAATATAAACAGGCTTAGCAAAAAGAGAGCGAAAGGAATGGAGAGGAAAGAAATGGAGAGAATAAATAAAGGAAATGAAAATAACGCAACTTTACTTACACTTAACTGTAGGAAGGCTTAGAACTAAGAAGAAATACATTTATTTCTTATTCAGAGCTGAAACGAGACATTACATCTTTCAAATAAATAACTATTGTCATATATCAAATATTATTAGGTACTGATTAAGCTTGACTAAAATATTTCCATCAATATCTACTTTATTCCTCAAGATGTTATCTATTTACCGTGACAAAGTCTATCTAGGTAATAAGTTCAAATAGTTAAAATTTTTAGTTCACAAACAATTATTTTTAAGGTATATGTATAGGTTGAATTATAATCTTTATTCAATTGACTTTATAGGTTTTGGAAAGTGTAAATTGTTTTGGGAATGCCATCGATTTTTTTTAAATCGTTTCAGAGATTATATAGATAACAATCTGATAATAAACTATTGTTAAAGTCCATACTGGTGATAATCCAAATAAAATTTGTTTTGTTCGCAAAAAATTGATTTTGGTTGAGTAGTTGGATATATTTATTGTCCATTCTTTTCGATTATATTGTACTACAATATTTTGGGATAACTATCAAACAACTTCGAAACATATTTATTATCAAACCAAAATTAAACTCGAAATCAATACCACAAATCACTTTTAATACAGTAAGCACACATATTTATTATTATATAAGTGCTGGTGAAATGTTTAAAAATGAAATTTTTCCTACCTACAAAATTTTAATGATTAATTAAAATGTAATTCAAAGTGATTTTCCTAATTAAAACAATAATATAATTTGACATTTTAGCAGTCGCCAAGGCAAAAATAAAAACTGGCACACTTATCACATATTGCCAATCTCTTTAAAATGATTACAAATATTTTTTTGTATTATATAGAAAAAAATAGAGGCATTCATATCTAAACATGTTTGAAAAAAGATTGTTTTTTCCTGTTAACTTTACTATTAAACGTGGCGCCTTATGAAACCGATAAAGACAAATTTTTTTTAATATGTTGATCTGAGACGATGTCAGTCCTGATACTGCGACTGACAGCTAAATTAGAAGAGTATCGGTGAGCAAATAAGTTATCAGTTTGCTGTCAAACTATAATTGGTTAGGCATTCAGATGGCTAATACTAAGTGATTGATAGAAGAGATACGTACAAATATATTATGGTAAGTGGATCTTTCAAGAAACTTAGTGTAACAGATATTTATAGAATGTAGGAGGTATTACCCAGTTATATTACAATTGAAAGTAGATGTATTCGTTTTATTATACCAGGTAAATAATTTTGAAAAATAATTATGTGTTCACATAACTTTTAATTAGAATACTTGAAACATAAATATACTTATTGTAAAAAGAGAAAGAAACTTTAATTACTACTGGATTTTTTCCTGCTTTTACTTTGTAAAATCTATTAATTTTAAATGTAAAAGATAAAATACATAAAATATACTTGCGATGCAAAAGAATATTGGTGAAACACTAGTCATAAAAATATTTAAAAAGTTTTAGAATATCGTTTAATTTTTATAAATTACCATAACTGATGTTGGAAATAAAAATACAATATTTTTTTAGTTTTCAAAATAGTCCCCGTTCCTGTTAAGTACAGAAAGTTTTAAACGATTTCTTTAAAGAAAATCAATTTGCACAACTTAAATTAAATTAAATTAAATTAAAGTAGCTAAATGTAAAAAGGCCACACACTATTGGAGAGCAACTTATTCTACCGTTTGCAAGAACATTATAGAAACAATATCTGGTGAAAACTTTACCAAACAACTTTGTCCAACGTTACAATTTGTTGATATTCAGAAACAGCCTGAATCCGAGCTTACTGGAAAATTGTTTGCTGTAAAACTTGACGAAGCAACATATTCTAATAATGATTCGAATTTCATTTGTGTATCAAGTTTCATTAATGTCTGAAGATTATTGTTTTGCTAACCTAATTGAAGAAAGAACTATAATCATCGAATAGAACGTGATGCTATTACTAAGGCAAATTTGAATTGGACAAATCTTACATTACATGATTCATTGGGAAGCTAAGTCCTGTGATTTTGACAGAAGTTATTGAAGTTGTTATCTATATAAAAACCAGACCACTAATACAGGGTGCGCCAGAGAAACTTACTTATTTGAAAAAACTCCGAGCGGTGAGTTGGGCGGGTAGAGGGACGGGAGGGGGCACATCTGGAGGGGGAAGTCCTCAAGTTTTTTTCCCCCCTCTAGTCAGTTGCCATCATGCTCTGGTCTAGAGAGATTCTTTTCTAACGTTCGCTCACTTGTTGCTACGCAACGTGCCTTCCGCGCCCGCTTTGAAATTCCTCCTCACAGACTCGTTCCTGGCCGTAATTCGATCCTGTCGTGGGTTCACTCATTTCGGGAGTGCGGAAGTGTCGCTAAACCCAGAAATGGACATAAACGGACCACCAGAACTCCGGAAAATGTGGAAAGAGTGAGGCAGTCAATTCTGCGTTCTCCCCGGCGTTCGGCTCGCAAACATGCAGCTGCTCTGGGAATTTGTGACACCATTGTCCGACGAATTCTCCATGAAGACCTTCGATTTCATCCCTATAGGTAAATTGGCTGTTGGGCAAGAATTAACTGAACGCGATTTTGTTGCCCGTCAAAATGCATGTGAAGTGCTGCTTGACAACCTGCCTCAAAACGATTTTTATTTATAGGGTTATTTGAAATCCCTGGTTTATCTCGATCGACCACGGACCATAACTCACCTTAAGAACAACATTCGCGACGCCATTGCCAATATACCGAGTGATATGCTGCGAAGAGATGAGACGAACTTCAGAAATCGACTTAATTTATGTATGCACAATAGGGGTCGCCATTTAACCGATGTCATTTTCAAGACTGTATGAAAAAAAACTTGGGATATTGTATTCTCAAATAAAAAAAGAATTAAAACAATAACTGTAGTACTTTTGTTTTTATTGACGTTTCAAATAAGTAAGTTTCTCTGGCGCACCCTGTATAAAGGATATTTCTCTATTCTGTGTGAAAATATGGGAGCGAAGCATACATTTTTTGCTCTCATATTACATACATGCAGATGGTTGTCACGCGATGTGGTTCGAGCATGTCTGCAAACTTAAAAGGGAAATAAAGATAGTTTTGAGCGAGGAAAGTTACAAGCATTCAGCAGAATTCAAGTAAATAATGTGAATATATTTGATTTGAGTGAAAATATCAAATCTGTTTGTAAGAAAATAAAGTTATAAGGTAACAAATTAATAGAAAACTGTCTTAAATTGTTTTCCTCCTTGTGTGAATTTAAGCAGGATTTCTAATTGGAATGGAATCAAAAAGTTGTGAAGCTAAAAACCCTGGGATATCATTTAGAAAACTTAAGTAAGGATTTCAGAAGATACAACTTTGCAGGATATTTTCAATTGGACCTGAGTTTTTGAATCTATTCACAGCTATCACTACAAAAAGAGGAACAGCTGATAAATGTTCCCTGAAGCACCTCACAAACACGAACAAATTTTTGGACTGATCTTCCGAATGACTATTCTCCTTTTCCTAAACTTTATCTTTGTGAAACTGGAAATCTAATTACAAAAATACATTTCTAAGTAGAAATAGAATTAAGATTGACAATCTCAAACAAATAACAGAATTTAGAGAGGTTGTGTGTTTTAAAATAACCGAATGTTAGCCAGTAGTCATTATATAGTCTTCAGATGGAATAAGTTTGTTTCAATGAATCTTTTATTTTTTTTAATTTAAAGAGCGATCCCTAATAAGGGGGAAAGGCGCGCCCCTCAGTTTGAGAAACTATGTTTTTAATATAGTTTCTATTAAATCCAGGCCTATGCAATGTTCTAGTCGATGTCATTACAAAAGCCATGTTGCCAAAGCAGTTGTGGTTGATATCGTATTCGTTTCTCTCTTTGTTTCATGTAATTAAATCGGAAGAAAGCAAACACGTTTATAGGTAATGTATTCATAGATTTACATATTTTTTGAAAACGTTGTTTTGAGTTGGAAAAAGTCACGTGATATGATGTTGGCTCTTAAATGGTGAGATTTACCTTTTGTAAATCATTATGCACGAATTAGAGTATCCCAATCGAAATGAAGACAGTAAATATTCAGTTTATTTTACTTTGTTTAGAATTTCTCGTTAACTTTAGGAAACACAGACCTGTCAAACACACAAACAACTTAAACCCTTTTTAAAAAACTAAAAGTCTAAAGTGATTTTAAATGAAGAGACGCTTTCTTGTTTGTTCCTCTGTTTTCGCTTCGTTAATTGCAAATTTTACACCTAATGTGAGTAAAATAATTCGTTATCGTAATATTCCTTTAACCTAAACATTATAGGTATAAATTAGTTTATGTTATTTATCGTACAAATTGGAATAAACTCAAATCAGTGAAAACTTTGCATTCAGTCTTGTTAGGACGTTTGCCGTTTATTGCGGTTTAGCAGTACTTGAGTAGTAAAACTACAAATAATTAAACAACCGAAAAGCAGGATTAAAAACAAATGAAATTTCACATCTACAAGCCACTGAAATAGACATTGAATTGATAGGTTATATTTAACAAACTGACAAGTTAACCAGGCTGGATGCAGTATTATTAGTGTTGTGACATTAACTGTGTAACAATTATTGGAGTATACAGATTTTTGTAATAAATACTTTATTGGGCTTTTACAACATGGAAATTTTAATTTACTAACCTTCCCGTAGTCTGCTGATTTTTTTTGTAATACGAGGTGTGACAATTAAATAACGAGACTGCTGTCATAAATGTGATTTATTGTGAACAAAGTTACAAATTATATTTATCCCCTTCAAATTATTCCCCTTCCCTGTCTATGCACCGCTGCATACGTGTCTTTCATTGTTCAAAGTAATGCTGTAGGTCATCAGCTGTCACCTTGTTCAACATCTCTGCCGTTTTTGCTTTCACCTCTTCCACACACTGAAAATGTGTTCCACTCAATGTACCTTTCACTTTTGGAAACAGATAAAAGTCACAGGGAGCCAGGTCCGGTGATTAAGGAGGATGATCCAGCACATGAATGCGATTGTCCGCTAAAAGCTGCTTCACGGAATGATGGGCATTATGGGCAGACGCATTGTCTTGGCGCAGCATCCATGCATCGTTCTTCTACAAATCCGGTCTCTTCTTCCTTCCTCTTTTCCTCAGCTTGATTAGGACTTCTTTGTAGTAGGTTTGATTAACCGTTTGACCCTCAGGCACCCATTCAGTTATGATGATACCTCTGATATCGAAAAAACGAAGAGCATTGCCTTCAGTTTTGACTTGCTCATTCGTCCTTTTTTCGTTCTGGTCTTCCAGTGCATCGATTGACGCTTTTTCTCGGGGTCGTATTGGAAGATCCATGTTTCATCACATGTCATGACAAGTGTTAGCAAGTTCTAGTTCTAGTTCTGCTTTGAGTCGTTCTATGACATCATAGTAAAATTTCTTCCGATTTTCTTTTTGTTCCTGAGAGAGGTTATTCGGGTCTTACTGTATCTCTGTTAATATCAGCAATCATCTGAATACTCAGGTGTCTTCCTTCACAATTTCATTAATTTTTTGAACATTTTCATGAGTTGTTGAACTCACAGATCAACCGGTACGTTCATCATCTTCAACTTCCTCCCTACCTTCTGAAAATCGTCTTTGCCATTCGAAAACTCGCACACGTGTCGTGGTATTATCACCAAACACCTCTTTTAACATTTTAAAACATAACGTCGGTGATTTTTTTAATTTCACAAGAAATTTGATGTTAATGCGCTGCTCAACTTTTATGTTCACCATGATTGCTGCACAACTACAGAACAATGTACTCTTCATACAAAGCCGAAAAGCAAATCAAAGCAAATAGAATGATGAAACGAACGGTGGCTGCTCATGAACGACAGATCAATAGCAAACTTCTTCCCCAACACCCTGCGCAACAGGAGGTGCGCAGTCGCTTTATTTAATTGTCACACCTCGTATATTAGTCTGATAAAATATGTAAACTTTTAGTTTATGGTAAACGATAGAAAAATATTTGAGTCAAAGTTAAAATTTTGTTAAAAGTAATGTTTAACATTCTCAACAATAAAAATATCTATTATACCGAGGATGACTGTAAAACAGTCGAAACGTCGATTAGTAAAAACAGTTGATTCTCTAATATATTTTATTGACCTCAATCCAACAAACCCAATCAGTGAATATAGTGTAAGGTCGCAAAAAAACATCAAGAATATTATTATTTTATAAAAAAAATACCATCTCTGTGATCAAAAGTAGAAAACAATATTACATTTTTATTGGGTTTTTGGACTTAGGATACAAAAATTATGTCCTGAGAATCAAACATCTTAGACTGTAGTGGTTTGCCTTTAGCAGAAACAAAACAAGGTGGCAACTTTTCTCTGCCACTTCTACACTGAATAAAATACTTAGTTTGTTAATAACGACGATATTGAGTCTAGATATTATTTATTTAAAGAATAACTTAGGGGTTAGATACTCAATTTTTAAAATCAAATAACGATTTACTCAAAGCTTATATCGTAGAAATTTGATAAAGTACGCGCCACCGAATTTTGTATATAAAGCTAAATGAAATTCTAAAATGCGGAAAATCAATTAACTAGAACCAAATACAATTTAAGGCCAATGTACTTTATAAATAGTTCATAGAAGCTCCTGTAAATGAAATTAAGAAAGAATAGTGACAAACAAGTTAAATTAACGTTGACATTAACTAAACTATGTACCATTTATTATCATCATCTGGTCGTAAAACCAGAAAAAAAGCCCTAAAAAAGATAACAGGTAACTTTCACAAACTTGTAAAAGTTTGATGATTATTTATTCCACATTTACCTCTTACTTATTAATATTTCTATTTTCCTAATCGTCAAGTTTGACGTTTAATTTCATAGCCAACTTTAGAATTTCTGGTGATTTTAAATGACCCAGCTGCAATATGTGTTTTTAGTTATTTGTCGAAAGCGACAAAGTTTCTTGATAAATGACGAGAATTAAAAAAGTTGTTGAACTAAATTTCCCATGAAATAAAGAAATAACTTTTTAGGTCAGCCAACCGGTTAAAAAATTCTGTTACATTTTAATGACGCATCATCCCTTATCAACTCTTTAGAATTCCACTTACTATCGATTAATGATTTTTAGTACACTCACAACGTGTACCAAACTTCGAAATTTGAAATCCCCCTTTCAAGGCCTATAACTTCTTAGCGGAGCTACTAATATAGAAATAAATTGCGTTAATTCAATAATAAACTTGATAACAAAATGAAACTTGATGACAAGATAAAGTATTTAAAATGCAAACAGTTTCTATGTAAACAGGAAGAAAGAGCTAATAAGATGTTAACATTTTATTGCTTTATTTATTTACATATTTAAAATTTTGAAAATAAAAAAAAAATTTACGTCTTTTTTATGACAGCTATCAACTATCCACCATTTTTCTGTTTATATTTGATCTATTTTTATAATAAACATATTATACTAACTTACAAAATATTGTAACATTGGCAGCTGTGTAAAAAATTCAATAAGCTTCCACTGTAATAAAAAATTAGAAATGTTGGCAATTGGACAGAATTTAAAGAAAAAATATACTATGGAGTTGCTTGCGATAAAAATATACTTCCAGCATCTGTCATTTCTAGACAAATTGGTTTCATAATTCTTGTTATAAATCTACTGCAATCTCTATTAAGGCTTCTTTCTGTGAAATGAGGTCGGATTTGATAGAAAAGTAGATCCAGTACTTCAAAGTTATTAGTGAATTATCTGTAACTTCAAGAGTATTATCTAGGAAGAGTACCATTTGAATAAATTCCACAATGTAACCATTATGATTTATATTTTAAATTATGTATTAAAGTTAAAGAACTAATACATTTTTTAGTGCATAAAAAACAGTAATTCCATACATGCGTTATTTGTTAAAATAAAAGTTACACTATGACCTTTAATTTTTTACTTATTTCTGTTAACACCATTTTTCAAATTTCTTATACACTTCTTCATATTTTTTTCTTGATTTACTAGCTATTATTGATTTTATTGCTAAATTAGCCGAGTCTTATATCTATCTTAGAATCATCTATTTTCGGCTTAATTTGCAATAATAAGTATTACCGCTTTATAAAAACCCTAATAATTCCATTTGACTCATGTAATTTGCAAAACTTTCTCACGTCCAACACTACATTTTTCAAATAAAGTTAGTCTTTTCCTAACCGGTTACGTAAATAACTATTGTACGTTCTCGTAACTTTGATTACTAATGTAAACAAGATTTATGTGATATTTTCTCCTTCGTTAAATCTAATTAATTGTGTTAAAATTATTCGGGATTTAGTTATTCTGTACTGTTAATATAAATGTTTATTTCATTCATTAAATGGTTTAGCTTAAAACGACAAAAATAAATTGAAAATGTTAAATAATAGAATCAAATAAGACTAAAATTTAGTCACGGTAGGTTTCCTGCTGATTTGATTAAAATTTGGGGTAAAAATATCTCGTGTTTGCATTTTTAATAATAATTTCGTTTTTAATTTTTATCTCGAAAACGAAATGAGATGCGAAAAAAAGTCAACAGACCAAAAACGAGTATTTTTAATCGTTTCATCTAAACTGAATAAAAATATATAAAAGAATCAACAGGGTGTTAATTTATAACGCAAAATATAACCACATTTGGACGCAACCAAAATTATCAAATTAATTGCAATTAAAACGTTTTTTTATGTATTTGTGTACAGGGTGATTCAATTATATCTTACAAAGCTTTTTCGAAGATATTTTTATGAAAAATATTTTTTAATCCTGTTACAATGAACCGACTAATTCCAAAAATGTTAAGACCTCTAGTAAACAACATCTTATTCATTTTGAACAAATTTTAAAATGGAACAATGCCAAATACAACTTTTTGTTATTTTGTGATTTTTCCGTATCTCCATTCGTTTTCGAGATAAAAAATAAAAAGGAAATTAGTGACGTGTCAGCGCGGTCAATTTTTAAATTATTTTCGAACTAATTCGAAAACGCGTCTATCGATTTTGGTAAAATATTTTTTTAAATGAAACCATTGAAATTACAACTTTTTAGTCTGTTAATTTTTTTCCGTATCTCGTTTCGTTTTCTACATAAAAATTAAAAACCATTAAATTTGGACCGCGATGACCTCACTGCGGTCAATAAAATTTCGTTTTTAATTTTTATCTCGAAAAAGAATCTAGATACGAAAAAACACAAAAAAAGTTGTATTTTTAGTTATTTTATCTAAAAAAAATGTACTGTCTCTTGTTTTTTTGCTCAAAAATGCTTAATTTTAGTTGAATATGTTTGTTATTAACGAAAAAAATTATCTCCTTTTTTTTTAGTTGAATCAAAGCAAAATACAACTAGTTTTACTTTTGTGATTTTTCCGTATCTCGCTTCGTATTCGAGATAAAAAAATAAAAACAAAATTTTATTGTTTTTAATTTTTATCTCGAAAACGAATTTCCACAGTATTACAAATCTTTTTTAAATTATATTGAATTCCAAGCTTATACTATAAATATAATTTTATGATTACTTGTAAACGTGTATTTCTCAAACCAAATTAGAAATTTCTGAAAACTGATTTTTTTATATTTTAGATAGGTTTACAGAAAAAAATTAACTAATATGATATGTGAAAACCGTCCATAATAAGTATAAATATCATATATTAATATAAAGCCATATAATTAATTACATGATTACTTATTATCTACTTATTTCTTGGTTTAAATTCAAATTAATATTATAATGGAATAAACAAATTCAATTGCACTAACTACATCTAACACTGTATAATCTTAATAATCCACCTTTTATGAGACAGTGAGAACGTCTTAGATTCAAGACAAGCATTTTTAGAGGATTATCGACAGGATTAAAGCACACTTTTGGAAATGTCTCACAACTTAGAACACTTCACATTAGTTGTAAAGATGGATTTGTGGAAAATAGATTACTCCTTTCCAAATCCAACATAAACCCAAGAGTTTTTGACAAAGGATTTTTCAATTTTGTCGCATTCGGAGGAAAATTCAGAAATTGCTCTCGATAATTCCTCATATCACAGTCGTAAATAAAGCTCCTATCACAACCATTAAGAACAAAGAAATAAAAGAAATTTTCGGTATGTTGCATATTTAGATTTCCGCTTTACTTTGGTCAACTTCTACTGCTTCATATAACAGACTGAATCCTTTATACACAAGAGTATCGTCAGTCCTAAACGTTACCAAAAGAGCTTCGTGAGCGGAAATGATGTGAAAGGGCTTCTGAAAACATAAACAGAATGTTTTAAACACACTTGCCATTAAGTTTTTGAAAGAAAAATTAATATTAATGAGAGACACCTTCGGATACCGGAAAAATAATAAATTTTAATATAATATTTATTTATCCTGTATCATGTGTCAACTATCGAATTCCAACTGTCAACATCTGACTTTCGTATCGGATTTTCAGAAAGAAAAACGTAACTGCAATACGAGATAAGGTCTTGAAAATAAATGAAAATAAATAAGGGTAAAAATATATGTATTAAAAGAGGTAATTATTATTAATATTAATATTAATTAATATTAATTCAGGCAAAAGGATTAAGTAAGTTCTGGTAAACGAAAGTCTGATCAGATAAATAATCAATGAAGGTTTTCGATCTATATCCATTTGATACTTTGTGTTAAATCAGTAAAATATTTGATACCGTTGTTATTATTATTGACTCAAGAACCTCTATAAGAACTAGACACACTTTAGTAGAATATAGAAAAAAATATTTACCTTATATCCACAATATTTCCCATAGGACGGTCCACTAGAATCCAATCCGCCAATTATTTCTACATAATCACAACCGCAATCCTTTTCATCTTCAATATCAAACGTCAAAAAAGACAATTTGACATTGTAACCTTCGCGTGCCTCTATTGTCCAATCACAATCGACTCTGTTTTCGTATGTATAATTTCCGAATTTAGAATGAGAATATACATGTCGTTTTTCGGAAGTAGCTTCTAACGTACCACCACATACTGTTGAATGAGTTGCCCAAAAACCGTTCTTCTGGACAGAAGAATCGGATTTGAAAGTCATATACAACTGGTTACCAGAAGACATTATAGAATGCGGGAGTTTTGATCCGCAGAATCTTCCTAACGAAGGAGATTCAGAAGAAAGACCGTCGTAGAAATCCACGCGATCATTAAAACATTCTTCACAAGGTTCTAAATCAAATTGTTGGAACGCTATTCTGATTCGGTGACCGGCAGTAGTAGTGAAGTGCCAAACGCAGTCTATCCTTGGGGGATAATCATTTGGATAGTTGGGACTAGCAAGAGTACCATAAGGATCAGATACTTCGTATTTACAACCGCTTTCTTTGCAGTCTCTTTCATTTTCTGCCAAGATATATCCATTGTGACATGTGCAGATATAAGCACCAAGAGTATTGATGCATTCATGTTCACAACTTCCTTGGTTATCAGAACATTCATCCATATCTGGAAATTACAAATAAGTAAAAATATGAGAAGAATCGGTCTCAAATAATATGAAACAATGGATGAGGACTCACAGTACCAAATATATTGGTACTTCTGTACACGTTCAGGATAAAAAATACTATAAAAAGACGTACCCGTGAAAAAAACTGCTGCAAATCCACTTTTCTGAATGCTGGTATCCGAATTAAATACAATTCGCATAATATTTTCTTCTGATGTAATCGGAGGAGGGGGTTTTGGGCCACAATAAGAACCGTGTTTCTTAAATTTTTCATTCTTAAGTTTGCTGTAAATTTCCACCTTGTCGTATTCGCACTGTAGCTGCTGATTATATGCGTTACCTTCCAACTCAAAATGGGTAAAGTTAATGGTTATTCTGAACTGAGGCGGAGCTACTATTTCCCAGACACAGCTTTTATTAAGAGGGTACAAATCAGGAAATGAGGGGGACGTTATTGTTCCATTGGGTTCGTTAAAAATCCCTCCACACGTATCTGTAACAGGATATTAATTAAAATAAACATTAATATACAAAATAAAGTACTTACCTTCGCAGTGTTTGCCATCAGAATGAAGTTCGTATCCAATTTTACACGTACAAATGTAACTTCCTAGTGTATTGATACACTGTTGGGCACATCCGTGATCTATTTTGTTACACTCATCGTATTCTTTTATAATAACAGCGGAGAAACCTTGTTTTTGAACGGACCCATCAGATACGAACTTGACCAATAGCTGGTTTGACGAAGATATTACGTCTGCAGGAATTTTATGACCACAAAAACGTTTTAAAATAGGACTATTAGGTGAAAGTCCATCTTTGATTTCCACATAATCATAGGCACAGTTGTCATGATTTTCTATGTCAATCGACTGGAACCGAAGAGCTATTTGATGATCTTTAGGAATCGTTATTTTCCACACGCATTCTTTATCGGGCTGATAATCTTCTGGATAGTTTGGAGATTCTAAATGACCTTCTGATTCGATAAGAAAATCACCACCACAGATAGCTACAAAATTATTCAGTATATCAAATTGTATCTACCTGGCCACTAATATTGTAGCCTTTGATTACATTTTATAAATGTTGATTCAAGAATATACACTCTCTGTCTAATATTATCAGTATATATTTAACTTTCATTAGCCTCAAAGCTTTATGAAAATGAAAACCTTCCTATTTATATATACATGTATAGCTTTAGATGAACATAAACTTATTTACCTTCATAACTAGCAATGAAACCCTTGTGTCCTTTTGGGTTCTTGGACACGTATGTGATCATCATTCGACTTCCTGTAGATACAACTGATACAAATTGTCCTCTTCCACAGAATAAACCAAGTACGGCGGATTTGTGCCAATATCCATCACGTATTTCTATAAAATCCGTTTCGCAGTCGGGCGATTTTGCCATGTCGAGACTAGTAATATTTAAAACGATTTTCTCGCCATGTGTTCCTGTTATACGCCACTCACAACGAACTTCTTCCTTTGATGTACTTTCCTGAAAAACTGGTGGAGAGAACGTTGCTGAATTTGTCTGATAAGTACGACCACATTCTGAAAAATTGAGTTTAATAATTATACGCCTAAAACTTGAATTCAAAAATACTCACTCGGACATTTATAGAGAAGATTAGTTTGAGCGATATCTCCTTCGCTCAATCTGATTCTTTGTCCTATTTCTGGTCGTTTCCTTCCTAGCTCATCTACAGGTTGTATCGTATCTAAATAAGTTCCCTTTGAGAAAGTATTTCTGGCATAATGCATAATAGAATTATAATCATATGGTACTCCTAAATCGTTAACTTCATCCTCGCTAAGTTTATTGAAATTGTACTCTTGACCTAAAACAATTTGTATAAATAACACAATTTTCAATCTAAAAAGTATGAAACTTACCACTCAATATATTTTCTCTGTTAATGTTGACATATTTGTCTCTGTCAGGTCTGGTATGTTCATGCCACAATCCAACGACATGGCCGAGTTCGTGAACAATAACTCCAAATTTATCACAGTTTCTTCCTATACTAATGGCCTGGCCTCCGTTACCCCTCTTTCCTACAAAAGAGCAGCATCTGAAAAAAGATTAAATAATCCAATAAAAAATAATAAAAAAAAAGACCAACTATTTTTTTAGATTTTTATTCTTGGACTAATCTTACTAAAGTTTTAGATTGTTTAGATATTTTCAATTCGTTTAAAATAGTATGTCATTATAACAGTCAATAATACCAAAATAAGCTTCTTACCCTTGATATTAAAACTTTAAGGGTAACCGGATTGCAGGTAATTTCTAATATCTATCGAAAGCATTTTTTTGTTATTTAAAATAAAATTACCAGATTACGCATTGTTACTATGCTCTGAATCCTATTCATAATACATATACAGAGTGGACCAAAAATCTGGAAACAGCCAATTATCTCGTAAATTATTAATCCGTATTCTACAAAATTTGGGATAAGCCTATTTTGAGATACTGAGATTCAAGATTTGACATTTGCAATATTTTTATGATATTAATAGTTTCCAGACTTTTGGACCACTCTGTAATAATTATCCAATGAATAAGATTTTAATATATTGTGATCAAGTTTTAAACGGAATATGGAAAAATATTTGCATTTTTAAGTCATGTTTATAAGGATAATGAAAATACATCTCTAACTTTAATTAGTGTCCTCAAAATAAATTTATTAAAATCTTGAAACAAATTATACAATATGTCCCCGTAAGTTGAAATCATATGGAAAACTTTTTTATTATTAATTTTAGGAAAAAAAGTTATTCTTCATAAAAAATTGTGCATTATCTAAAACCTAGAATACAGTCATCAAATATCAAATTTTTTCAGTGGTATACGAGGTTTGTCAAAAAATATGAGTTTTACTCAAGAGTAAAGTACCTTTAAATTTGACAATATCGAAAAATGTTACTAAAAAAAGTTGATCAGAATTAAAAATGACGTTTAAATATGCAAGTACATCCATTTAAATTAAAACTTCTGATTATTTTATTTTTTCCTAATATTTCTATTTTGAATGAACATTTATCTCTTGTGGTTACGAAACACATGATAACCTTTTAGTTTTTTGATATTTTCTAATAATTTTGCAATTAAAACGCGTAAGAAGTGCACTACAGTTAAATTTGCATTATTGTAGACATACTTTTTAACAATAATTTTATTAAATTCCAACTTAGGAGGACACGTTGTATATAAAATAAACGAAAAATAGTCAATACCCAGTAATATTATGATGCTATACATATTTTAGGATATTAAATTTATACTTATATGTATTTAAGAATTATTGGTTATTTTAATTCTATTTATAAATAAATAATCTTATGTAATATCTAAATAAATTAAAAATTAGATAACAAAACTTAATTATTTTATCCGTTATCTTTAACATTACAAGCTAGATGTGTTAAATGTTTTGTTATAAATAAAATCAAACAACTTTATGGAATTTTGTAAAAGAGACATTCATTTATTTTTTGATTTTTGTGGATGCCATCAATAAAAAATGTGACCTACAGTTTATAATTTTTTTCCAAAATATCAATGATTAATTAACATTTTGGATACATCTTACCCGCATGGTTTTTCCGTAAATATTATATAATTTTGATGTTCGTCCCTATTTCTTTCCACAAATTTAATGCACGTAAAGTTTTCCCAATGTCGCATCGCTTGTTTAAACAACGCATTGTGATGACCACCGAAATTCTCATCGATTTCATATGGAATCACCCCGTAATCCCAAATCTTCTCTTTCCTGGCCGTAGCAGCTCTAGCAACCCTTAACTTGGATATTTTACGTTTAACAATATTTTTTCTTTCAAGTTTAAATTTTGGAAATTCCTCGGGGAATTCGTGAATATTTGTACTCCTTGATGACCTTAAAAAGTAAATCGTTATAAAAAATTAAACTGGTTTTGTTGTTAAAAAATTAAAATGAGAACGTGTTTAATTTATGTTTTATTATCTATTATTTTTTAAAGATTCCTGCACTCCCGAAGTTTTTATCAGTGTTAATTTCGATAACAAAACAGACATACGAAAATAAGTAAACAAAATGTGTTATTATAAGAGATAATAGTGTTAATCCAAGTTTGGGACTTACCTACTACTTCCCAGTTGTTTATTATTCTTATTTCTCATTTCATTTTCGTTGTTCTGATTTGTTCCTGCTAAATTCAAAGAAACGCTATCGAAAGGGTTATTGTAGTGCCTTGAAATTGCTGAAGATGCTGTTTGTTTTGTTTTCTTTTTTAAATACTTTCTCAAACCTTCCTCTTCGATTTGTAATCCGTCAAGAATATCTTGCTCAAATTTCTCTATTTCCTGTTGAAAATTGAAAAAATTTTGTACAGGTTTTAGCGTTGGATTATATAGTGATACTGCATGATTTCCTAGAAAACCACCTGTAACAAATATCATTTATAGCAGATACAATAATACGATTAACTAAAACGACGATGGGAAAATTCGAGCAAATATTATTTATGAACGAAGATTTTTAAATAAATGATAAAACCTGTAGTTCCTTATGAAGACGCAAAAATATCTTACAAGAAAGTATGAGTAGATATTATATAATACATACAGGGTTGAGATAAAGTATGGAACCAAGTAAATATCTTTAAAACGAAACGGGCGATATTTATGAAATTTTGCAAATAAGTGCAATGGGGCAAAATGCAGCTGATGTACATTTTTTTGTTAATAATATACTTCCGGTTTAACTGGAAATGCCCTCAACTTTTTTAATTTAAATGGGACATCCTGTGTATTTATGCAGATTTTAAAAGAGCTAATTTTAAAATGTGAATCTTAAGACTGCCCACACTTTTTGTAAATAACTTTTTTTGATATCTCCTTTAATAACGGATATATCGTACTTCGACTCACTAATGACGCACCCTGTACATTATTTTTTCGATATTATGTGTAGTTGAGTACCTAAAAGGGTCACTGTTATTTTTAATTGCTGTTAGACAGGTAAGTTAAATATTATAAAAAAATATGTAGAAGTGTCCAGAAACAATGAAGTATTAAAAAAAGAAAATTCAAGAGAAAACTCGCGCATACATATTCTCCTAGAGTATTAAATTAAAAAATAATCAATTAACTACATGATTTTCTATTGATTTGCGCTAAAATGATTCACATTGTCAAGTAAATAATCTATTTTAATTAATAATTAAGAAATAGAATTTTCTGTGATTTATATGAGTTTTACCTGCTTTACATGGATCCAAGTCGAAATCGTTAGAAGTTTTCTTTGGAAAAACTATATTGAACAGATCATCCATCGTGTACTTGAAATGTCGCCGAGGGATACTAAAATTTTCCTTTTTTTCGATAATCACTAAACAAACCACTGAATATATTTGCAAAACACAAAAAGTTACGAAGAATTTATACATGATCGAAACCATCGTTTTTCGCTATTGTTTGGTAACAGAAAAATTAAATGTATTTTACAGAAGTTCACAATTATTTTTACGTTTCTATCTTCTTTCGATGTTGCAGTTGAAACTTTTTCGGCTGTAAATCAAAAACAAAATAATAACTTTCCTTCAAAGTTGTCAATATGTATGAATTATTTCTTCAGCCCAAGATAACTTTTTTGTAGTTCTTTGCCTATTATATAGTATCTCTTTTCGGGTAGAATTTAAAAGCATAAGAAAAGTATTCGTAATTATTAAGTTATTTCAGTTAGGAAATTTGGAAACTATTTTTCAGAATACAAACGTTTTAGTATAAAAACGACATATTTCGCTTAATTTTAATTAAAAAAAAAATAGTAATAATAAATAGTATATAAATATAAGTATGTTTCTATTTCTTAAAATGGATATATCTGTTGACTAGAAAAAAAGAGGAGGTAAATACAAATTCTTTTATTTCTATCAGTGAGTCAGTAAAAAAGTAAAAATGAGAATAAAGTATTTTTAATTAATTAATAATATATAATTGCCAATTCTTAGTGTTCAGGATTATCCGCTACTGATTTTTTTATTGCCAAAAAAAATGTCTTTAAAACCAATACAGGGAATAATAGAATAAATAAACAAATAAAATGAAACAACGTGAAAATATCAACTTTTGCTATGAAGGGCGAAGAATACCTTAAATATTAATAATTAAAAAACCAGTAGCAATCATTTGGATTTGAAAGTTTGAAATTTTTTTTAATAGCAATAACTTCTATTGTTATATAAAATTCAACGTTTGCAAAAAGTATCTACAGTATCATTATATGAAATTAAAATCAAGAGTGGAACTTTTTCTTAATACGAACAATTAAAAAAATTATAATTAAGCAACTATTTAGAATTTCTCTTAAACTATTGTACTTAATGGTTAACGATGAAGATTATCCGAAAATCTCACGCTGAAATAAAACATGGAAATATCTCAAAAACCAGTAATATTTTATTAAAATTAATATTATTAGTAATAAAATAAAACAAGTACATTTTTATTCTGAATAATTCTCTAAAAATTTTCAAAACTATATCTGAAAAACTGGCAGATGTATAAGAAACTCTCTGTATCTAATAAATGTTATAGGTGAACCAAATATAAATAAATATATTTACGTCTTGAAGCTGTAGTTACAATTTGGTCCATTCTTTATGAATCACTCGGTGTAAACTAAAGTTATTTTTATTTCATTATATATTCCAAGCATTTTATTTTATTTTAACATATTATTATTGTAACATTTGCTTTATAAAAATAAAGTGATTATTTTTTATAATGATTGAAAGAAAACAAGATTTCGTAAAATTAAATTTCTACAACTTTCAAGAAACGATAGAAAACTTCAACAAAAATATTAACCAAATAATTCAATTAAAAATAATATTATTATTGATCTCATATACAATGTGTCTCCCTAAGTTGGAATCATACGGAAAACTTTTTTATTATTAATTTTAGTAAAAAAATTATTCTCCATAAAAAGTTCTGCATTATCTGAAACCTAGAATACAATCATCAAATATCAAATTTTTTCAGTGGTATACGAGGTTTGTCAAATAATATGAGTTTTGCTCAAGAATAAAGACCTTTAAATTTGACAATATCGAAAAATGTTACTAGAAAAAAGTTGATCAGAATTAAAAATTACGTTTAAATATGCAAGTACATTGTATATGTATCGTTTTTACGTTATAAGTTTGTTAATTTTGATCAGTCATTTTTATAAGAAAAATCCAAAAATTTTGATCGCATAATTTCAAAATGTTATTCTTATAAAAATACATAAAAAGGGTTTTCTTACCTTATCGCTCATCCAGTTATTCCAATGACATATCACGATAAAAAAACAACTAGACACTATATATGAATTACTTTACACTTTGTATTTAAAAAATTCACTAATAAAAATAATTTACTGCATACTTCTTTATCGACTCTTTCCAACCGTTTTAGTTAGAATAAATACCTGTTTTTACCTAACCATTTGGTTTTAATAATTAGGTGTTTAGTGGCAATAATTTATTTTTAATGGTCATCAGGACAATGCCAGGAAAACAGGAAGGGAAAGGGATTAAATATAAATATCATTTTTCAATTGATCTTCATGAGAAAATAAGTTTCTCACAAATGATTTTTAAATATATTATTGAAGAACGTTTGAGAAGAATTGCTTTTAATAATTTGTTTATAAACTTTATTTTACATAAAAAACACTTTGTGTTTCACATAAAAGTTTATTTGAGTTTCTTCTAAACTATGTAAAATCATAAGTGTTACATATGGTTGAACTCGTATTGAAGAGAAGATTCCAAAAATGACTTAATATATAGGGTGATGTATTTAAAAAACCAAAGTGACTAATAATATTAGAGAAACGGCAAATCTAGCAACATAATTTTGTAAAATTCAAACTGGCAATTTACCGTTTCCAGACTTTTGGTCCACTCTGTATATGTATGTAGCATGTTTTATCTTTGTAAGAAAGGGGTTAATTAGAGTAGCTCAAGCTAGACTTTGCATCTTTAACCCTTTCGATCATGAATTAATTTCACTGAACCAAAAATTCTCATTTTTTTGGCACTGTGAGTAATTGATTTTTTTTAGAATTATTAAGAACATTAGCAACTACGTACACACCCTTAATTAGGGGTTGTAAGATGTAGTCAATCGACTATATTGTGAACACGAGGTAAATTTGGTTTGTAGCCAATTGCCTACATTGTATGCAAATAATATGTTTAATTCCATTAAAAAAATTAATGATCTTGGAAACAATTGCTAAAACTCTCTTTTGTATGGAAGTTTAGGAAACAATTTTTATTTTTTGACAAACATAAATATACTGTGCACTTTTAACATTTTATTCTCGAAAAACCTTTACGTCCATCTATTTACTTAAAAGTTATAAAAGAATTTAAAAAATTCCATAGTTCCAATGTATCATGTACTTTGGATTGATATCCTTTAAAAACACTAAATTCGAAGGTATTTTCGAAATTAAAAGATAAAACGTTTATTGCTCATATATCTGATATAATTTACAAAATAAATGTAAATAGTATCCCAAATCAAATGTCGGTAAAACAGCACAATTACTAAAAAATCGATTGCTGCAACACGTAAATATGGAAAAGATAAGTATTATTTATTTATCTTTCCATATTTAAAAAAGATATTAATAAATGTGTTTTTAGAGCCTTGAAAAAGAAGCGAAACGTTGGCCTTTTTAAAATAATTTTTGATGTTTTATTTATTGTCCTCACTCCTAGATTCCAATATATCTGTTATATAAAAATTGAAAACACATATGTATGAAACGTAGTCATTTTACTTAAATTATGGATTAATATTAAAAAAAATTGGCAGGACAAAGAAATAGAAAAATTTATCTGCTACAATGCAGATATAAAATTTTAACGACTAGTCATATAATAAATAATGTTAAATGTTTATATTCTTTGAATGTAATTCGGGCGTTGTCACGATTTCAAAAGCCAATATTAAATATAGAAATTAAAATAATAATTTGGAAAATCAAAGAATTAGAAAAACAACTAAACCAAACAGTAAACAAAGTAAATAGCCTCATTCCAACAAATACCTTTTCTGATTATAAAAATTACGTTAATGAATATTATTCCAAACATTTCAAAAAAGTTAAAGTAACCTAAAGAAAATTAACGATTTAATAGAAAAACAATGAGTTTTTATAACAAATAATAATGATAAAATTATTTATAATTATACTCATGTGAATTTGCCAACAGAAATGAAAATAATTGTATATCTAGGACCTAAATTTAGCATTCCCAGTACTGATAAATTTCCTCTTACAAAATTACAAAAATTAAAATATTGCATAAATTATCAGCCTTTTGATGGAACTGACAAAAAATATCTTAGGGCCATAACAACTAATTTTATTACTAATCAGTACAATAAATCAATTATAAATTCCTTTAGAGATCGACAAATCAGTAGTGATTATTCTAGAAGAAAAAATGTTATCAAAGACAATCAGGAGTTATCAATAATGAAATCAGACAAAGGAAATTCAACAGTAGTTATATACAAAGATGAATATCTTAAGGGCACGAACAATCTTTTGAGTGATAATCAAATTTATAGAGCAATCCAGATTTACCCTACATCTAAATACCAGGACGTATCGAAAAAAAAATTATAACATTTTTATTTGAATCAAGTTATTTCACCTTAATTATACTAGATAGTCTTATTACGAATGAAATTATTATTGAAAGCTTTTTGCTATTCCCTTTATCAAATTATACGTAGATGACACAATCTGAGTAAATTCCGAGTAAATAGAGAAAAATGGCAAAACTCCTTTTTTAGATAGTTCAATACAACGTAATGAAGATGGAAAACTATCTACAAGTTTTTTTCTGGGGAAGGATGTTAAATTATTTACTTAACCATCTAATGAAACAAAAAATTGCAACTATTAGAAATCTATTAGGTATATAGAATATACAATCTTAATAGCATAGAATTCATCGATAACAATTTAACCTTAGCTAGTAACCTTTTACATCAAAATAGTTATCCCAGATTTTTAATCAATCCTATATTTAACGAATTCAACAAAATTAATAATGTTGACTTAAATTTAGAGCGCACTACCCAAAACATACATACCATTTTAAAATTTCCATACATTCCAAATTTTTCCCAAAAAATTCAACGCGCAATTACAAATAAAAACTTGTCATCTACTTTGGCTTTATATCCTTTAAAAACACTCAACTCGGAGATATTTTCGAAATTAAGAGATAAAACGCCTGCTCATATATCTGATGTACAAAATAAAATGTAAAGAGTGTCCCAAATTATATATCGGTAAAACAGCACAATTACTAAAAAAACCGATTACAACAACACGTAAACGACTGTAAAGAAACAAAAATTTAGCGAACCATCATTTTTCCATTAATCATGATTTTGCCTTCGATAATGCTTTAATATCGGCAAAAGAAAATAACGCATTTAAATTAAATATGTTAGAAATTATTTATATTCAATCGAATAGCACTGTTCATTTTAGAACAGACATTCAAAATTTACTTTCAAATAAATAAAAACGTCAAATATCTTATGACAACGAATTTGGTTATCACTTGTCAGGCGTAATTTTACCTACAGAATTTTCTAGTCCATATTTTTAGATCCAATATTTTATAAAATACATGAATATTTTATGAAAAATGATGTTTTCATGAAGGTAACCATTACAACAATAATTTTGACACAGCCAAATTGTATTAAAATAGGTGAGTTTAATTTTTTTGTACTAAGTTAAATAGATTTTTTATTTGTGTTATAAATTTTTTTTTAATAATAATAAAACAGATCTGTGTGTTTATAAAAAAAATAATAAATGTGATTTTACAGCCTTGATTAAGAAGCGAAAATAATATTTGGTGTTTTATTTATTGTCTTCACCCCGATATTCCTATCCATCAATTTATACTACTTTTCAAGATTCCAATAGCCTTTTTCTTACTATCTACTTCTCGTAAAAAATTTATTTTTGTATTTGGCGGTTTATTTAAATTCAGGCATTTTCCTTACCATGCGATGCATTGTTTAATTCATGTGCAAATGAATAAGTAACGAAGTTTTGAAATAATACAAAACATTAGTAAACATTACAAAATGTTGTCGTTAGTAACTCATTTAAATATGAATTTAATGAACTCACATACTATTTTTATGTAATTAACCCAAATAATACTAACATATATATTTTCAATCAATTTGAGTAAAATAATTAAACAAAAAAAAATTATAAGGAAACTTTTATATACAATATGTCCCCCTAAGTTGGAATCATATGGAAAACTTTTTTATTATTAATTTTAGGAAAAAAAGTTATTTTCCATAAAAAGTTTTGCATTATCTAAAACCTAGAATACACTCATCAAATATCAAATTTTTTCAGTGGTATACGAGGTTTGTCAAAAAATATGAGTTTTACTCAAGAGTAAAGTACCTTTAAATTTGACAATATCGAAAAATGTTACTAAAAAAAGTTGATCAGAATTAAAAATTACGTTTAAATATGCAAGTATATCCATTTAAATATGAGCGAGCTTTTTTCTTTGTGGGTTTAATAAAATTTTATTGAATTTATTCCAAACTTTACGTGCTCACTGTATAACTCCTTACAAGTTAGGATGTGACAATAATATATAAAATCAAGTAAGTACAACAAAGAATTCAAGTAATATGAAAGAGATATTTCTTATTTTATTTAAAAAAATGGTATTTTATTTATTAAAACGCCACGCAGTTGATCTTCTTCGGAATTCGGGAGAGAAGTGTAGCCGATACCGGGGGTGAGATAAGATTATTTGGTCAAGGAATACACATCTTTTTAGTTTTTTTGACACACCCCTAAAACAGTTTGTTTTTAATATTTCACTGTTATAAAATGGATATTTAGGTCCAGGGTAAAAAAATTCATAAACTAGAAACTGACTTATTGAAAATATATCCGGAATTTAAAAAAAAATCAGTTAGAAAAGGCAAATGGAATGTAATTTGGGCCTAAGAGTGCCACCTGTATTGGAACGAACGCATTAATTACATAACAAGTTTTCGAGCAAAGGACCCTTTTGCACGAGACAGTGTCGAAAAAAGTCATAACTATATATTCGTATGGAATTTCAAGAAGTATTCAAGCAAAAACATATTGCACTGCGACTTTTACACAGATTGCGTTTTTAATTAGGTGACAAAGCGAGATCGAAACGCATATGAATGTTTAGCACGTCGTCTTGCTCTTTTATTGTCTTTGCAAACCACAATTGGAATTGGAATGGTTCTTTCTCATCAGTGGCGGATCAAAACTCGTCTATTCAAGATTAAAATTATTTCGTTATCTCACACTAAGTTGATTCTTAAAGGATCTATTATGATGGAAGTAAAGGAAAATTTTTAAATAGACTTTCATTTGTTCGGACAGTTTAGACTTAAAGCAAACTTGAAGTTTATTTGGTTCTACTCTATAATGTTACTACTAACTACAATAACGAATTTTTATAGATATTTCAAAATAATGCTCTAAATATCATGGTAAATATATCTGCAGTATGTCCCCCTAAGTTGGAAACATATGGAAAACTTTTTTATTATTAATTTTAGGGAAAAAAGTTATTCTTCACAAAAAATTCTGCATTATCTAAAACCTAGAATACGGTCATCAAATATCAAATTTTTTCAGTGGTATACGAGGTTTGTCAAAAAATATGAGTTTTACTCAAGAGTAAAGTACCTTTAAATTTGACAATATCGAAAAATGTTACTAAAAAAAGTTGATCAGAATTAAAAATTACGTTTAAATATGCAAGTACATCCATTTACATTAATAACATTATTTTTAAAACGTATGTCTACAATAATGCAAATTTAACTGTAGTGCATGCACTTATTACGCGTTTTAATTGCAAAATTATTAGAAAACATCGAAAAACTAAAAGGTTATCATGTGTTTCCTAATCACACGAAATAATTGTTCATTCATATTAGAAATATTAGTAAAAAATAAAATAATCTGAAGTTTTAATTTAAATGGATGTACTTGAATATTTAAACGTAATTTTTAATTCTGATCAACTTTTTTTCGTAACATTTTTCGATATTGTCAAATTTAAAGGTACTTTACTCTTGAGTAAAACTCATATTTTTTGACAAACCTCGTATACCACTGAAAAAATTTGATATTTGACGACTGTATTCTAGGTTTTAGATAATGCAAAATTTTTTATGAAGAATAACTTTTTTTCCTAAAATTAATAATAAAAAAGTTTTCCATATTATTCCAACTTAGGGGGACATATTTTATATCACCATATCAATAGTTCCAATGAGGGAAATATTTGGTTAATTTAGTACTAGTATAAAGGTATATCAATTCATCCTAATGTTCTAGCGAGTGATTTATTAATCCAAGACAGTAGTGTAAAACGTATTAAAAGGCATTGTTTTAAGTACTAATTAATTGATATTTAATTATTTGTCAAAATATTATATGAGCAAATCTTTTAGAAAAAAATCTCTGTTTGATACCTAGATATAAAAATTATGAAATTGAGTCATTCTTATTCTTAAGTATTTACTTTAGAAATCCTCTTATATTAGGCAATATCAGAATCTTAGATATTATAAAACATTTCATTGATCTTTAGTATACATAAGTATAAAATAAATTATATTATTAAAATTTTTGGTTTTGGAAATTTTCCGGAAATTCTTGTTACTATGTATTTATGCTGACGGTGTAGATCCACTGCATGGTTATATTAAATCTTCTAAGCAAATTGCCTAAGAAATTTTTGGGATATGAGATGGCTCTAACCTAGGTAAATCCTCATCTTTAATCTGCCGTGAACTGATGATGATTTCTGATCTACAGTAGTCTGTAATTCTTATTACTAACTAAGCATGATTATTATTTCCGTTATATTACGACTAATACGAACAATGTTTGAAAAGAGACCTAAAAGACAATAGCTTTAAGTTCGGGGAAAAGCAAGGTAGACAATATTATGCTTAGTTAATGTAATGATGTATCGGAAATATGGAAAATAAGCAATGAAGCAGCTAATGCAATATAGCGATTAATAAATTGATGGGGCAAAGGCTCAGCTCTATAGTGGATACGCGCGGTTAGTTGTTGGATGGGTGACCACCAGCGAACACAGTCGTACCCTACAACCCTACAACCTACAGCGAATAGTAGCATGTACTACGCCAATGAGCACGTGGTATAGTGGAGATATGCCGTTTTTCGGAGGAGACGATAAACTGTCGCTCCCGAGTCCATAGATGTTGGGCTCGTTAAATTATTAATTTATATTAATTAAGATTAAATTGATAAATCAGTGAAGCAGTAAAACTGTGGAATCGAGAAGTAAAATCTCAAGTAAATTCACAAAAAGAAACAGTGTAATAATAAAAAGGCCTACAATAATTACAGGATCGAGGATTACATTACTCACATTCTCTAAATAAGTAAGCATTAAGAACTAGAAAATTCTGACATAAATAATGTTTTCTGATATTCTTGAATAAATTTAGATTAAACTTAAATGTATGATTTTAAACTTTAAAATGTTAAGATAATTTTAAAATCGAAATTAGATGGTAAGACGAAAAAATAAGGTACAATAATATAAATGTATTGTTACGCCTATGACCAAAAATGGTTGTTTTGCATTGTCCGGCTTTATTAAATGTACATTTATTTTTGTCGTATATGGAACAGAATTGAACGAGTATTAGCGAAGGCTTCTGAACGCATTTAACTCAAAATATATGACCGTGTGGTCAAACAAAAAACCGTCTCCATTCGTAATTACATTTAAGAGATGTTGTTTTTCTAAATCGCAGACGATTAACGACTTTTTACTAACAGTGATGATATTTCTTGAGCGCGGTATCAAAGAGTATTTGGAGAATGGCAATGCGACACCATCAACGAAGAACAAAGGAATATATAATAAACTGCTTCATGCATCCATTAAAATTTCTTTAAGCCGCAACTAAAAACCTGAAAAGTAAATGAAGTGTTCGGTAATTTCGAAAATGAAACAACCGTCTCATCTTTATTAGGTAAATGAAAAAACTAGCATGAAAACTCACATAGAATTCATATTAATTTTATTTATTATGTTATTTTTTTTAGTATGATGCGCTTTTAAATTATGTACTTGGATTTTTTAATTAATATTTTATTTACACGATATATTCGGATAACAGCATAGTTCCCGCATTATTATTTATATTAAATGTATCGAAATAAAGTAATAACTTAATTAAATTCTGTTTTACTTATTATTTTATAAATTATTGATAGTGCTCATAATTTTTTCTATGCTTTTGTGAAAGACGAGTTTTCTTACAAAATACCCAGTGACTTTATCTTACTTTGTCGACTCTATTCGTTATAAATACAAAAGATAAAATATACTTTCTCAAAATTCCACGACTGTCCAAAAGTTTTCAAATATGATTAATTTTTAAAATAAAACCAGGTGAAAACTGTAGAAATACTTTCATCAAAAACGAAATTTTAACCCTGTCACGTATTTATTTATTTAGAATATTATTAAAGGTTAAGGAGGATATTCATATTTTAAATAATAGTAGGGGTGATTTTTTACAATGTATCTGAAAAAATACGAACTGTCTCCTTTGTATCAAAGAATAAGGTTTTACAATCACCAACCAGAAAACTATAAAGCAATGAATAAAAATTATTTAAAGATTAAATCACAGATCTATTACTTACTAAGGAATACTACGAAAGAAGAATTCCTCAGTGACAAATTAAAATAAAAAAAGCACTTAGAAATGTCTGTATATTTTTAGTAGACATTAGGTTATTTGTTTGCGATCTATCTCTATACATTTGTAAAATATCTTAAAGAATAAACGAATATTAATATTATTTTTATTACAATCATTTCACCTTTTAGCATCGTCAGTTAAATTAATGAAATTGATAGGCATTTCACAGACAGACTTGTGTATTATAAATATTCTAACCAGTAATATTCTTTATTTTTAAAAACATTTGCTAACTTTTATATATTTATTAAAGAAGGTAATGAAGTAAATACGAAGTTCTCAGATTTATTTGTTGATTTAGGACTCTACACTGAGGAAATCGTATATGTCCTTTTATTTAAAATTCTTCCAAAAAATCAATAAATTTGTAAATGTTCACTATATCTGATTACAAAATTTCTACGGGTTTGTCCCATATAGATATAATATTTTTAATATTTTTGTCGATAATTTCAATACTCTAAAGTCAAATATTTGCATCCCATCTCTGGCAAGTTTAAACGTCAATATTTGGGATTTCAACGAATTTTAAACTTGCTATTGTGTTCTGCCTTTCTGTGTTAAATTATTAAAAAGTTCCAATGTTTTTTTATTTTGTAATTTTTAGTTAAAATAATCAATAATCAGCAATCGTAAATTATTTTTTTTTATTTTAAAAGAGATTTGGAAAGATAATGAATTGTATTTTTCTAGTTAGGTATGCATCAAAATTACTGGAAATCCTGACATAACGTAACTCATAATTTGAATTTAAAGAAATACATTTTTGATTGTAGTACGTATTTTTTGTATTTTTTTTAGTATTTGTGAAAATGGATGAAGATGTACCAATCAAAAAGCTCAAGAAACGCTGCATAAGAAATTGTCGAAACTTATCCAAAATTAAAATACGAACCGTAGATTTTTAAGGAATAGTGATTCGATGGTTCCTAGAACTAGAAGAGGGTTGAACAAAATAGAAAAATATCATTAAAAAAATATTGCTAATTATAAATTTATCATTTAATTACTAAATTACACATAACCGAGCTTCTTCGAAAATATCTATCTATTTATTTATTTATTTACTGATCATATATGTGTTTATATAAAAAAGTATATAAATATTAAAAATATGAAATTATTTTCGGAAATAATAATAAAATTATGGTTCCTTACATTATGTTTTAGAAGATTTGTCATTTGATTCCAGAGAAATTATAAGAGATTATGTTTTCAAACTCTCACATTGTTTTCTCTATCACTGTTTATATTTTTGCTAGTTCTCACAGGTTACTTCAGTCATTGATTATTTCTAACAACGTAACTTTTAACTTCAGCCCATATTAATTCTATTTCAATTTCAATTCCTCGTTTTGTGGCAATTTCCTCAATAATTACTTTTTGTAATTTTACGTACATCTCTTGACAATGGTTAACATTTCTGCTTTCAGCATTGTATCGCAAAAGGCTATATTTTTGGAACTAAACCATGTTACAATTTAATTTTTTTTCCACTTAGTGGTTGGTAAAGTTTCAAAGAATATTAAATAATTCGATATTCAATCATGTGTTCGAAATATTTCTCTAACACTGCTCCGTTGATACTCACTTATGACAAACAATTATTGTTGCACCTGATTTTTTAATATCATTAGTAAATCCTTCCTAAAAACGTTTCTTAGGATAAGTTTATATTTTTATCTTGCCAAATTTTCTTAGACAATCTCTTGCATTAACTCATGTTTCGTCTAAATAGAGAATGTTTTTATTTTCTGTCGTTTTATTCTTCTAATGGTCTACCGTCTCCAATATACAATTTCTTAAGAATCAATTAGCATTGAGTGTTAGCCCTTTTTTTTATTTTTTCGTATTTAAAGTTTAATTCATGTAATAGTTTCTACACTTTAACTCGGCTTATTGTGGATAAATCAGCATCGTGGATTATAGCTTGTAAAACTTTATATAACTTTATATAACGTAATTGTGTCATTCTATTACGGTGACGGCCATGACCAACGTTAATCTGCTGTAAAACAATGAAAGATTGGAAAATAATATACTAATCCGGGAATGTTTTATAACAAAGTTATTGAATACAATTTAAAATGAGTTGCAAATATTGAAAATTTACTGCAGGAATTGTTCTATAATTTACGTACTAAATTAGGTATTATCACAAAACATTCCTGCGAATTTATTCTCTCTTAATGTTCAAATCAAGTACGAAGTACAGGAATGATTTTAAAGAGCTGGTAAAACGGGTAAGTTCAAAAGATCGGTAAAATAAAATACGTGTATGTAGTTGTAGAAACCATCCGTTGCAAAAACTGGCGTAACTTGATTATTATTATTATTATTATTATTTTTATGACATTAAAAATCAGATGGGATTTCAAATTTTTGATCACTCTGTATCAAATATTTTTTAATACCATAGCATAGAATTTAAAAAGTTAGAATAGGGACATGTAAGCCGTTTTTATTGATTTTCAACATTTTGGATGCTAAATTCAAAAAAATGTGATTTTCAGGTGACTGTAGATCCTTTATAAAACATAATAGACATAAAGTGTGTTATATCGTTGAAATTTGCTCGTCAAGACGTGTATAAAAATATAAAAATATATGGGACGTTCCATTTAAAATAACAAAATTTCTGGCACTGGTTATTGAACACACTGTATATTTGGGACTAATTTTAAAATGTGAATCTCAAGACTACCTACACTTTTTATAAATAACCTTTTTTATATCTCCTTTAATTAAACGGATATATCGTACTTTGACGTACTAATGCCGTAACTCGTATATACAGGGTGGCCAAACGAAAACGAAACAGAGCCATTATCAGGAACTGCGTCAACGTTTTAAAAAAACGCAGAGACCCGTCGATTTTTAATCAAAGGGGGACAATTTCTGTTCTAGAGTTAGTGAAAAAATTTCAAAAATTCAATAAAATAAAATGAAATAAACAGAAAATGCCATTTAAAAAAATTGTCGATGACATCGTTACTCACAAATGGTATATTTCATTGTTATGGAAAAATATATTAAATTAAAATCAAAAACCGACTTGCCCCAGGATTTTTCCTCAGAATTGTTTGTTTAGCTTAAAACGAATTTATTTCATACTTTATGTACACACTGGTTATATTTCATAATTTTTATATAAATATTCCTCAAATCCCCTTCGACATTAATTCAAAAATAATCACTCTCCTAGTTAGCAATTATTTTTGTTCATTATTGGCCTAATCTGTGTAAATAATTTCGCAGCACACGATTCAAATTATAAAGTAAAATGATGACTCCATTTTTTTATGATCCATCATCAGGGAAAAGATTGTAAATAGGAAGTACATACTTATTTATTTTTTCTGGTCGCTCGTACACCATGTTCTTATTTTGTATGTGAAACTGGACTATGCATACCAATTTCAACCAATTTAAAATTAGGTTGTTCCTATTCGGATCACGTAGTCAAACAGATGACCGATGACAAGCAGTTTGAATGTATATATATATATATATATATATATATATCAAGTTGAAGTAAGTATCGTTTTGCATATCGTTAACAGTATCAACTGAATGCATTTTACTTTGACTAACGTCCGATCGATGATGCAAATTTCGTGACAAAAGGTTATAAATTGACTTCAATAAATTGTATTATTTACATTTTTATATGATTTTCTTGAACTTCCTTCTTATTTCTTCTGATCATATACAATATGTCCCCCTAAGTTGGAATCATATGGAAAACTTTTTTATTATTAATTTTAGGAAAAAAAGTTATTCTTCATAAAAAGTTGTGCATTATCTAAAACCTAGAATCCACTCATCAAATATCAAATTTTTTCAGTGGTATACGAGGTTTGTCAAAAAATATGAGTTTCACTCAAGAGTAAAGTACCTTTATTTTTGACAATATCGAAAAATGTTACTAAAAAAAGTTGATCAGAATTAAAAATGACGTTCAAATATGCAAGTACATCCATTTAAATGAAAACTTCTGATTATTTTATTTTTTCCTAATATTTCTATTTTGAATGAACATTTATCTCTTGTGATTACGAAACACATGATAACCTTTTAGTTTTTCGATATTTTCTAATAATTTTGCAATTAAAACGCGTAATAAGTGCACTACAGTTAAATTTGCATTATTGTAGACATACGTTTTAAAAATAATTTTATTAATGTAAATGGATGTACTTACATATTTAAACGTAATTTTTAATTCTGATCAACTTTTTTTAGTAACATTTTTCGATATTGTCAAATTTAAAGGTACTTTACTCTTGAGTAAAACTCATATTTTTTGACAAACCTCGTATACCACTGAAAAAATTTGATATTTGATGACTGTATTCTAGGTTTTAGATAATGCAGAACTTTTTATGAAGAATAACTTTTTTTCCTAAAATTAATAATAAAAAAGTTTTCCATATGATTCCAACTTAGTAATTTAGTTAATAGTCCAAAAAATATGACGTATTCCTTTATATAAAAATATAGATCGCTCTTTTAAAACTGAAAACAAATTTTATTAAAATTTTAATTGTCGTTTTTCTTTTAAAAATGTGCATAGTGGATCCACATTCGTGAAATTATTGTAATCCATTTTCATATTTTTTTCTAACAGATAAGTTGTCCTTATCAAAAGCTCAACTTATTTTATTTCTTAATGTTCAGTTTTTTAATTGTCGGAAACCTTCTACTGTAATTCTTAACTTAAACAACACTGATAAATAAAGTTGTTTTTAACACTAGCAAATGTAGTACAATAACTCTAATAAGGTTAAAAAATCTCTTTAACTACTTTTTAAATTACGAGTCACTTAAAATATGTTCATAGGACACACATTTTATTATTATTTATCCATTACTACACACACTTAAAATTCGACAAAAGAAGCCTTCATACCTTCATAATCTGGTGTTCAAAATATGTGTATTATGATTTAATACAACATTATTTTTTAGATGTGGTTATATTAATAATCTAATTTTTTCAAAAGTATTATTACACTTATTTATGAAAAGGTTTTTTTTCAATTTACTCATAAACGACGAAAGATATGGGACAATGAACACCACAAACGTTGAAAGAGATGAAATTGGTCATATTTTGTGAATTGTATAGTTTGCTCCATTAAAAAAACTGAAAAAAACTTCTTCAGTTCTTTGAAAAAGTTTTGAATAATTTGAATTAAATTTTGACCATTGAAATTAGAGTAGTTTGTTTACCAACCTATATATGAAAATTGTTTCAATACTAGGCAAATAGATAGAATAACCGGTGTCCGATGTGAAAAATATTGCAAGCTGTAAGGAAGACAAGAAAATAATCCTTACTCAGGAAGAATAAAAAAGCCTTAGAAATCGAGAAACAGCCCGACATCCCTTATGTATCAGAAATGACTCACAAAGGTTTTCGCTTCATTGATATCAAATCGGTTCTATACGAAAAAACCAATTGTTATCCCTCCGTTAACTCTAATTTTTCAATCCAATCAATCTTACTAACATGCTTAAAGTTTTTATCGAGTAATCACACGGGAGGAATCGTGGTTTATACACAAAAGATAAAATAATTATTGGATAGAAGCGTTTCACCAACGTTCGTCCTCGTTTGTCAAGTTCATGCCAAAATATCTCAAATATTTTACAGTAAGAGCCTATTAAAAAAAGGTTCTAAAACGACCAATTATATCACTTGATTGTAGTAATAGTAAGAAGCAATAATTTATACCCCTTTATTATTTAGTATACTTTTGTTTAACGAGTAATAAACTTTATTTTATTACGATATATTTATTGTTCCTTTCTCCAGCTATAACCATTACTTTTGTTTTTGCTTGAATCAATTTCGTTCCATTTTTTTGTTAGTTCCATACTTTTTTCTGGTTTTCACTCTACTCCTATTCATTTCCCGTTATGATTGCCTTACGCCATTTCTTGTGTTAAATTCTTCCGATATCGCGTTTTTGCTTATTACTCTATTCTTAATATTTCTCATTAATTTCGCTTTTACTATTTTTCTTTCCAGGCATTCCTAAATTTTCTTCCTCGGTTCTCTATCGAATGCTTTTTCTGTATACATAAAGGCTGTATAGGTTTCTTTTCCTGTCGCTGAAGTTCTGTATGTGATCTCTTTTATTGTAAATACAAGATCTTGCTTGCATCTTGCACCTACTTCTCATTCTTTCAGTATTTCTTCAGCTGTATAAATTCTTTTAAATATCTCGAAAAGTACCTTCGTATCCAGTTCTCCCATAGTTTTAATCATTTCAGTCGTAATTTTATCTGCTCCTGGTGCCTCGCTATTCTTTAGTTTTTTTAATGACCATCATCAGCTCCTTTATTATTTTTATCAGTGTCATCGTCTATTACTTCTCTTCCAGAACTGCTAAACTTCTGTCGTTCGCGATTCCTTCTTCTGTATTTAGTCTTATAAGTGTTCTATCCATATATATAAAATGTCCTCTTCCTTCCTCTTTTACTTCTAATTGTTGTTATTTCAGATATTTCTGATATTTGTTAAAACACCAAATAATAGTTTTTGATTGCTTTTAGCATATTTTTTCAATTTTTTCCCCAAAATGTAGCCATGTATTGTGATTTGATTTTTTTTACAGTTATTCTTTGCTTCTTGTAGGTTTGGTCATTCGTTTTTCCTCTATTACTCAAATATCTTGGACCTTTTACATATTAAAAAAGATTCTAAAACGACCAATTATATCACCTGATTGTAGTAATAGGAAGAAGCAATAATTTACAATATAAATATCTGATTTTTTATGCATATTGTATGTATTGATGATTCTTTATTCCTCTACTTGAAACATAAGTGTCCAATTAAAAAAAAAAAACAAATTATTTTGTTATAACTACTACTTAAAAAGATTATTTAAAATTAGTTCTGTTTAGTAAGGTCTTCTGAAACAACCATTGCAATAAGATAAGCTACATTATTTACATGTTTTTAAAATGAATCATTTTGAAAACATTACCAGTCCATCTAGATAATACTTCTCGAAAATTTATGTTATTCTTGATATGTACTCCATGAACAAGGAAGCAGAATTTTCATTTTAAACATAATTTTTATGTAAAACATAACATATAGCACTTCTGGGTTCAAGGCACGTACTAAATCATTTTGTCACAGAAAGTGATCCAATCAGGAAAAATAATAGGGTCGGCCCATGCACAAAATGCTCTAACTGTGACAAATGATTCGCATTTATCATGCCAAACCGTTATGCAAATGAAATGAGCAGATATTTCAGGAAAGCCGCTTTCGCACTAAAATTTTAGACTAAACCTTTGTCTAGACCTTTTGTGTAATGTCAAGCTTTACCATTTTGAAGTATATTACTATGTTTTAAACGATATATGACACACGTGTTAAAAGTACACACTTTTTTAAACACATAGTACGTTGCTTGTAATAAAGAGTGAAACAACAGAACTAGCAACAGAAGGATGCAAAATGTAATGGTACTGAATTAGCCTCGATAAAGAAGTTCGAAATTGTTATTTGCTTAGAAATATTTTTCACTACCTGTGTTAGTGAAATTAAAAGTTTTACCATGAAACAAATTTGATTATTCAAACAAAATCAACGTATGGCCTATAACTAGTAATAGAGTTAATTTACCAGTTTATATTTACATTAATAAAGTCTTGTTTATTTTTAACAATTAAGGGATTTAAGATAATCAGTTCTTTTCATTCGTACTAATCCCATTTTATTATTCACTAGATTGGTAGATCTTAACAATCCATTTCTTTCTGCCTTCAGCTAAAACTTTTTTCACTAAATTCTGATTTCAATTACAACCCTTTGAAACTAGATCGTTTATTTGGACATTGACCATTAAATATTAATTATGACATTAAGTAGGTTTGGAAATGACCAAACCTACAAGAAGCAAAGAATATCTGTAAAGAATCTTGTACCAAAATCAAAACAAAATACATGGCTTGATTTTGGGGAAAAAATTGAAAAAATATGCTAAAAGCAATCAAAAACTATTATTTGGTGTTTTAACAAATATCAGAAATATCTGAAATAACAACAATTAGAAGTAAAAAAGGAAGGAAGAGGACATTATATATATATATGGATAGAACACTTATAAGACTAAATACAGAAGAAGGAATCGCGAACGACAGAAGTTTAAAAGTTCTGGAAGGGAAGTAATAGACGATGACACTGATAAAAATAATAAAGGAGCTGATGATGGTCATTAAAAAAACTAAAGAATAGCGAGGCGCCAGGAGCAGATAAAATTACGACTGAAATGATTAAAACTATGGGAGAACTGGATACGAAGGTACTTTTCGAGATATTTAAAAGAATTTATACAGCTGAAGAAATACTGGAAGAATGAGAAGTAGGTGCAAGATGCAAGCAAGATCTTGTATTTACAATAAAAGAGATCACATACAGAACTTCAGCGACAGGAAAAGAAACCTATACAGCCTTTATGTATACAGAAAAAGCATTCGATAGAGAACCGAGGAAGAAAATTTAGGAATGCCTGGAAAGAAAAATAGTAAAAGCGAAATTAATGAGAAATATTAAGAATAGAGTAAAAAGCAAAAACGCGATATCGGAAGAATTTAACACAAGAAATGGCGTAAGGCAATCATAACGGGAAATGAATAGGAGTAGAGTGAAAACCAGAAAAAAGTATGGAACCAACAAAAAAATGGAAGGAAATTGAATCAAGCAAAAACAAAAGTAATGGTTATAGCTGGAGAATGTAGATCAATGTATAGAAAACTACATATTATTTACGCATGGCTGCTAATGATGGATATGGACAAAACCTGACAAATGTAAAATTGGTGCAGCAGGAATGAAGCACTTAAGAAAGACCAGAGGGGTAAGGAAATTGGAAAAATGTAGATAGAAAAAAGTGATAAAATACGAGAACATTTTAAGGTAGAATCAGTTGAACAATTTATTGCAAAATGGCACCTTGGATACTGGAAACACCTTTAAAGAATGAACAATTCAAAACTTGTAGAAAATATGGGAATCAAGGGTGTATACTAAAAAAAGAAAAGGAAAACCAAAGCAAACATTGGACAAGTCGGAATGATTCTAAAAAAGAAAGGTCTAGAATGGAGAGAAGCTATGATCTTAACATAAAATTGGAATGACTGGAGGAAATTTATAAAGGAATTGTGAAAGTGTAGACCATCGGTTTATTTCCAACTCATCATATATCAACTCGCCACACGCACTTATGTTGTTCCAACTGGCCACGAGCCAGTCAGACATAAGACATTTAAAATGTTCCAACTGGCTAAACTTTATTAATTTAAAATAAACAACATTTTTATTAGATAAGTATATATTTACCGAGATATTGTGCATTATTAGGGATTCTTCTTTTGGAAATATAGGGTGCTGGTTATGCTGGACTTACATGATTCACACTATTTTGATTTTGTTATCCAATTATCCAATTTTTTTCTTTGTCTCTCAACAATTTTATAACTTTCTGATCTAACTCATCGTTCACTATTGCCTCTATTACTATTACATTTTTTTATTTTTAGTCCTACATTTTTCAGTTAATGTCTTTTATTTTCTTCTTATCTCATATAAAGAACCTTTTGTTTAAATCGGTTTTAGAAAATATCATTAGTTCCTACATTGACTTTATTCTTACTCCCTATTCTATATTTTTTTTGCCCTAACCAAAAAGAAAATGTGTTACTTGTCACTAAGCTATAAGCCCCTTATTCGTAATTCAATTAATTAAATATCGTACTGAGACAACTTATTGAAATATCTCTTTAGAGATAAAAACTCTTTCTAAATAATACATTTTTAAGTTAATTTTTTTTATAAAGCTGATCATTTAGGAGCCGAGGCACGCACAACTACCTCAAACTCGAAGGAAGTGAAACGGTTTGGGAAGAATGTTTGCACGTTGGCTTTATAGTATCTCAACAGAAAATGTTTTTTAATTATTCAAACGCCATTATTCCGTAATTTATTCTTGGGAGATTTCTTGAGTTTACAAAGCCGAGGATTTTATTCATTAAATCCGCTGATTGAGGTTGTTTTATTCACTAAGGTTAGATACGGCAATTTTTATTACCAGCCAAAGACGTATTATTATGATATTTCTAGCCCTCCTTTTATACTTTCAGCTTCTTGATTTTTTTCACAGGAATTATCCTGCCATTTTTTCAACAAAATGCAGTTAAAGATAAACCAATTAGTAAGAAAATAGGTTTATTCAGATAAAGCTTATTGATATATTTTTTCTAGTCATTCTGAACGCTCTCGGTTTGAAAAATTTCGTTTTTTTTAATGTCAATTATTATCCTCTATTTTCCAAATTAAGAATTCTTATTATAATAAACTGGTATAAAAATTGGGGCTTTTATAATATATGGAGATTCCATGATTCCTTTTGTTTGTGCTTTTGATGATCCAGTAAACTAAAAATATTTGGATACATTATTTACTTATTTAGATTGATTCGATTTCCTGTTAAAATTAAAAAAATTATCATAATGAAATATATTAATTCTAGTTAATATTCATAATGCTAAAATTGTTGCCAATCTAAATTTTCTTTTAATATTCATTGTAACCAAACACGTTTTATTAAAACGGAGAAAAAATGTATCTTATACCTCACAAAAATAAATATTCTTGATAAAATGCTCTGTATGACTTGTAATCCATTATCAAGTATAAAACTTTTAAAAATTGGCTAGAATATTGGGAAAATAAAAAATTGTGATTTGGAATGAAGTGTAAAAAATGTTCAAATTCTAATGGAGAGCAAAACTTTTATTGAAATTGTTATTGAATTTCCAAAAATTATGCATACTTGAAGAAGTTTTTATTCTTTTTGTATAGGATATAATTGGGAGTATTTATTATTAATTTTACATTGATTTCCATTAAATTTATTATTTATAAAAATAGAGTTTTTTTTTGTGGCTGTCCCAGATATAAATTACAAAATATTTTACAATAATTACATCTATAATGTAAAAACAAATAATTCAAATAATACAAAAAATAACATACCTAATAGAATTTTATTGGGAACATGTAAAATTACTTAATTATTACAAAACTTCAATGTATCCCATTTCTAAACAGGTGATTGTTCTTCGATTAAATTATCTTATGAACTTTCTAATTACATCTGGAGCCCCATCTTCATATTAATGAGTTTCTCAAGATGATCAAAATATTGAAATGAGTTCTTAAGGTATGTACGCCTTTTATTTTAAGTACTCTCACAAAAATCTAAAGGGATAATACCTGGAGACCCTGGAGGCCGTATCTCCTGAACGCTTTACCGTTAAAAATGTGAGGGAAAAACTTTTGGATATTTTTTTTACAGTGACACGTTGCTCCATCCCATATTTTTTGTCTTTCATTTAGTCATAAATCGTTAATAAATTTAGGAAACCGAATATTAAAAAATTGTAGGTATCCATTCAAGTTATTCCGAAAAGAGTCCAACAATTCTCTCTTTATAAATTAATTTTAGATGAATATGGATATTGCCTTTGGACATTGAAGTTAGGATTAACTGAGAACTTACTGTACCATTAGACGTGAACGTGACTTTAGAGAGAAAAGTATCTGTCGTATCATAAATATGTTATTTTCAAATTTTCCTTTATGCTAGCACAAAATTCCAATCTACTCAATAAATCTAATCTTTTTTGAAATGATTCTTTTGGATTTTCCACTACCGATAGCATCACTTCAGTTTCAATATCTTTACTTGTAACTTGTGTTTCAGTTGTGAAGTGTAGTTTCAATTTTAATTTTATTTTCATACTCAATTTAATTGACATTTCTAATTATATATAATATTTATAATAATTATACATTATAGATATTTCCAAGATTTATTTGCCTAATATTTACAAGTCGTGCAAAGCATTTATGTTTATTGTACAATCCAATTTATTCGACTTTTTCCATAGTATGAAATTTCTGATATAAAACATTTAAATGGTTTATTCAAAATAAACTCTGAGTGCGATTTTCTAAGATTATATATTGCTCACACCTATTTTTTAATGCTTATCGTAACAATTATTTTGTTAATTTTTTTTCAAAAAATTCTGAACCGGTAAGTTTAGTATCCGAGTTTTAGGAGAAGCTTTTAATAGCACTGGATTATACGTAGTTTCGTTTCCAAACAAATTTGACTTTATTAATAAAAAATACCAAATTTAGTTATAATTCTTTAGTTTACAAGAAACAAAAATAGGGTAAGTGATATAGTCTTTGGCTTCCAGCTAATCATTGGCCATGTAATTTTTAACCCTGAATACTTAGAAAATTAGCCTCTTTTGAAGGGTGTTTTCAAATTAAATACTTATCTACATTAATATTCTTTAAAAATCATATTTAGCCTATCAGAGGTATAAAAAAGAGCAATTCTTATTAAAAACGTAAGGTGAGTGTTACATTAAAAGTGTGAAATAAAGATAAATCTGAAGTAATAGTGATGACTTATTGTTTTATGTGGTAAGTAATGTTATATTTTATTGCTTTCTGGCTGTTGAAAAGTTCTAACCTCGATAATTAATAATTTATCAGGGGGCCATTGACTGAATGTAAAAATGCTTAAAAAAATAGTTATTGGCCATTAGGCCGATAACTGTGCACATAATAGCTTATTTAAAATACAACATTTTCCTTTGGCTTTTAATGTAAAAAATTAAATATTTCAAAATTAGCATTAATAACTAAGTTTATATTAATATAATTAATCAGTCGTTGGCCGTAGGCCAATAACTGTAAAAATGTAAGGCCCATAACTATATAGTCTACACGAATACTTTTCTGTTGTAGAAAAAACAACTTATTTCAAAATGCCTAAGGTCCAGGAAGGCAAAAAATATTTAAACAAATATGCCGAAAAGAATGTCCAGCTGGCATTAAAAGACATAGACAATGGCAGAGCTCTTATAGAGGTTGCTCGGAAATATTCAATTCGAAGAGCTACATTACAGTTTCGAAGAAGTGAAAAATTTAGGAAAACTTCTTTTGGTCCACCAACAGCGTTAACGTCGGAAGAGGAGGAAATTCTAGTTAATTGGCTTACCGAAAATGCAAGAAAAGGTTTTCCCAGACGCAAAGAAGATCTACAGCTTTCTGTGAAAGAGTTTTTAGAAAAAAATTCAAGAAAGAATCCTTTTAAAAACAATTTTCCAAGTGAGGTTCGGTACAAAGCTTTTTTACATCGTCATCCTGTTGTTGTTTCTAGGGCATCAGAGGGAGTAACGACAGCAAGTGCTAATGTATCTAAAAAAGATATCCGAGGCTGATTCTCTCAAATTCAGTCTTACTTGAAGATGAAAAGGTATGAGAAAATATTATTGGATCCCTCTAGAATCTTAAATGGTAACGAAACATGTTTCAATTAATGTCCGAAAAATACTAGAGTTCTTGCCTCCAAGGACTCTCGAAACGTGTATGAAGTTGAACACGCTTCTTCAAAATTAAACATAACAGTAATGTTCACTTTTTCAACAGCAGGCCTTCTGACTCCACCGATGGTAATCTTTTCTGCAAATCGTTTAAGAAGTGATATTGCTGAATCTGATGCTCCTGAATGGGGAAGAGGTTTAAGTGACAATGACTGGATGAAGACCGAAATTTTCCAAGATTATATTTCAAAAGTTCTGCAGCCATCTTTAAAGCAAACTAGTATCACTTTTCCGGTTATACTTTTTGTCGATAGGCACAGTATCCACGTTACTTTTGAATTAAGTGATTTATATAGAAAACTGGACATCATTTTAATTTGTCTTTATCCAAATGCAACAAGAATTTTGCAACCAGCGGATGTAGCAGCTTTTAAACCAATTAAAACTGGTTGGAAACAAGCACTTATAAATTAGAGAAGAGTCCATCTAAATGAAATTCTAACTAAGGACAAATTTTCATCAATACTGAGGCAAGTTATTGAGGAATTTGCAGAGACCAAAATAATTCAGAATGGCTTTAAGGCGACAGGTTTATATCCATTTAAAGCTGACGCAATTGATTATACAAAATGTTTGGGAGGTCAGAAGAAAATAGTACATATAAAAAAAAATATAGAAAAAATAATAAATTACCAAACTTTTGTGAATATTGTTGGTGATAATAAAATTTTAGAATTTAAAAATCACCAACATGATAATTATGATGAGCTTTCCTCAGATTTTACTCTTTTATATAGACTGTGGATAGAATATGAAACTGAGGAAAAAGAAAAGAAACCAAGTATAGAAGAGGCAACAATAAGAGATGAAATGTCTGAAGAAAACAAATTAAAATGCAAACAAGTCGAATCTGGAAACGAAAATTGCCCAGTATTAAAGAAATCAAGAAAACAATCCGAGAGTCCTAAAAAAATCCTAAAAGAGAGTGAGTCAGCAAGTAAGATACAAGATAGTGTAGAAGAAATTTCAGAGAAAATATTTTTTATGGATCCATCACTGACAGAGATATCAGAAATTAATTTAGAAGATATCCCCACTGTTTTTGATAAAGTTGAAACAGTCATACCCATAATAATAGAAGATGTCGGTATGATCGAAACTAATTTTGACAAAATTGGGAAACTCCCATTCAAATTTTGGAAAATGATGGAATAAATTTGAAAGAAATGTTAATTTATGCGAAAACTCCTGAAAGGAAAGGAAAACGTAATTCAGAAAAAGTGTCATTTGTAATAACTGGAACAAATTGGAGAGAAAATAAAAAAAAACAAGAGGAAAAGAAGTTGCGAAAGGAAGTGGAAAACAAGAAAGAAATAGAAAGAAAATCGAAAACGAGGCAATAAAAAAGCAAAAAAAGGTGCAGATAGAAGAAAACAGAAAGAAAAAAGCTGAAAAAAGGAATACGAATTTGACAAAAAAATCAAAAACCAGAAAAACAAAAACAGTAAATTCTTCAACAAGAAAAATAAGAAAGGAAATGCCAACGAAATTGAGAAAACAATTAATGAAAATTCAACTATTCCTTGTACTCCAAAAAAGGTTAAAAAAGTATCCAAAAATCTTTTCCAAAAAGAAGAGAATGATTTATTGGCTGATATAGGACTGTCCCAAGAATTGAAAATTAAAAGCTGCCCTAGACTTTGTTACATTTGTACCCATAATTTGTCTGCGAAAAATTATGGGATTAAATGTACAACCTGTATTAGGGCATATCATCTACATTGTATGAAAAAACATCACTTGCACAAATCCAATTCTACAATTTTTCATTGTAAGACCTGTTTAAAAAATAATTAGTTATAATTGACTTCCATTAATTACTGTTACTTAAGGACGGCCAATATTTATCACAACTACCGGCCAATGTGTGTAATATATCGGCCAATAACTATACAAATTTGATATTTTTCGTATAAATGCCAATTTTTAATTTTTTGCTTATGTGATTTTAATAAAAACATATTAAAATAAGACATTAAATGTTCATTTAACCTTGTCCTAGAATTTTAGCAGGCTATTTGCTGTAGCCTCATTTAATTCCTCTAATTTGTAAAATCAGACCCTTAAAAGGCCAATCACTATGGGGTTTCCCCTATTCTATACAACCTAATGGAACTAAGTTTTTCGCTTTATTTCACTAAGCAAAGAGGTACGAAAGTTAAGTTAAAATTGAAACCGAATTGAAATTTCTTAATGGGTTACTTGAAGCTGTAAGAATACCTTCAATTCAAGAATGAAAAAAATATTTGAGGCCATAAACAATAATTGTTAATTTTATACAAATAGATAAACATTCAAAGATGTGTTTCATGACTACGTTCTCGTAGAGCTTATTTTTAATTTCGCCTCTAACCGGACCGTGAAACAAGCAATAACTATTTTAGCGAAACAAAAGCAAGTATCAAACTCGAGTGAAAGGATCAATCGCCAGAGCTACAGCATTAAAACCAATAAGATTATTTTTCAATGGAGATAAAAACATTATCGTTCTGCCGTTGAACATCAAGTGAAGCGGTGAAATTTAAGAGAACTTTGACTTTCTGAGCACCATCATCACCGTGACAAAAGTCGTCGTGTAGAACGGAGCTTCTGTCTGTCTACTGCTTTGAGTTCTTACGAGGGAGCAACAAGAAGTTTCGAAAAACTGAAATTTTATACAATATGTCCCCCTAAGTTAGAATCATATGGAAAACTTTTTTATTATTAATTTTAGGAAAAAAAGTTATTCTTCATAAAAAGTTCTGCATTATCTAAAACCTAGAATACACTCATCAAATATCAAATTTTTTCAGTGGTATACGAGGTTTGGCAAAAAATATGAGCTTTACTCAAGAGTAAAGTACCTTTAATTTTGACAATATCGAAAAATGTTACTAAAAAAAGTTGATCAGAATTAAAAATTACGTTTAAATATGCAAGTACATCCATTTAAATTAAAACTTCAAATTATTTTATTTTTTACTAATATTTCTATTTTGAATGAACATTTATCTCTTGTGATTACGAAACACATGATAACCTTTTAGTTTTTCGATGTTTTCTAATAATTTTGCAATTAAAACGCGTAATAAGTGCATTAATTTGCGTTATTGTAGACATACGTTTTAAAAATAATTTTATTAATGTAAATGGATGTACTTGCATATTTAAACGTAATTTTTAATTCTGATCAACTTTTTTTAGTAACATTTTTCGATATTGTCAAATTTAAAGGTACTTTACTCTTGAGTAAAACTCATATTTTTTGACAAACCTCGTATACCACTGAAAAAATTTGATATTTGATGACTGTATTCTAGGTTTTAGATAATGCAAAACTTTTTATGAAGAATAACTTTTTTTCCTAAAATTAATAATAAAAAAGTTTTCCATATGATTCCAACTTAAGGGGACATATTGTATAAGATTACATTAAACTATTAATACCGTTTCATATTTTTGGTTGTTTTTCATGGTAGGTTCAAATTCGGGTCTTTTTTCGATAAAAAAAATAATTTTTTTGCAATAAAGAAATGTCTTAAAGTACAAGGTAAAATATTTTGTTATATCTGTTGTTATAGACAAGTTTGGAAGAGCGTTTTTTCGTTATAAATCAAAAACCGAATCATATTTTTTTCTAAAAGTTAGAATATATCTTCTTGTTCCAACAACCTCAATTTTCATAAAAGCGTGCTACATGGGGTCAGAATATCTTTAGCTACCATGATTTCGCCGACACTGGCTGAAAGGCTACAATTTTAACGTATTGATACAATTTTAATTTTATTATCTTTTTAAATATCTTGAAAATAGTTCTTTTTGAATAAATAAAAAATTACCCATTATTTGAATATAATTAAATGGGGAATCACACTACATTAAAGTTAATTATTTTTACACGGATGTATTAAAGCTAATGTAACTCATATTCCTTGTAGCATAAGTATAAGTTTAAATACTCAATTTTGAATCACCTTATATATCGTAAATACTATACAAATAATTATTTTCGGAAAACTAGGACGAAAACACTCATTGGACTACATTTTGAAATAATTAGGCATTAATTATTTAATGTACTTCGCATTGTGTAACTAAGAAAGGGCTATTTTCTTTTAGTTGATTCATGTAATTAATTTGAAAATATAATAAATAATATTTATCTTTCCATATTTATTATGAATAATTTCCATAAAGTAATAGTTGAAACAATTAATTTAATCACAACATAATATTTATATCAGAAAGTAATTACCAACAAAGTACAAATCTAATAATAGGCAGATCGATAAATCGATTTTTTTTTTCTATTGACAACAATAATCAAGTTCATCAGTTCCAAGGAAACCCTACAAACTAATTTATCTAAAAATTTTATAAGGACAATCATTTTTGCAGACACTCGTATGGTTTTTCCTTTCCTATTAGTTTCTTTTATAAATACCAACAAAAAGTGGAAACCTCCCAAGCGCATAAATACGTTACCTGAGAGAATCTGAGGCGAAGAAATACTGGGTGGCACAATCCTACTAACAATATTTTATTGTCTATATTTCAACTCCTACGCTGTCTAAAATAGAAAATCTGTAACTTTAATTTTTCGATATAGGTTTGATAAATAAAATTGGAAATTTAAGTCTAAGGAGAATCGTCCCTAGGGGACCTTTAAAATGAAATAATAGGAAGTTTTTTTTTTTTTAATTATAAAGAAAAAAGTAATTTTATATTCACAAAACATAAAAATATATTGCAACCCTTAGAAAATCTCATGTTAGTAGCAAAATCAATTAGGTATCAGTATTTACAGTGTAGTTTGCTTATAAAATAATGTAATCTTTTTTATCTAGAACTGTCTGAATAAAAATATGTTATCAAATTCATTTCAATTAGGCATTGAACGCTATTATTTAAACGGTACTTTTTCTTAAAGCCCATAATTATACGGTACAATATATTATGTAACACGTTTTGTAGAAATTGTACTAGTACAAAAAATGTATTCAATTTAGTACTAGTACAAAAAGTGACCATAGTAATGGATTAAATAAAACAGATCTATGTAGGTTTGATTTATTAGAACTGTCATTTTGATATTTAGTATTAATATTTTTTCATCTTACAAAATTGCACATTTGTAAATATAACCTAATATTTTTTTTATTTATATCATTACTACTAGATTTTATCATAAATAATTTTGACATTTATACAGGGTGAGTCATTATAGACGCGAAGGTCCGTAACTCTAAAACGGTGCATTTGACGTGAAAAGTTTGTAATGTATATTAAAAAATCCATAATGTAAATTTAGTTCCACTTATACAGATTATCCGAAAAAAGATATAATATCGAAGTTATGTTTTTTAAATGGAACACCTCGTATATTTTGACATTTTTATAAACCTCTTGCCGAGCTGTTTTCTTACTTGATGTCTATTGCGTTTAATTAAGGAATAATATGGATTTAATAACATTAATTCGATCGAATTTTACAGCTCCCTTGTTTATATATTTTTTAATATTTAATTTATATTCATTCTAAATTGGCAACTATTCAAACTAATGATGACATTCATCAATACAATACAAGGGTGCGAGAAAATTAATTAGTTCCTTTTTCGCGAATTCACATGACTCAAAACAATAAACTAGATATAAATATTAATGATAAGTTAGTAAACTTACATAAATATGACAACATAAAAATTATGAATAAAAGAAAGTTTTACAAATTCGAAAAATATTTTTATTAGAGAAATATTTTTATAGTGTTCAAGGGTTTGTGCTTTTCATTTTAATAAAAGTAACTTTTAATATCGTAACAATAGAAAGATAGTTAAATATTATGATATTTATTTTAGCATCGTACGAATAGGTACTTAAAAATTTACTAAATTATTTTAATATTTTCTAAACATATAAACATATTAGTTAAGGAGCTATCTATTACAATGGACTTATGTATGTAAAGTGGTTATTAAATAGTGTATTGTATACCAATTCACAGTAAAAAAATCTTCGTGTTGAGGAACACGAAGAGGTGTAAAACTTTTCCGTGTTAAAATTTTACACTATTTTTCGTAAATCATTATCATTTTTACCAAATCAGTTTTGGTAGAACATATTTTTCTTTGTTTCATACTAAATTTACACAATTTGGTGTTAACTCTTATAATAGGTTCACAACATTGCCAGATTAAAAATTGTTATAGATTTTTAGTACTTATATTAATATACCTATATCGAAATAAAACAAAATAGAATTTAAATAACTTATACATAAAACATATTATGATTATTTATATAAAAAAAGTATATTATCCAACTATAGAGCAATAGCTACACTTTTTTCACGAGTGTGAAGGTTTACGGCACGAGTCTGCATGAAAGTCGATGTATTCACACTATATGATTTTTCTACCACTGCAAATTAATCGATATTAAAAAAGTTTTTCAAAATCATTGTCGGTGTCTATAATTATTTATTTTTCTTTAGTTATTTAGAGATATTTTTATATATTATTATATTTTTTCTCTTCCGTTACATATTTTAATTTGGGATAGATTTTTTCCCAGTGCTTGGGAAATGTGTCACTTTGTAATTTCGTAAAATGTGAGGAAAGCGCTATATTCATATTCATCGGCATATTTCAAAAAATATCATTTTTGCAATTTCAAAATAAATTTCACTTGGCAACGTTGTTTATTCGGATTGTACATTTTAACACCTGCAGGTGTTACATATGAAAAGGGTCATTGTTTTTTGCATTAGACGAGTAATAACTTGAAGAAAATTCAGGAAGATTTGAGAGATCCAAAGAGCGTGCTCAACATTATTGTCAATGTGTGATTATAATACTTTTAATATACTTAGTGTTTGCAGTGAAAGTTATAAAAATGGACAAAATAAGTTTAATGAAGTTAAAATAAATATGGTAATATTACTAAATAGATACAATGAAATTAAAGGTAAATAATGTATTTTAGAAAGTTCTTTTTTAATTCTTAATTATAATATAATGTTTGATTAACATTAATTCTGATGCTGGATTTAGTTCAGTTTAAGACAAATAAATTCGGCAGTTTTTGCATAAAAAGTGCCGGTCGAAATAGTTCTCCGTTTGAAGGTCAAATAAGTTATAAACTCGGAATTATTTGGGAAAACACAGATTTTGATTAAAATTTGTATATTCCTTAAGTGTGTTTTTTGTTTTTAGGAAGAGTAAAACCATAAATAGATTTAAGTGTTGCTTAAATTGAAGTTATATTTAACTATGTAAAAAAAACACATTCTTTTTTAGGATGTTCTCGAATAAAATTTATAACCTATTGTAATGTTTTCAGTCCTTAAAAATTTAATTATTCTATTTAGCTAAAGAAAAATTCAACATTAAACCCCAGACTAGAATTTTTTTACTGATGGTGTAATAATAGAAGAAAATATCTCACTGCATTATATCCAAAAAAATCCAGAATGTACTGCAGAAATCCACAGTGTAAATACTATAAAATACACCGAAGATATTTGATATGAACTCATCATCATCATCATCATCATCATCATGTTCAGCCTGTAAGTCATATTTGTTTAAATACAGCATTTTATAAATATTACATATTTTTTAAAATGGTAATAAACTACTTAGTTTATATAAAATTATATTTACTACAAACAACTTTCAGTTTTATTGGTTGACAACACTAAAAATAGCGATACTGATGCATCTTCGTCAAGCACTGCATCTACAATAAGTCTTTCACTATCTGATGAACAAGAATAAGATACACAAGAAAAGGAAAATAAATAAACAGACAAAGAAAATATTGAAGATGTGCAATTTTTAGTTTCACTTCTTCCTGCCAAAAAAGTAGGGATGAATGTAACAATAGAAGTAAGTGTAAAATCACATAAATAGTTACTGTATCAAAAACGACGATTACAAAAAAAAACATTAGATGCATGACTCAAATCTAGGTATAACAAGTTTTGAACCGCCATGTTAGTAGTAGTCCTGAAAAAATCTTCAAACTATTCCTGTTTGTGAAAATATTCAACGATCTAATTATGACGACGTTAAAGAGGCATCTAATTCTATTAAAATTTATATTGTTAAATCCTTAGTTTTTAACTTTGCTAATAAATTACAAGCACTATCACTTCCACAAAGTACAATTCAAAATATTTTCAGTTGTACCAATGAATTAGTTGAAGTTATTTGCGATTCTTCAACTGAATTGCTTAATGAAAAGGGCCTTGGTTACCAATATTTTCAAAATATTCAATCAAAAAAGTCAATTTATAAAAGAAATAAAGAAATTAATACAGATAATGTAATTCCTCGTGAAATTTTAATAATATAAATATATACCGGCCTCTAAAAAAAACATAGAATCAATAAACAAATTTCAGGGGTAAAACAATATCTTGAAAATTTAATTTAAACTTCAAAACTATAAATTTTTAAATTTATTTATATTTGTCTTAATACATATTATGTAGGTGTAATCCGAAGTATCTTAAATTCCTCATTTCATCTGTGATCTATAGAGTAGAGATTTGACACAAACACCGTTCAAATTTTTCATTCAATGATTTATTCGATTCGAAGGTGGTGTTCAAACCGATTGCATCTAATAAATTACGAATCTAGGACGATGAGTTTCTCATAAAAACATATTTTGGTATGCACTTTTCTTATAGCTATAAATCTTCCGCCAAAGTAAAAGAACTGATTTATTACTGGTCGAGATGAAGTTTTAAAAGGAATGATATATTTATTATTTAGTTATTATTTAGTTTGAAAGTTGGAAACCGATTTTTAGAAATTGAAAGAGATCATAATGGTGAAATTTATGAAAGTTTAACGACGCTTTAGATTGTTAAGAATATACGAAACTAGTACTAACAAAATGGTTTAAATATTAGTTCATACTGGGTGATTCAACGTAAAGTGTAAATACGTTAACTGTGATTATAGATAATATCTTGGCGATTTCAAATGTCCCATCATTACTGGGTCCAATACTCTTTGATGGAAATAACGAGCATTTTCTGAATATTCTTCAACTCTTCATTGGCCCAATTGATTTTACTATTCTCGTTAAGTTCAATATTAAAATCTATAAAGTATTTGTAAGTACTGTATAACAATTTTACTTTTTTGGCTATAAAGAAAGTTTATATTAAGTTTACAAATAAAATTGTTATAAACCCTAAATAAACAAAAGTTTTTTGTGTTAAATAAAATGTAATCCAGAATATGTTGCATCAACAAAAGTTATTTTAATTATTTAATACAGCAAGTAACTATTTGTCTTACAATCCTTCATCAACAGGACCTGTATATAATTGAAATTTTCATTGAGGTAATAATATGATACTTTTTTTATAAGATAATATTACTTTTCAGGCCTTTATTACTATCGATGCAAGAATTTAGTAGTTTGCATGTCTACTGAATGTTTATCAGATATGGACTACACAAAATATGGCCGTTATGCCGATAGCAGACATAGAGATATAAGGAGTAAGTTTGTAAAAGTATATAAGGTATTTTATGGGTGTTCAGTTACCATGTTCTACCTGCATATTTTACTGTTAATTCATCAAGAGATACCTTTACAATTAATTGCTACAATCTTGCAAAATTACTTTTCGTCAAGTGCTACATGTTTTCTATTTGGATTGTTAATTACTATTCAGAGTCACGAGAGCTGGAAGATAGGAATTTAAAGAGGCTTGATTTTTTTTTGAAAACTAGACAATCAGCAGCTTGTTAACACACAAGAAAAATTATCTAGGTATGTATATTAATTTTAATATCTGTAGTGATAGCAATAATTTTTAAGTGAATATTTTGGATTTTACGCAGCTAAAACTCTTCACAAATTGTTTATTCCATCAACTCTTTTTCAAAGGAGACCAAAATAAAATAAATAAATTAGTCATTTTAATTTATGAAACGTTTCAAATAAGTTCATAATTATCGGCAGAATTATTTCGTACATATTACTTAACTAAATTGAATATATATACAAATCTCATATAATTTAAAAAAAATTGTATTGAAGTCTAATTAACTTCGAGGAAGAAAGAAATCTCGTTTTTGGTGTGCCGAGCTTCCAGAAAAATTTATTTTCTTTATTAAGGCTAAAAATATAAACATTTGTTATAAATATTACTCTAATTATGTATCAAAAAACTTACGTGAAAGTGTGTTAAAATATAGGTTTTATAAAAATATAAGGAACATTAATATATGGGGTATATTCTTTTGTATTAATTAATATATACAGAGTGCGGCATTAGTTCGTCGAAGTACGATATATCCGTTATTAAAGAAGATATCAAAAAAAGTTATTTACAAAAAGTGTAGGCATTCCTAAATATACATGGTGTTCAGGTACGCAGTGCCAGACAAAAATTTTGTTTTTTTAAATGGAAATGTTTATGAGAAATCTACTTTAGGATGTACGATTTAGAAAACTGTACCCTATGCGAATTATAAAAAACATTTTTTTTTGTTTGTTTAAATATGATGGAAAATTCACATATTGCATAATACCGAAAAGTTAACCTTTTCATTTATTTAAGGCTCTTTTTAATGATGAGAAAAACCAGCTCTGGATGATTTCCATTATTTTTTTTTACTCTTGCACATGCTTCAAGAAATGATTAAACTTATACCTTTATATGTATAATCTTATTTATGAATTTATGCCCCTCTAGTCTATATCATCTACTTAAACTCTGACCTTTTACTTCAACTGCACTAAAATATGGAGAACTGCCCTAGCTAGGACCGAACAAACTGCAGTTAATACGCTCTTGTGTGGCAAGACTTTATGAATACATTATGAAAGGAAACAGTAACTGCGATTCTATTATTAACGGATCTCTCTCTGTGGATTATGGCAATGTTAATTTCATGCCGCACGTCCGCCTGTAGCTGTAGTTATTGAATACACATATTTTAGTATGCAGGACATTTACTAATTCAGTGTTCCATATAGTGCAGCTCAAAAACTCTTACTTAGTATTTCCTTTTATATTGGAATTATTAAATTGAATTGTTATTATCTTATTAATTTAATACTTAATTGTATTTAATTTTGCGACGATAGTAAACAGTTATAAATGTTGCTTAAATTTTCTAGGTCAAATTTTTTTGTTCATTGCACCTTGATTTCTGTGAATGGAAACCATTTCTAGAAAAAAAAATTGTAAATAGGTTTCTTTTGCAAAAAAATTATTATTTTTATCTAAATTCATGTTATGTCCGGAATTGATTACGTGTTCTGCTAATGTACAAGAAATATTTTTCGTTTTTAGTCACTGCGCATCTCGCGATTTCAGATATTCTTGATGGACAGTACTTCGATATTAAGTTGCATCCCTGAGAAGTTATAGGCCTTGAAAGTGGGTTTGAAATTTCGTAAAATCATGAATATCTCAGTTAAACTTAGAACTAGTAATGATGCACCATTAAAATGTGACAGAATTTTTTATCTCGTTGGCGGACGTACAAGTTATTATTTTCTAAAAAAATTAATAAAAAAATGTTCGTCAATTTGAAAATATCCTCCTTTTTTTTTGTTTCCGTAATTGTCAATATATCAAGATTCGCTTTTAGAAATAATTCAGTTGGCTCATTCTTTTTTCCGTTCATGCTTCGACGATCCAAGTACCTGCTTTTAATATATTTTTTTCTTTTCGTTGTAATCCATTGCGATCTATATTCTCATCAGCTTTTCTTTTACTACATCCGTTACCTTGTTTTTTCTTGTTTTTTCTTGTTTTTATGTTTGTCCTATTTTCCAGTTCATTGTCCATTTTCATTGGCAGTCTTTATTGTTTCTTCTCTATCTTATGTGTCGTATTTAGTTTTTTCTTTCCGTTCTCGTTATTTTTGAAATTTTTCTTGAATTTCTCCTCCGCCTGGTAACATCTCTCCTCCCACTGTTCTTTTTTGCCTTGTATTTCCTTTCTTTTCATATATTTCTTTGTTTACTATGTTTACTTTGCTTTTAGCTTCTCTAAGTTGCTTATCTTTTTTATTTGGTCTTCATCAATCCACACATTTGTATTCTCAAGATATTTCGCTTTTCTAAAAATTTCCGCTCTTATGCTTTCTTTTGTCACTTTCATCAATATTGGTATTATTCTATCTTTTGTGTACTTTGCTATTCTTTTTATATCCTCTATATCTCTAATATTATCCAAGTCGACTCCAATTTTTTGCATTACTATTTCTATCTTTCCATTTAGCTCTTGTTTATTCCTTTTATTACAATATTATTTGATCTAATCGTGCTCTCTAACAATTCTATTCTGTTTTCCTCATCTTTGACTTTTTCTTTGAGATACTTATTTTCCTGTTGCAGATTTTGTTCGATCCGATTCATATAATATAATAAATAAATAAATATATCAATCACAAATGGTTTACCCTGTATATTTAGTTGTTTTGTAAAAATACATTAAATTAAAATTAAAAACTGACCTGTCTCAGGATTTTTCCTCAAAATTGGTTGTTTAGCTTAAAATTAATTTATTCCATAGTCATATTCCAGACCACAAGTGATCTAAACATGTGTTTGTACCAATTTATAATTATTTTAGACTCCCTTAGTATCAAAGTCCTAAATAAGTAGGAGGGTTTAAAAAAAAATTATTATTAGAATCTAGAACTTGCTGAATTGATTTTGCTCCTCTTTGAAGTTATAATATAATAGTGAATTGTAATTTTTATCTTAAGAATTAATTATTCATGTTCATCACTAATTTTGCATGTTTTTCGCACTTGGTACATAATAGATAATTATTTTTATACACTCACTTAATGATTTATTCCTATTTTATAGTTTTATGGAAAGCTTTCTTAAAACCTAATGCGTTATAAAAATCTAAAAAGAATTAAACTACAAATCACCAACTGGCAACGATATTTAAGATCAACATCATTTATTATAATCGATACATAGTTTTTTTCAAAAGATAATTTAATACTGTTCCGAAGACGAGCCGATTGTATACCCAAACCCACTGGAGGTATCTAATTTTGGGTTTAATCGAAAAATCCGACGATCTTCGCATGGTTTTAAGTTACCATATGGCAGATGGTACCATAGGTGATGAGCACAGTGAACACAGACAAACAGAAATGGACCAAATATATTGACAGTGCCTAGAGGAGAATAGACCTGATACTGTTTTTTTTAACAAAATTCAGAAAAAATGTAGGATCATTGTATTTGCTGTTCCTAACTCTTATATCGAAATATCAGAAAATACTAAATATAGAGTAGTACATTCTGTAACAAGGTTAGAATGAAAAAAAAACGACTATCGAATTTTGTTACACTAACCGAGTTATAGACTGTATTCTCTCCACGACCACAAATTTACTCCATTATTCATTCATTATTTTATTTAAATAGAAATTTGTTATTATTATGCCGCCATTTAAATCTGCGATTGAAAGTTTTGACATCCGTGGCTGTCGATATTGTTTAAAACAATTACGGAATATCATTCTATCACTTATTATGGAATTAAAATACATGCAAAACAATTGCTTCGGAATAAATATTCTCTCTCAAGGGTGAGAATCTTTACATTATATTATTAAAAATTGTTTGGGAATTAGCACATTCCAATAATGATCGTAAAGAAAATATGTTACTTAACTACCGAAATAACTAAAATACGGAAATTCAACATAATTAAAGTAGTATTTTTCATAATATCTGCTAACGGTATTCTTTATAAGCTTACAATTCCAAGAAAATTTAATAATAATTGTGTTGATAAAAAACTCAATATATAAATATATTACATTTCTCACACATATCAAAATATTTCCTTCTAATTTACCTATTATAATTTATTTTTATATGGCTAAACCATATTTTACTTGTAAGTTTTTACAATAATGATAACCAAAGGCATGCTGGTATTAATTTTAAAATTCAGAACTATTAATTATGGAACACAAGTATAATATAGTTTTGAAATCGCCTTGAAATTTGCAATCTAAAAAAATAAAATATACAGGGTATGCTATTGTCGATTACGATTGTCGTTACGCACAAATGGTTTACCCTGTATATTTAATTGTTAAGTAAAACTACGTTAAATTAAAATAAAAACCGACTTGTCTCATAATTTTTCCTCAAAATTGTTTGTTTAGCTTAAAATGAATTTATACCATACTTTATGTTCACAGTTAATATTTTTTTTTTAAATATGAGTAAACTTAGAGTTTTATGTTGTGTTTAATAATGGGAAATTACAAACCAACAATTTTAACAAATTAGCCTCTAATACCATAGAATTCAATAATAGAACATATTTGCCCTGGAAATATTTATTATTTATAAAATTCAAACTTTCTTCCCAAGTTTGAATACATCCAATTTCTTTACTAAATCAAATTATTAATAAAATAATGAAAATAAAACCAAAATATTCTGTTATTATAATATTAATTTTTTATCAACTTTTACAATCATTTAAGTAAAAATCCCAGTTAAAAAGATTGAACTTATTACATATTTTATAAAAAACTTGCTTTAATAAATCATTTTAATTTATTTGAGAGTTCAAGTTTTTTCCCAAGTACCCATAAGAAATATAAGCAATATTTATTTACTCGGTTTACTCGGTTATTTATTCGGTCTCTCTAATTATCTGTATAATTTACAATTTTAGTTCTATTTTGAAATAATTGTATTTTGATTTATAGTTTGGCATCCTATCATCATAGTAACAATAAACAAAACTATATCCTAAATAATTTACTAAAAATTTATTAAATGTATGAAAATTCCTTTTTGCTTTTATTAAACAAAAATTATGGTATTAATTTTATTAAAATATTTATGTTAGGGTTTTTCAATAAAGAAAGGCTTAGCTTTAACTCTAGATGGGTGTCACTTTGGTGGTTCCAAATAACCAATACTTAATGTGTCTTCCACCCTTTACAAGTCAGATATAGAATATTTTATTTATTTCTTTCGAAGCTCCTAATTTCCGAATTACTCTGTATATTATTTTGATATTTGGTACGTCTAATAACCATTGTCTGGAAAATGTAACAGTATTATACCTAAAAGCAAATCCAGCACCAACTTAACAAAAAATGTAAAAAATCGTCTTTTCAAAAAACAATTCAATTTTTTTTAAATTGCTTTCTATAATTCGAAAGAACAGAAACAACTGAATCTATTCATCTACTTTTTGTTTTTCCTCAGACAATTGTACTATCAAAATTTTACCTTCAAAATACAATTTATGAACGTTTTGGGGGTTACGAAATGGTATCGGAGAGATTTTTGTTATTTTTTCGGTTGAAATAAAATTTACTTTTAATTTTATCTAGAGAAGCATCTCAAAAATTGAAGTGCTTGTCGTTTGACAAATACAGACCAGAAAGTGTGACTACAGGGCCGTACTTAGGAAATAATATTTCAATATGTTTCAAATATTTGGAAACTATGTACTTGCTACATTTGTAGATAACAAGAGCAGTTTACACGAAATTATATCCTGCTCCGAAAGGCTATAAAAATACTTATTTCCACCCTACGCGGGGTATATACATTATAACAATATGTCCCCCTAAGTTGGAATCATATGGAAAACTTTTTTATTATTAATTTTAGGAAAAAAAGTTATTCTTCATAAAAAGTTGTGCATTATCTAAAACCTAGAATACACTCATCAAATATCAAATTTTTTCAGTAGTATACGAGATTTTTCAAAAAATATGAGTTTTACTCAAGAGTAAATAAAGTACCTTTAAATTTGACAATATCGAAAAATGTTAGTAAAAAAAGTTGATCACAATTAAAAATTACGTTTAAATATGCAGGTACATCCATTTACATTAATAAAATTATTTTTAAAACGTATGTCTACAATAATGCAAATTTAACTGTAGTGCACTTATTACGCGTTTTAATTGTAAAATTATTAGAAAACATCGAAAAACTAAAAGGTTATCATGTCTTTCGTAATTACAAGAGATAAATGTTCATTCAAAATAGAAATATTAGTAAAAAATTAAACAATCTGAAGTTTTAATTTAAATGGATGTACTTGCATATTGAAACGTAATTTTTAATTCTGATCAACTTTTTTTAGTAACATTTTTCGATATTGTCAAATTTAAAGGTACTTTACTCTTGAGTAAAACTCATATTTTTTGACAAACCTCGTATACCACTGAAAAAATTTGATATTTGATGACTGTATTGTAGGTTTTAGATAATGCAGAACTTTTTATGAAGAATAACTTTTTTTCCTAAAATTAATAATAAAAAAGTTTTCCATATGATTCCAACTTAGGGGGACATATTGTATATTCTAGTAGTTTTATTCCCAAAAATTTAAAAGCACTGGGAAAATATTATGCAGGAAATTCAGAAAGATTCATATATGCGGAAAGATATGTGATCTTATTAATTTATTGCCAATGACGTTACACCAAACATTAACATAAAATTTGCATAGTGAGTTAGCCTTTTTTGTAGAAAATATTTTGTTCCATATTTACATGCAGTCTTTTTTGATGTTAATTTAGCATAACCGTTGGTAATCTGTCGAGTTCTCCTAAGTAATTAAAAACACGAATAAACGTTTTACAATTTAGTAACCTTCAGCCGGGGAACCATCTTTCACATTTAGTTTTTTGCCATTAGAGCACTACAATTACAAAAGCTGTAATCAAATACAATATCTGCATATTCTCGACTAGAAAATGTATTAGGAATATTTAGTACTCACTGAACAAAAGAAAAAATGTGAAACAATATAGAAATTTCAAATAATCTAAACACTGTTTGACACAAACGAGAAATTTGCAACAAATGATACAAATTTTAATGTACCCATAGACTACTAGAAGTGTATATATATACCCTAGATAGAAATGTATTTCTTGTAAACTACATCATTTGCAAATGTAGTGCACAGCTTCCAAATTTGATATACAAGATGTTCGAACTATTCGAAACATATTGAATGATGTCATAAGTACGGCCCTAGAGTTACGTTTTCCAGTGGTCTGTATTTCTAAAAAACTCGATTCAATTTTTCGGATGTGTCTCTAGATAAGTCAAGTAAATTTTATTTCAACCGAAAAATTAACAAAAATTTCACCGATACCATTTCGTAACCCCCAAAACGCTAATAAATTATAATTCGAAGGTATAATTTTGGTAGTTCAATTGTCCGTTGAAAAATAAAAAGTAGATCAGTAGATTCAGTTTTTTCTGCTTTTATAAAAAGTAATTGAAACAAAATCCTGGATTTTATTTTCGGTAATACCTTGTTAGATTTTCATATACAGAGTAATTCGGCAGTTAGGAGCTCTAAAAGAAAAAGGCCAAATTGATAAAAGACCCTATATAATAGGTATACAGGGTGGAAGATTTATTAAATATAGGTTATTTGGAACCATAAAAGTGTCACTCATCTACACTTAAAGTTAGGATATTTCCCAATGAATATACAGTATGGTCCGAATGAAAGGAATAAATTCATTATTTCGTAAATAGGCGATTTTAGGGAAAAATCCTGAAACCCGTCGATTTTTATTTTTAAATGGGGAGGTTTGTCAGATCACCCTCTTTATATTTGACGTTATCTCTGTGAGCGTGATGACGCCATTAATGGAATTTTTAAATAGAAAAGTGGGTCTTGAAATACATCACTTGAAAAGTCTTTTAAATATCTATTCACCCATATCAATTACGTCTTAAGTATTATTGTCAAAATTAGTCTTATTAAGTATTGTTATGATGTATTTATTGATACCCAGAAATAAATTTGTTAAAAGCCGTTACTGACAACGAAAATAAGTCTAAACTACTTTTTACCTTTTTTTAAAAACTAGTTAATAATTTCTACAGAACTTCTTGCTCCCAGAATTAATCAGATGATGTGCCACCGCAATTTACTCTCTTGATGAGAAACTAGTTGGACAAAGTCTTCTCAAATCGGTGGATGGGTAGAAGAGGAACAATTGAGTGGCCACTGAGGTCACCTGATTTAACTCCTCTCGATTTTTTTTATGGGGATACTTGAAAAGTAAAGTACATGCGCATTGAGATTGCTCTGTATGACTTGTAATCCATTATCAAGTATAAAACTTTTTAAAGATTGTGAAAATAAATATTGTGATTTGGAATGAAGAGTAAAAAATGTTCAAATTGTAATAGGGAGCAAAACTTTTATTGAAAATTACAAAATATTTTACAACGATTACATCCATAATATAAAAACAAATAATTCAAAGGATACAAAAAATGCAAAAAATAACGTACATAACTAATAGGGATTTTATTGGGAACAAATAAAATTACATAATTACTACAAAACTTCAATGTATCCCATTTCTAAACAGGTGATTATCCTTCGATTAAATTCTCTTATGAACTTTCTAATTACATCTGGAGCCCCATCTTCATATTAATGAGTTTCTCAAGACGATCAAAATATTGAAATGAGTTCTTAAGGTATGTACGCCTTTTATTTTAAGTAGTCCACAAAAGTCTAGAGTGGTAATATCTGGAGACCTTGCAGGCTATAGAAACTCCATATATCGCCCGAACACTCTACCGTTAAAAATTTGAGGGAAAAACTTTCCAATATTTTTTTTATACAGTGGCATGTTGCTCCATTCTGTTAGAACCATATTAGTAAATTTAGTCAACCGATTATTAAAAAACTGTAGCTATCTTTCTCCATTCAAGTTATTCTGAAAAGAGTTCAACAATTATCTCTTTATAAATACCACAACATAAATTACTTTTCAATGAATATTGATTGTAAATTGAAGATAGGATTAACTTTGTACCACCATCGACAATTTTGAGAACTTACTGTACCATTAGACGTAAACGTTACTTCACAGAGAAAAGTATCTGTCCTATCATAAATCTGTTATATTCAAATTTTCCCTTATGCGAGCACAAAATTCCAACCTACTCATATTCAATAAATCTGATCTTTTTTGAAGTGATTCTTTTGGATTTTTCACTACCGATAGTATCACTTCAATTTCAATATATTTATTTGTAACCTATGTTACAGTTGTGAAGCGTAGTTTCAATTTCAATTTTATTTTCAATACTCAATATTAATTAATAAATCTGTTTGAATGGCATTAATTCTAATTTTGGCAATAATACTTAGACATAATTGATATGTGTAAATAGATATTTAAAAGATGTTTCAATTGATGCATTGCAACATCCTCTTTTCTATTTAAAAATTTTACTGATGACGTCATCAAGCTCACAAAGATGATGTCAAAAATAAAAGGGTGATCTGACGAATCGGCCATTTAAAATTAATAATCGACGGGTTTAGGATTTTTCCCTAAAATCGCCGATTTACGAAATAATGAATTTAGTGGATGAAGAAAAAGATATCACTTATTGACGTGATGAAAAATTCTAACACCATTGTCATTTATTATGATAGCCAAGTAGTGCTCTTATAGTAGCCACTTAAATCGGTCAGAATGTGTAAAGATTATACTTTTATCGATAAAACAAATTCAGTTGGTTCAGTTGATGTATGTCAGGAGAGGACTTAAATCAAGTAATGTTTTTGTCTAATTTTACAGTTTTTAATTTATACATTTTTTATTGTTATTTTCATTTTGTTATAAAAATATTCTTATATTGCGTATTTACATAAATAAATTTTGAGACTATATAACTATGAAACATCTTACGAGTATAAATTTGGGTGTTGATAAATACCATTTTTTTTGGAATTTTAGACTATATTATTCTAAATGATTCTAATCATAATCTCGATTTACCTATTACGTTAATTAAATATGTTATCTTTTCCTTCTTGTTCTTATCTTTAAATACTAATTATAACTGGAAAATTATTATAATTTTTCTGAAATAGTTTCTTGCATATTTTCTAATCGTTTTAATTCATGATTTTCTACGAATCATCCCTAATTATCATCATTTTATATCTGTTAGATAAGCGGTGCTCCTAACTTTCTATACCAGAGGCCATTATTGAAACTGTCTTTTTAACAAAAGTTCCAAAATCAACAGTTTATGCAATTCTATGAGGAGAGAGAGAGAGAGGAGAGAGAGGAAAGAGAGGGAGAAAGAGAGAGAGAGAGGATTAATCTGTTGTTGTCGCTCCAATAACCTTATCTAATATGTTATGTTGATATTTGAATTTGAATTAAAAAATAATTTACCTACAAAATTGGCAACATGAATTAGCTCCAGTAATAAATTTCAAATTGAGCATTCTTCAAAAGCAAAATATATGTTGTGGTTCTGATGTAAATATAATTTTTTTTTATTTACTTGAAACAGGTTTCATTGAACAACTAAGAAGATTTATATACCTAGGAACAATTAAAAAAATTGAACATTAGGTAAATCATTTGCAACTAACAATACCTATTATACAATACACAAGAATTGTATCTTTATGTAATAAAGAAATGTCTAGAAAAACAAAGAAAACGGTATATAAGACAATCTACCAACCAGTACATGGAATAGAAAAGTATTAGTTGAGAGATAGAAAAAAAAAGAATTCGAGCGGGTAAAACGAAATATCATATAAAAATTGTAGGATTAAATTAGAAGAGGGAAAATAAATGAAAGGGGTGAATAAAATTGTCAAAAAAATTTGGTTTGTATGTCTACTTAGGGGGATCAGAGACAAATTAAGAACATCTGGAGAGCGAAAACTGTGGGGAAAAACAGAAGAGAAAGTGGGAAGATATTCTAAAAGTTAAAAGTTATTTGGAACTTAGCGAAGGAAATAGGAAGCTATGAAAGAAGTTTGTAAAAGAACAATGAATAATGTGAAATGTAAAATTCAATTAAACAAGAAAACCTTGATGTGCTGTTAGTATTTAAGAAGATATTATTCGTAAATATATTAAAAGATGTATCATAAAATTTATGCAATAGGTTAAAAAAAGTGTAGAATATTGTACGAAAATTTCTAGATTAATCCAGAGGCAGCATGTAATTATGTAAAACAAGAGAATACGTTTGTGCTTTTTACACTGTGCCAGATGCTTTTAATACTGGATCCTCTTCTAACCACATTAAAAATTTTGTAAATAAGGCTACCCAGGGAGCATGATTCATATAATATGGTAAGCTAGGGACTAATGAATCTTGTGTTAAAAAGGTAGAACCAAAGGAAATAATTAATAAACAATGTACGTTTACACCAACTGGCAAGATGCAAGTACAACTTTAACCGGTTTTCTTTTTTGTCTAAATCAGAGGGCGTTTAAAAAAGGAAAATTCTAATTTATTTGGTGTTTTCTAAAAACCCTGGCCTTTTATTCGGTCCGAAATATGTTCTGCATAACGCCCATTAAACCAAATTATACTTGGTAGTTAATTAGCTTGGGAGGCCGGTTAAACGGACAACGTAGGGCCACAAGGGCTTTCATATCAGACAATTTCATCGACAGTTGCGTTTATTACAACACTCGGTGGGCACCAAACAAGCCCGATTGGGATCTAGACGTTTCATCTCGTGAACGCCCCTTTTATTATTATGACGTTACTAATCATTTTTATCGAAGCGAATTATTTATATAATTCTCTCTTGTTTGTTAAACCAATATTACATAAATCTGCATATCATTTTATGTAGAAACTAAAGAAAACGAGATTACAAGAATTACATAGTTTGTAGAAGATATTTTACCTATCAGATGATTTGTTCAACCAAAGTGCTTTTATTTTGTATAGAAAATTGAAAATCCTCAAAGAATACACTTAATCAACCTAAAAACTTCATAGTTAACCAAAACAAAAATATTACACCAAAGATAATTATAGTAAATGAGAATAAAGAGAAGGCAAATATTTTGGTGAATAATTTTCTTAAAGTCTGAATAAATTCGACTATTTACTAATTCTTTAAACTTGTTAATTTAAAAAAAAAAAACTAATTTTCATATTTAATTTAAAATGTCTCACATACGCTCACAGCATGTTATAGGGAATGGTTAACGAAAATGAAAGAGCTATTAAATATATATCCAAAATACTTGGAAAATATAAGGTTTTTCATTTAAATAAAACAAAATATCCAGTTCTATGCTATGGCAGTAAAAAATATTAGATACAAAGTGGTCAAAAATTTAAAATTCCATCAGATTTTTCAGCACATTTGAGCAAATATTTCATAACATACATAGAACTTGAAAAGTTAAGATAGGAACATGTAAGGAGTTTTTATTGATTTTCAACGTTTTGACTGTTACGTACATCTAAATTCAAAAAAAAAATGCGATTTTCAGGTGGCTGTAGATCCTTTATTAAACACAATAGATATCAAATGTGCTCGAAAGATTAATACAAAAAAATATTATTTTATTATTGGAGTAGTTTAAAAAAGTATTAATTTTGTTTCTAGTACAAAAAAGTAACTATAGCAACGAATTAAAGAAAAGAGATCTATGTAGTCTTCATTTATTAGAACTGTCATTTTGATATTTAGTTTTGAGTATTTTTCCGCTTTACAAAACTGCACATTTAATAAATATAACGTAATCATTTTTTTTATTTATTTAAAAACTTATTTTATTTTGACATTGTTAATGCGACTTTTAGCAGAGTGATTCTTACCTCAACTTTCGGATGTCTTTGACCTTTTTTTTATATCACCAAAATAATAAAAATCTCAAAGATTTCATAGAACACAAAACATTATACTTGTCATTTCTCATCTGCAAATTAAATCACTACTTCTAGATTTTAACATAAATAATTTTGACATTTATATAAACTTTACATAAAAACAAACATTCCAAAATATATTTTTTGTAATTTAGATTTTAAAGAACTTAAAAAGTTGTAATTTTATTTTCGGTCAAAAAAATTATCCTAATTAATTATTAATATAAATAAAATTATTAGAATTTATTATGTTACTTATTTTTATTTGGCTAGAGATTAAATATTTATATACATTTGAAGATAAATAGATGTTTTATTTTAATTCTTCAAGAAAAATTATATATAATTCGGATTAGAAGGCTCAACAAAATCTTCTATAAACGTAAAATCATAAGTGTTACATATGGTTGAACTCGTATTGAAGATAAGATTCCAAAAAATGACTGAATATACAGGGTGATGTATTTAAAAAACCAGTGACTAATAATATCAGAGAAACAGCAAATCTAGCAACATTGCTTTTGTAGATTTCGGATTAGCAATTTCCAGACCTTTGGTCCACTCTGTATATATTATTAGTTTAACATAAAATTAATTAGCTAGTTTAAATTTAGATTAAGCCATTAAATGTATCCTAATACGATCAGACTTGTGCAGGTACATTTTAGCACCAACAAGATTTCCAAATATCAAATGTATATTATAGGGTAATAACATATATGGAATCCATAACTGTGAATATGTAATAAACACTGCCGTAATAATTCAAAGGTGGTGTTCATATTGCTACGTTTGAAATGATCGCTCGGCACAGATGGTTATTACCGAGCATTAAATCTAAGACGAAGTCAACTTGACATATGCAGAAAACACACTCGTGTAATATGTAGGCACAATATCATGTTACAATAGTATCTATGACATCTGTTTACAATAATACACGGCAACAGTGTAAGAGCGAGTTTCAAAGTTTATTTTCAAATAGGAAGATCGATGACAGTTTTAATATTTTTAATAATTTAGTTATAATTTATTTCAGATACGAAAATAAATATTTTAGAGATGGTAAAATAGTAGTTTTACTAATTGCGTGTTAACGTGTGTTCATTTATTTTAAAATAATTAAATTTAGGCATACTTCTGTATTACCATTCATTTTAGTGAGAGTTTTATGTTGTTTCGTCTAGTGAATGTAACAACGAATTATTATAACTTTGACAATGATTGGAATAAATATAAGAAATAAATTGTACTTAACTTAAAATTCCAAAATTTTACAAAACTTTCTAAATATTCTTGTATTACCCTTATGCAATTTAAAATTCCACAATGTAAGGGTAGAAACAATCGTTATGAATGACTCGGATAATTAAATTAATTGTTTCAACTCTTACTTTGTGGAAATTATTCATAATAAATACGAAAAAGATAAATTATACGTTTCTGAATTTCCACAGTTTACCAAAGCGTTTTAAAAATGTATTCTAAACTGACCCAGGTTTCCGTATTTGACATACCATTTTCCAAGTTTGACAAGAAGTTTGACAGATCTTTTAAACGTAATTAATTTTATGTCATAAACATCACAATCAATAATTATTAAACAATATTCATTTTATTCTAAAAATATATTTGGTTAGTATTAGTTAGTTCAAAAGGGTATCTAAGATAATTGAACTTCCCAGGTTTAATTGTTCATTCAATAATGTATACTGTAGATGTTTTAGGTGTTTCTTTATTTCATATTCCTCCAGAAATCAAGTTCTTCTTTTTTATCACTTATATGAAGTACTTCCACTGTTGTTTCCATTGTGTTATTAAGTGTAAGTTTGTGTTTGGTGTCAAAGAGGTATTTTACGTAATGTGACTTATCTGGTAGTTTTAATCTATAAGTTCCGAAGTGCTCACAGTAGCGTATGTTAAAATTTCTAAGTGTCTGGCAAAGATAGATGGCGTTATAATCCGCACAATTTAGTTTTGATTTGAAACATTTATTAATTTTAGGTTTTACATTTAATAAAAATGAACCTACATTATTTCTTACTTTAAAAGATGTTGTAGAATGGCAACCTTTTCTTCGTTTTTATTAATCAACCTATTTATTAGATGTAATGGATAATTATTAGAGGTAGCGATTTGTTTTAATATATTAATTTCCCTTTTAAAATATTCCTTATTGGATTGGTATTGAAAAGACTGTATCTATCATTGAATTATAAGCTGCTAATTTAAGTGATATAGAGTGATTTCATTTATAAGGGATAGTCATATTTTTATTTTTATAGGAATATTTCAATAACTGTACTAAGAGTTATTTCTAAATTTACAAAATTTTTAGTTAAAAAACAAGCTATCCTTTATTATGAATCTCTTAAATACAAGGGTTCTCAAAGGTTCTTTCGGGAAAAATCAAAGAGTGTTAATAATGAACCAACACATGTGATATTTCTTTTTTAATGGCATATTACTGAATTATAAATTGACGTTTCAGAAGACGTCACAGGTGAGTATAGTAATTGTACAGAAATAACGGGCAGAGTTATAGAAACTGGGCGGTATCTGAAAAAGTTTTTTTCTGAATGTTCCCTTTCAGAAGAAAGTTGTCGTTCAGATTGTTTTCCCGTCATATAATTCTCAGAAATGAGGATTTGGTTAGATTTGTAGAAGTCGAAGTCTCTTTAATAAATTGAAACTCATAAAATTAGCAAAATTACCACTAAAAGTTTAGATCAGAAAGCTAGACAAATTTGGAAGTCAGTTTTCGTGAATAGTACTCTCGAGATAAAGTGTCTTTATCATTGTTAATTTTTGTAAGTTTTAATTTTTATGAATTAGTTAATAGAATGCAAACGGTTTACTAAAGAACTCGGCGAGGGTTAAGATATATTCAAACCAATAATTTAATTCGTTACGTTGGTTAGGAAAAGCTCAACTAGTTTTGTTTTAGATGAGTGACCTATCAGCAATAAAAATACCTACATACTGGGCGTCCCTCAGAATCAGAGTTCCAGACCGAAGGCATAAAAATCTGGTAAGTGCCAATTTTCCTTATTAACATAGTATGGCTATCGACTAATTAATCCAGTCTGTTTTGTTATCAAATCTATTGTAAGAACCACGTTTTGGCTTCGCTCGCCAAAACTAATACAATATCAACTTTCATATACTTACTGAGGTCACAAACCAAATAGCAAAGCCCGTAAGTTGGTTCGTTTTATATTTGTAATTCTTCTGGAATTAGTAACGAAGTTGCTTTCATTGCACCATCCTCAATAGCTCTAAAAAATAAGAAAAATATTTGATGTTTTTTTAACAAACTGTCAGATTGCCATATAAACAAATTATTGCGTAACCTTTTACTGAACCTGTGTAAATAATGAAAATAGCGAAACCTAGGTCGATTGAATATAACTTAAAAAGCTTTCTAGTATTGTAGTAATTCAGATAAGTATAATTTACCTTTTTGAAATTTATTATTAATAGTTTCCACAAAGTAAGAGTCGAAACAATTAATTTAATGAAAATATGGTTTCATAAAAATGTCTGAATTAATTTTTCAGAAGCGCATTTGATGAGTGATTTCGTCTGAAAACTGAAAACATTTTTATAAAAACAGAGTTTCATTGAAATAATATCGAAAAAAAAAACTCTTATACAGGGTGTCCCAATAGTGTGTAAAAGTCCAACAGTTCCTTTATTATAACCAACAAATTTTACATAGCAAAACTGTCGGAGGCATTAAGCTGTATAATTGAAAATTATGTTCACTTATACAGAGTGTTCCGTAGCAGCAGACCAACCTAAACATACATTTTTTTTAAATAAAATGATACATTTTATATTACTTATTTGAACTTTGCAGGCTTTTTTAAGTCTCCAAATATAGGGATTGTCAGATATATATCAGATGTTTCTAAAATTATGACCGCTTTTATATCAACATCATTATATATTGGCCAGCCTGTATCTAAATAACAACAATAACAACAAATGTTTTTCCATTTTTCTTATAGTTAATAGTTAGGTATGTGCTCTACTTTCATCTGTTTTATAATTGTTCGGTAGTATCTTTAAATTGTTTACAGGGTGTGTCAAAACAGAACATAAATTTTCTCAAATTATTTAAATGGAACACAATATATTTTATACTGTATTTAGATAGGCCTTAAGTTGATCTTTCATTTTTATGAACCATTCCCTATACCTATCTCTGACTTTTATTGAGATATTTCCAATTTGTAATCAGATCAAATAAGCAAATTAAAGAGCTATTTAAGGTCCATCTAAGTTCTGTATAAAATGTAGAGTGTTCCATTTAAATAATTGGAGAAAATCTATTGTCTGATGTTATAATAATAATTATAAAACAGATCAAAGTAGAGCACATACCTCAACTACTAACTATAAAAAACTGACAAATCCTATATTTCCAGACTTAAAAAAGCCTGCAAAATTCAAATAAGTAAAAAAATATTTACCATTGTATTCAAAAAAAATATGCTTAGGTTGGCCTGCAGCTACGGAACACTCTGTATAAGTGAAAAAATATTAGATTAAACAGCTTAATGCCTCCGACATTTAGCTATGAAAAATTTTTTAGTTCCAATCTAATAAAGGAACTGTTTTACTTTTACCCGTTCTCTACTTCCGAAAAAAACAGTATGTTTTTAAATTCGCTAATAAATTTTTACTTTTTGGACAAACACCCTCGTCTGGTATCTCATCGTACTAATAAAATAAATAACTACTATTCGTTGCCTTTGTTTTGTATGAAACTGGATTAACTTAATTAACCTCGATTTGGGTATACAAAACAAAAAGACTAATGGATAAATTGTGTAGGTTCTATTATAATAAAACACATGATTAAATTCAAATATTTTGTCTCAAAATAGAAATGTTGGGGGAAAAAACCCCAATAAAACATTCACAAATTAATTGGAACCAATTATACTAATACTAAAAGAATATCAACCAAAAATATAATAAATAAAAAAAACAGCTCAATATACACTTCCTATTAGATGAAAATGAAGAAAAGCAAATAAAAAAGTGTGTAGTGTAAAAATACAAGGCCGTGATTTTATTTATTTTTCATCTTATATTAAGAAAAACAAAGTATTACAAGTGCAAAAATTTTACGTAATCAAATATTTGAATAAAACCTCAAGCTGTAACTACAGTAATTCTTATATATGCTAATATAATTAATATGTTGCTGATACTATAAATTAGAAGAAAAAAAGATTAATAGCATTTAAAAAAAGGTGGAAACATTTTTTTGTTTGTCAAACATATTTTTTTTTATAAATCAGCATTTATGAAAAAAAAAACATTTAACTTTGTTATCTGCTTTTTAGAATTATTTCTTAGTAATAATTCAAAATATGGTTTTACATTTAAAAAAATTAAAGAAATGAACGTACATAGACGATGGTCATATAAAAGATTACATTTGTATCACCTTTCTAAATTTTATTTAGTTCATTTTAAAGTTATTTTAAACTCATCGTTTTTAAATTGGTAACGCTAACGTGTTAGAATTAACACATCTACTAAAATTGGTTTTAAATATTTTCAGAGTTATAACAATATGAATATAATATAAAAGAAAATGTAAAAGTTATTACCAAAAATAATTAGTTAATAAAAGACTGCGTAACTTAGAACGGGGATAGGGGAAACCCCATAGTGATTGGCCTTTTAAGGATCTGATTTTACAAATTAAGAGGAATTAAATGAGGTTACAGCAAATAGCCTGCGAAAATTCTAGGACAAGGTTAAATGAACATTTAATGTCTTATTTTAATATATTTTTATTAAAATCGCATAAGCAAAAAAATTAAAAATTAGCATTTAAACGAAAAATATCAAATTCGTATAGTTATTGGCCGATATATTGCACACATTGGCCGGTAGTTGTAACAAATATTGGCCGTCCTTAAGTAACAGTAATTAATGGAAGTCAATTATAACTAATTATTTTTAAACAGGTCTTACAATGAAAAATTGTAGAATTGGATTTGTGCAAGTGATGTTTTTTCATACAATGTAGATGATATGCCCTAATACAGGTTGTACATTTAATCCCATAATTTTTCACAGACAAATTATGGGAACAAATGTAAAAAAGTCCAGTGCAGCTTTTAATTTTCAATTCTTGGGACAGTCCTATATCAGCCAATAAATCATTTTCTTCTTCCTGGAAAAGATTTTTTGGATACTTTTTTAATCTTTTTTGGAGTACAAGGAATAGTTGAATTTTCATTAATTGTTTTCTCAATTTCGTTGGCATTTCCTTTCTTATTTTTACTTGACGAAGAATTTACTGTTTTAGCTTTTCTGTTTTGTGACTTTTTTGCCAAATTCGTATTCCTTTTTTCAGCTTTTTTCTTTCTGTTTTCTTCTATCTGCACCTTTTTTTGCTTTTTTATTGCCTCGTTTTCGATTTTCTTTCTATTTCTTTCTTGTTTTCCACTTCCTTTCGCAACTTCTTTTCCTCTTGTTTTTTTTTATTTTCTCTCCAATTTGTTCCGGTTATTAAAAATGACACTTTTTCTGAATTACGTTTTCCTTTCAGGAGTTTTCGCATAAATTAACATTTCTTTCAAATTTATTCCATCATTTTCCAAAATTTGAATGGGAGTTTCCCGATTTTTGTCAAAATTAGTTTCGATCATACCAACATCTTCTATTATTATGGGTATGGCTGTTTCAACTTCATCAAAAACAATGGGGATATCTTCTAAAATAATTTCTGATATATCTGTCAGTGACGGATCCATAAAAAATATTTTCTCTGAAATTTCTTCTATACTATCTTGTATCTTACTTGCTGACTCACTCTCTTTTAGGGTTTTTTTAGGACTTTCGGATTGTTTTCTTGATTTCTTTAATACGGGGCAATTTTCGTTTCCAGCTTCGTCTTGTTTGCGTTTTAATTTTTCTTCTTCAGATATTTAATCTCTTATTGTTGCCTCTTCTATACTTGGTTCCTTTTCTTTTTCCTCAGTTTCATATTATTTCCACCGTCTATATAAAAGAGTAAAATCTCAGGAAAGTTCATCATAGTTGTCATGTTTGTGATTTTTAAATTTTAAAATTTTATTATCGCCAACAATATTCACAAAAGTTTAGTAATTTATTATTTTTCTATAATTTATTTATAGGTACTATTTTATTCTGACCTCCCAAACTTTCCCAAATGGGTATAAACCTGTCGCCTTAAATCCATTCTGAATTATTTTGGTCTCTGCAAATTCCTCAATAACTTGCCTCAGTATTGGTGAAAATTTGTCCTTAGTTAGAGTTTCATTTAGATGGACTCTTCTCCAATTTATAAGTGCTTGTTTCCATCCAGTGTTAATTGGTTTAAAATCTGCTACATCCGCTGGTTGCAAAATTCTTGTTGCATTTGGATAAAGACATATTAAAATGATGTCCAGTTTTCTATATAAATCACTTAATTCAAAAGTAACGTGGGTAGTGTGCCCATCTACAAAAAGTATAACCAGAAAAGTGATACTATTTTGCTATAAAACCGGCTGCAGAATTTTTGAAATATTTTGAAATATAATCTTGGAAAATGTCGGTCTTCATCCAGCCATTGTCACTTAAACTTATTCCTCATTCAGGAGGTTCAGATTCAGCAATATCACTCCTTAAACGATTTCCAGAAAATATTATCATCGGTGGAGTCAGAAGGCCTGCTGGTGAAAAAGTAAATATTACTGTTATGTTTAATTTTGAAGAAGCGTCTTCCACTTCATACACGTTTCGAGAGCCCTTGGGGGCAAGAACTCTAGTATTTTTCGGACATAAATTGAAACATGTTTCGTTACCATTTAAGATTCTAGAGAGATCCAATAATATTTTCTCATACCTTTTCATCTTCAAGTAAGACTCAATTTGAGAGAATCAGCCTCGGATATCTCGTTCAGATACATTAGCACTTGCAGTGGTTACTCCCTCTGATGCCCTAGAAACAACAACAGAATGACGACGTAAAAAAGCTTTGTACCGAACCTCACTTGGAAAATTGTTTTTAAAAGTATTATTTCTTGGGTTTTTTCTAAAAATTCTTTTACAGAAAGCTGTAGATCTTCTTTGCGTCTGGGAAAACCTTTTCTTTCATTTTCGGTAAGTCAATTAACTAGAATTTCCTCCTCTTCCGGCGTTAACCCTTATGGTGGACCAAAAGAAGTTTTCCTAAATTTTTCACTTCTTCCAAAAACTGTAATGTAGCTCTTGGAATCGAATATTTCCGAGCAACCTCTCTAAGAGCTATGCCATTGTCTATGTCTTTTATTGCCAGCTGGACATTCTTTTCGGCATATTTGTTTAAATATTTTTTGCCTTCCTCGACCTTAGGCATTTTAAAATAAGTTGTTTTTTCTACAACAGAAAAGTATTCGTGTAGACTATATAGTTATGGGCCTTACATTTTCACAGTTATTGGCCTACGGTCAACAACTGATTATATTAATGTAAACTTGGTTATTAATGCTTATTTTGAAATATTTAATTTGTTACATTAAAACCCAAAGGAAAATGATGTATTTTAAATTAGCTATTATGTGCACAGTTATCGGACTAATGGCCAATAACTAGTTTTTTAAGCATTTTTACATTCAATCAATGGTCCCCTGATAAATTATTAATTATCGAGGTTAGAACTTTTCAACAGCCAGAAAGCAATAAAATATAACATTACTTACCACATAAAACAATAAGTCATCACTATTACTTCAGATTTGTCTTTATTTCCCCCTTTTAATGTAACACTCACCTTAAGTTTTTAATAAGAATTGCTCTTTTTTATACCTCTGATAGACTAAATATGATTTATAAAGAATATTAGTGTAGATAAGTATTTAATTTGAAACAGCCCAGATTATTTATTATAAATGTAAAAGATAAAATATGCTTATTTTAAAATTCCCAAAAATTTCATATATTCTTATGACAATTGTTTAGTTATAATGGATAAATTCCTCAAAAGGTAGAAACAATCTTTTTTGAACACCAATTTATTTTTAATCGGATGTGCTTTTCTCTAATCGAAAATATTCCTTTACCCTTCATCTATAAAATTAAAATATTTTCGCCAATACGACACTGAAACAATATAAATCTGTGGCAACGTTGGTGGGCACGACTTTGACTAAACGCTTGATTGCAATTTATATCTTTCCATCCCAACGAACACTTGACTGTTGCGTTCTGTATTAAGTGTACATATATACAGAACAGAACAGAACAGAATAGGAGGAGGTGATGATTATCCTGACAAGGAGCACTAATTGTTTCAAATGAAACCAGCGATGGGATCTAATAGATGATTTGCGCCTTCCATCATTCCATTGTACGAGAATAAATGATTGATTGATTTGTACAGATCGACACCACTTGAAAATTATAAAGCGTAACAAGCTAATAGATTGGCTGCTATTTGATGATATACTCTTAGAACTCTCAAGTAGCTGTATCTGCTAAATGAACGGTATAAAGGAAAATGAATGTATAATTTGAAATACATTCATCACGCCGGATACCACCATTCAGTCATCTTTTTTTTTATAAAAAGCTAATGTTTTATCTTATAATACGGTTCTTAAGCCAAACTTTTATGTGAATTATTACGAAAAAACAGGAAATATTGAATGACTAGAGAAGATTTTCTTAAATATGATAGAAAACACAGATATTAGATATTTAGTATTTTATATATATCACTGTGGTGTGGACAAACTGTATAATGTATAAAATGTGTAAGATTGATTATTTGAAATATAGTCACTAAAAATCACAATTACAATGATTAACTAACACGTCTAATCTAATTCAAAAGTTAAATTATATAATTGAAGTATATAAGTATGTTATTGGGCGCCATCTGTTGGTATGAGTCAACAGGAATATATTTCAAATACGTTTTTATTTTTATTTTTTCAATTTCATAATAAATATTCTCCTTTCAAACTATTTAAAGTTTTCTGCAATTTTATATAGTGGAATACTCAACTAGACGAAAAGAGTTTTTGTGAAAGTTATTTCATGTCCAATAAATTATGATTCAAAGTAGCAATTAAAGACATACAACGCCACAGTTTATTAAGTAATTAAAATAAAATAAAATAGATTTAAATAAAAAATCAAACTTAAACTAATACAATATGTCCCCATAAGTTGGAATCATATGGAAAACTTTTTTATTATTAATTTTAGGAAAAAAAGTTATTCTTCATAAAAAGTTTTGCATTATCTGAAACCTAGAATACAGTCATCAAATATCAAATGTTTTCAGTGGTATACGATGTTTGTCAAACAATATGAGTTTTACTCAAAAGAGTAAAGTACCTTTAACGTCTCCTCCCGAAAGACGGCATATCTCCACTATACCTCGTGCTCATTGGTATAGTGCCTGCGAGCTGTGATATGCTACTAGTCGCTGCAGGCTGTACGGGCATACGGTGTTCGCTGGTGGTCACCCATCCAACTACTAACCGCTCTGGACACTGCTTAACTATAGTTATCGCATCACAGGCGTATCCACTATAGAGCTGGGCCCTTGCCCAAAAATTACGTTTAAATATGCAAGTACATCGATTTACATTAATTTTTTTTTTTTCGAATGGCTTGGTCCTCTTCAGTCTTCGAACTAGATGCTGATTGTCCAGCAGCTGAAGGGCTTCTACATTTTCATGGAGGTGTAGCCTGGCTTCATGTTTACCAGCAGACCTTTTAATTTCATCATTTCATCCTTAACCATTGGGATACCGAGGTCTCTATGTAGGTCACTGTTGCGTACATACCAAGGAGCGTTTGTCATGTTACGCAGCGCTTTGTTCTGAAATGTTTGAATAATCTTTATATTGCTATCTTTGGCACAACCCCATAGTTCAATACCATAAAGCCACACTGGTTTCAGAATTTGATTGTAGATAAGTTTCTTATTGTGCAATGACAACTTGGAATTCCTTCCAATAAGCCAATAATGCTGTCTATATTTTAGTCCAAGTTCGGTTCTTTTCTTTTTTACATGGGCTTTCCATCTGAGCTTAGTGTCAAGAGTCATGCCAAGATACTCAGCATTGTTACTATATGGTACCAAGTTGTCACTGATATATAGGGGTGGTGGATTGACTAGTCTTTTGTTGGTAAATTTGACATGGATCGATTTATTTTCGTTAAGCTTGACTTTCCATTGTTTAGTCCATTCAAGTATTGCATTAGTAGCTGACTGCAATTTTATACAGGAGACGTCCTGATCTTGATCTACTGCAAGGAGTGCTGTATCGTCTGCAAATGTGGCAATTTTTACATCTTCCAGTCGTGGAATGTCGCTAGTGTACAATAAATAGAGAATAGGGCCTACCACACTGCCTTGAGGTACACCCGCATTTATTTCTTTTAAGCTGGAATACGCATCTTCCTGTTTAATTCTGAAGAATCTGTCTTTGATATATGATGTCAAAAGCTCTTCGTATTGTTTCGGTAGTATTCTATGAAGTTTATGCACTAGGCCTGCATGCCACACCTTGTCGAAGGCCTGCGAAACATCTAGGAAGACTGCTGAACAGACCTGTTTTTCTTCAAGAGCTCGCTCAATTACATCAGTAATGCGATGCACCTGATCAATGGTTGAGTGGTTCTGTCTAAAACCGAACTGATGGTCAGGGATTATATTGCTGTTTTCTATTAATGGTTTTAGTCTCTTGAGAAGCAGCTTTTCGAATAGTTTAGAGATAATCGGAAGTAGGGAAATAGGCCTGTAGGATGTAACATCTCCTGGTGGTTTGCCTGGCTTCGGCAACATAATAACTTCCGCAACTTTCCAGCTCGTAGGAATATGTTTCAGTCGAAAAGCTGCATTGAAAAGGTAAGTGAGCATTACTATCCCTTTTTTAGGAAACTGTTTCAGAATTTCACCCGTGATCAAATCAAATCCTGGTGCTTTTTTCGTATTCAAATTAGTTTTTATTTCATTAGCTACTTCTTTCGGAGTAAGAGGAGTAATGTTTTCTGATCTGATTTACATTAATAAAATTATTTTTAAAACGTATGTCTACAATAATGCAAATTTAACTGTAGTGCACTTATTACGCGTTTTAATTGCAAAATTATTAGAAAACATCGAAAAACTAAAAGTTTATCATGTGTTTCGTAATCACAAGAGATAAATGTTCATTCAAAATAGAAATATTAGTAAAAAATAAAATAATCTGAAGTTTTAATTTAATTTAGTACCATTTTTCGATATTGCCAAATTTAAAGGTACTTTACTCTTGAGCAAAACTCATATTTTTTGACAAACCTCGTATACCACTGAAAAAATTTGATATTTGATGACTGTATTCTAGGTTTTAGATAATGCAGAACTTTTTATGGAAAATAACTTTTTTTCCTAAAATTAATAATAAAAAAGTTTTCCATATGATTCCAACTTAGGGGGACATATTGTATATAATTCATTAATTCATTGTAATATTATCAGTAAATAATTATTTTTTATTTTTTTACGTTTTATTTAATTACTTCTTATATAGATGATTAAATAGTTGTCATTTTATTTTTTCTTTTCTTAGAATTCTTAGAATTGGTTAATTCTAGATAGTTACTAATTAAATAAATAAAGTAAAAATTGTGCAATGATGAAACTATTTTCAACTATTCATGCAGACATCAAAATTAATACAAAATAAAAATATTATTAAGTAATACCACAAGCGTTGTTATAATCGATTATATCCATCAACACAAATCTTTCTTTTTTTTTTAGTTTTTGCATGCACTGAGATGTTACTAATGAACCGTTTTTTTTTCTACTTCGAATCGATTTATTGGTCTTAGTTGCTTCCTCCAATTTTCATGAAGAAAAACATTGAAAATGTTCCAAGAATTTTAAGAAAACGTAATTGTCCTTTTGAAATTTCCTACAAAATTATACATTCCTTTAATTTTTAATTATTTGCAAAAATTAACTCGATTTTTTAATGTTTTTCCGATATAATCTCATTTGTAACTTAATTGTTTAAAACGCATATATTGTTTATGACACCACTACGATATGAAACCTTTAAGGTAACAAAGATTGTAATTGTATTTTGTACCGTCACTAATTCATTTTATTGGGTTTTCTCAATATTTATTATAATTTCAATAAATTTTTTGTTTTTTTAAATAACCATCATTTAATTTTAAAATACATATTTTCCGTTCATCAATTTACAAATTATAAACAATATATTTATATTATCTACAATATTATTGATAGGGGATAAATATAAATAAACAAATATAATGAATTAAATTTAAAAATTAAATGTAAAAAATTTTCCGAATCGTAATTTCTACAATGGGGTTTAAAAATATTGTTAATTAAATTATGCCTAAAAAAACTCTTTTCTGCTTCTAAATATTTCAGCGTTATTTCCACCAAAAGACTGTAGCCATGGTGATATTAATAATATTAGAGGGTAGACCTGCTATAGTTCTTAAAACTTTATCATTCATTCGGTTTGCAGTTACTTTGTCTATACCGACATATATTGGAAACAACAAATTAAAAACTTAAAATGTGCATAAATAATTCAAAATTACCAGTAAAATCACCTACTGCTTGTAAAAAAGTTAATCCTGTTGCTACATATAAAAATGTAAGTAAAACTTTTCCTTCACCAATTACTGCATTAACTTTAACATAAAATATGTTATGCTAATAATCATAACCAAATTCTTACTAATTATTAGTGGTATCAAATACATGTAATAGTTTATCTTATTTCGTCAATTAAAAGTTATTTTCGATAACCTAAATATATCTGAATTCTTTACTATTCCATTTAAAAAAGTGATTATCTCTTTGCCTAAATTTTCTGGGCGGTTTTCGAAATGGTACCATTTCTACAAAATCCAAAAAGTACTCATCATCAATGAGTTCCATCTCATGGATCTCTTGTAAGATTCATATATATATATCCAATTTTTTTATTTATTTTTGGAGAAAGATTTAGAACATTTTTCGATGATTTTTAATTAGCTTTCTAAATTTAAAAAAAAATGTTATATTGATCTCAGATTTTTAGCAATAAAGTTATTGATTAGGTATTAAAAAATTATTTATTTGCTTGTTATAATTAAATAAATAAATACTAAATAAATAAAATACAATCTCCAATTTCAACCAATTTTGTTTCTATATCTTGGTATGGATGTTCTAGTATCTATCTTAAAATAAGTGGTTTTTAATGACAAAAAGATAGCTTTTTTGTGAAAATGTCTGATAATTATTTAAAGAACCATTTAAAAGTTATTAAATCATGATTACAAAGAATAAAATATGTTTTATGATGTTCGATACTAATCAAAGCAGTGTAATCAACTTCAAATAAATTATAATAATACATCGGTAAATTTCCACACCATCGCTGAGGTATTACAACGGCGCGTTACCATTTTATTAAGGGGATGGTTTCGTGTGTAGCCATATAACCCCTTAAAACCCCAAATAAATTAAATTCCCTATAATAAAAATTAGCAAAAATGGATAATTTACAACATGAAAAAAAACGTCATTCCAGGAAATAAGGGAATAGTTTCAATCAAAAACAGAAATAGAAGAACAGGATCAGAGAAAATAACTTCACCAAAAACAGGGAAATAGTAGAAAAGTCCCTTCAGAAACAGAGAAAATAAGTCCATGCAGGAACATGGAAATAGCCAGTCGAGGAAAATAGAAAAAATCAACAACTAAAATCAGGAAAATAGATAAACAACCATTCCAAAGAGACAAAAACCATAGACATGGAAAAGTTCTTCCAGAAACAAAGAAAATACCTTCAATCAAAAACAGGGAATTGGAAATATCCCACCATAAACAAAGAAAATACGTTCAGTGAAAAACAAGGAAATGTAAAAATCCCTTCATAAACATAGAAAATACATTTAACCAAAAACAGGGAAATGGAAAGTCCCTCCATAAACAAAGAAAATACCTTCAACCAAAAACAGAGAAATGGAAATTTCCCGCCATAAACAAAGAAAATACGTTCAGTGAAAAACAAGGAAATGTAAAAATCCCTTCATAAACATAGAAAATACATTTAACCAAAAACAGGGAAATGGAAAGTCCCTCCATAAACAAAGAAAATACCTTCAACCAAAAACAGAGAAATGGAAATTTCCCGCCATAAACAAAGAAAATACCTTCAGTGAAAAACAAGGAAATGTAAAAATCCCTTCATAAACATAGAAAATACATTTAACCAAAAACAGGGAAATGGAAAGTCCCTCCATAAACAAAGAAAATACCTTCAACCAAAAACAGAGAAATGGAAATTTCCCGCCATAAACAAAGAAAATACCTTCAGTGAAAAACAAGGAAATGGAAAAATCCCTTCATAAACATAGAAAATACATTTAACCAAAAACAGGGAAATGGAAAGTCCCTCCAGAAACAAAGAAAATTCTTTCAATCAAAAACAGAGACATGGAAAAGTCCTTCCAGAATCAAAGAAAATATCTTAGTCAAAAACAAGGAAATGAGAATTCCCTCCATAAACAAAGAAAATACCTTCAGCCAAAAACAAGGAAATATCCGAAAAGTCCTAGAATAATTAATAAAATAATTTCGACGAAAATCAGAGAAATATCACAAAATATACCACGTCATAGAGAGAGAAGTAGGGAAATTAGTATAAATTTAAACAAAAAAATAACAGCCCAAAAAAAATTCTCAAAAACGGGAAATATGAAAAGATCTATAAGTAATAAACCAAGCCAGAGAATATGATACTGACGATGATGGAACCCCAGTTTCCGATTATTCAGTGATTAGAATGTAAAAATTAAAAAAAATGTTCACTTGTCTTTCGACCACAATGTATATCATCAATTTTTATAAATGTTAAAATATAATAACGTTCGTTTATCTTTCGAAGATACTTTGCTGTTGAACACACTGTATATCACTCACTGTATGTCATTCAATTTGCACAAACTGTATATACAATATACACACATGATTAAGAATTTGTAAAAATATACGCACAGAATAAAATTCTTTTTTAAATATTCATTTACTCTTCGGACGCACTGTATATCATCAATTTTAATAAACTGTGTATAAAATATCCCCGCAGAATAAAAATATTAAAGTAATGTACATTTAATTTTCTAACGAACTGTATATCATCAATTTTTTACAAATTTTACATCTGATGATGATGACGACCCACCATTCTAAAACAAAGGGATAATATTATTAATACGATATCTATTACCAATTTGCTAAAATTTAAATAAATTATAGATTCGTTGAAACAATTTTTTTTTATTAATTAATAGTTCTAAAACCGCATTAGAAAACGAAAAAAATTAAAAGCATTTTATTTTTCACACTAGTAAACCCCCGAATTTAATTTCGACCGATTGCATAAAAATCACATTTCAATTAATTGATTTATTTTGAATCATTGTTTATTAGTCACGACCCCCTGATGTAATCGTGACTAACACATTGTTGAAAACATAAACAAAGAGTACGTACATTTTTTATTGTATACAAGGAGACGTATCCTAAAATAATTAAATATAATAAACATCATTTTATTTGGAATTCCCAACAAATATTTAATATTAAATTTTAAAAATATTTGTAATAATTACACACAATTCGAAATTTAAAGGAATATTAATTGGAAATATTAAAAAATACATACAGTGTCCGAAGTAGTAAAAAAAATTAAATATTAATTATAATTTACTTTGAAAATAATGCAGTTAATTATTAAACGAAAAATTATTATTAAAATTTCTTTCCGTTTTTGTTAACAACCAGTTCTTAATAAAATATAGAATAATAATTACCTTTATGAAGGGCATTTAAAAGTTTTAAAAATAAAGCTACTTTTCTAATTTTCAACTTGATTTCATTTAATATATTTAAAAAACGTTTAAAAATTAAAAATAAATATTTTACCTTTTGTTTCCATAAGTAAAAATCCTATTCAAAAGGGCAATTTACACGCGCACGATTAAACGGAACTAAAATCACATTAGAAAATGAAAAAATTGAAAGCGTTTTATTTTTTTATCCAGGTCTTTTTTCTTTGTTATTAGTATTATTGATTCCTCTTTTAATATTCATCTAATTTCATGCCTATAATTTTCACAGGATGACTTTTTTCCTTTTTTTTAGATACATGTATAACGATATTCTTCTTTCACACGTTGGGCGTAGAGTTTTTTCCCATGCTTCTGTCATTATTTAATAAAGCCAGTCTGTTCCTTTTTCTCCCATATATTTTAGCATTTCTGGGTCTATATTATCCTCTCCACTAGCTTTACCTATTTTAATAGTCGCCATTGTCTTTTTGAATTCTTCTCTAGTGATTATGTTATATGGTATTTCTTCTGTTTCGTCATTTTTGTCAAGGTCAAATTTCTACATGTAATGATTTCACCATACTCCTGTACCCCTAAAGTATGTACTTTAATTATATTCATGTCATCTTACATTCCGGCTTCTGTATTCTTCTTTTTTTCTCTCCAAAATTCTTTATTGTTATGTCTATATTCTTCGGTTAGTTCCTTCCAAAATTCTTCCCATGATTTTTGTTTAGCTTTCTTCTCAAGTTTTTCTCTTATCCTGCGTTTGTTATCGTATTTTTCTTTAAATGGCGCATTTATTGTGTTTCCAGGCTTATTTCTTACCTCGTCCTGCATTTCTGATTCCCTTTGTAGACCATCTTGTTCTTTTCTTGTTTTTATCTTCTTATATCCATACATTTCTTCTGATGATTTAATTAGTGTATGTTTACTATCCTTTATTGTCCATTCCTATTTGATTCTTCTAATTGTCTTAATTTGTTATCTCTTAAACTTTCATTTTTATATCTATTGCTTTTTTTCTCTACTCCGTAAATTGTTACATTTTTTGTATTCCTTTTTTTTCTATTTATTCTCTTTCCTTTTATTTTTTTTATTTTTTAGTTTAAGGATGTTTGCCTATTTTATGTCTGGTTTCTCATTTTGTATTTTGTCCATTTTTTGCTCGATTCTGTTAAATACTTCGTTTATTTCAATTTCATTTAGTTTTTCTAGGAATTTTCCTAATTTTTTTTTCCATTTAGGCATTAGTTGCTGGCAAGAACTGCTTCTACTCAATTCAGGACACTGCCCAATATTTGTGTTGGCTGTTCGTACCCTGGTTTTGTTTTATTTGGTTTCTTATCAGCTTCATTTTTTGTACAAATTTTTGACGAATATCTATAAATATTGATTAATTTCCTATTTGAGATGCCAAGATTTTAAATAAAAATTACTTTAATTGTAGTTCTTAGTCTAGTACTTATCTGGTGATGAACATGGTTTTCCAATTGGGCTCAAATGTGATATAGTGGATTAATCAGTAGAAACTTAAAATCTTTACCACACGGTATAATTTGTGATAAAGGTTTTCAAGTTCTTTTGGTTAGTACTTATGTTGTGCGAATTTTGTTACAAAAGACACTAATTCCATTATTCTTATTAGAGGCATATTTACTTATATCTATAATTATTCAATACCAACTTGAGATTCATAAAAAATAAAAAAAATATTAGACTTAGTCTCTCTCGCTTAAGTATATTACATTTTTCTAATAATCTTGGGTAAATTAGTTACCAATCTTTTTTATATTGTCTTTCATTTAAACCCTACTAAAAATTTTGTTTGCAAAGAGTTTTTAAGATGGATTTAATATTTTTATCCATATTATTAATAAAACAATATAAATTAGTAAAGACAATATTGTGACGTTCTGCTAAGATTGAGTTAAAAATGCCAACCAGCCATGTCTTCTTTGGTCAAAACTTCGAGCAACAAACAATGAGTGTGGGTTGAATTTATGACGCTATCAGACGATACGTTAAAAAGTCACCCGATAGGGACCTTTGCTTAATTACACGCTAATTATATTCATAAATTGAATGAATCTAATTTATCTTGAGATCCATAAGCGTATCACGCCAGACAATCTTGACTAAATTTTCTGCTAGGACAAAATTAGGAAGAAATAAGTAAAAATCACAGAATTGAGGTAAAAATTTAAATAGACGTGAACCAAAATTAAACTCCACATTCTTTTTTTTTTTAATGGCATGCAGTGCTGTAGTGTGAAATTAAGATTAATATGTACAAGATAGAAACATAATCAAATATCATTTTCTCTAAAATACGTAAGTTCAAGATTACAATATATATATATATATAAACTGCTCAACAATTGAAATGATCCATGTGACTAAACATCATATATACTCGTATGTAGGTACTTTTCTTGACTCCTTAATCCGCTCATTGATAAAATTATAACAGAAGAAACCTCCAGGTCTAAAAAATATTCTAATTAATTTAAAGCCCCAAAAAAATGTTAGTGAGCGCCACTGTTAAGGTGATACGTTTTCAATGCGCCTACGAAATTTATAGTGTCCAATTAAAGATCCCTTGAAAGAGATTTGCTCTTCGAGTCGATAAATTATCTTGGAGGGGACAACGGGGAACACACTAAGAAAATTACTGGAGGGAAGGAACGATATTATATCCCATGGAGGTTGATGTTCATTGGAAATAATTGAAATATTTTGAATTTTAATTAAGGGAAACGAAAGTGGCTGTAAGAGATTAATTGGTCTTTTATTGAATCTCATTCGAATTCTGATTGTAATGTTGATTATTTTTGTTATTACAGATGAGAAGTGTTTTTTATTATTTTTATTAATACTCGCAATGTTCGTAGAACTAGAAATAGCACGAAAATTATTTTTGTTTTTTTTATTTATTTATTTATTTAGTAAACAATAACAATCACATAACTATGGCGTTACTTCATTAAAAGCATATGAAAATAACAATTTAAAATTGGTGGTTCTATTTTTGTATTTTTCAATATCATATAAAATAAACTGGTGTCAAATTAACAGATAAAAATTGGCAACGAAAATGTCGATCCGATAATACATAACAATTTTTATTCGAATCATCAAAATTATTAAGCATAGTTTGCAAGCTCGATGTATCGAGACGTGATAGTGCCTACCCCTGCGATTAAATGTCTTAATTAGTTAAAGATGTAAGTTGCCTTAATATTTTGTAAGAGTTATTTTCATAGAAAAATAAACTGTTTTACTACAGCCAATTTAACCAGTAACCAAGTTTTGTAGGTAAAACCCCAGAAATTAATATTTAGATTTTTTCAGATATTTATTGAAAGAAAAACAACCCAGTACCTAACAATATCCAAATTTGTTTACCCATATTTTGCTAAATACAATACGGTCTATTATTTACTAGTCATGGATAAAACTAATTTCAACAATAAATTTCCTTTCCTTTTTTACTACTAGAAACATTAAATTCTATAATTATACACTTTCGTATTTAACGAGGTTGGTGACAACATTTAACAAAATTTAATTTTTTTATTTATAATTGTATTGTATTCAATTGGTAAATCTCGAATGTGTGATGATACTGAAGCAGGTGCATTTATACTCTCCTAGACCTGTAATTGTAATTTATGTATTATCTAAAATTAGTCTGTAAACACTTGGAATTTATAGCTGCAGCGGACGGTCATGTTTGGTGTAAATATTGCATGAATAACCAGAAATTATTCCTGCACATGAAGCTGATATTTTGCATAATGCACGAGTCATGGGAACAACCAGACTCATCTTTAAATAAATTCAGTTTTCGCAATGAGAGAAAAATTTCGTAGAAAATTTGAATTTTTAAAAGATATATGCAAATCTCGTCTTATAATGGTCAATATTTTGTACACCTGTTGCAATTTTTATTACGTACTTTCTATAATATGTACATTTTTTTAATATACTTAGTATTTATCACAATAGGATATGATATAAATAAATTATTGGCCTAATCGGAAAGAAATTTAAATAAATGCTAATAATTTAATGTTATTGATTTACCATGTTTATTAAAGCGTACTTGATACATTTATAGATCTCCAAAAAAAAAAATGAATCTCGGATGCTTTAATTACATCTTATTAGATTATATACATTATTTATGAGAAAGACTACAATAACGAAATCTTGGTTTATTCAGTATAACTTAAACAGCTTTGTAATATTGTGGAAATTCAATTATCTTTTTATTATGAATAATTCCCACAAAATAAGAGTTGAAACAATTAATTTAAATGTTATTTTGCTCAAGAGCCAACGATATCGCATCCATAATAGAAAGGAAGTCTAGCGTAGTTAAACGTAAAGCTTGGTTGCCAAGATAGGCAATATTGGTAAAAAAAGGTAACAATATTCGACCAAGGTTTATTAAAAAAATATTAAAACAGCTTAAAATCTATATTAGACATTTATAAGACCTACATACACCAATAGACATACGGTTACATTGGCGTATATTCGCTTGATAATATTAACTGAACATTACTTATTATTATTATTATTATTATTAAGGATAAAATAGTAAATTGCAAATATTTCGAAAACTTATTAAGATAATAAGATGATTCAAAAACTGAGACAAACAGATTTGTAAACCAAAGACAGGGATATGTCTTCCTTTATAAAATACTTTTAAATGCCAGAGAAAACGGCAAAATAAAAAAGTAAATTATTTAAGTTTAAGGTTTTAATACAACTTTTTTAATTTCAACCGCTTGACAGTAAAATTATATTTTAAATACAGGGAAAAATTAGACAACAGTGTTGAGTAATCATGTAGAGTGTGAATAAAAGTACTTGCACCGAGAATAATAAAAAAATAAACTCAATATGTTCTTTTAAAAATATTCTGTATATTTTGTAGTGCTATATACTCAGTTATTCAAAAATGGTCTAAAAAATATCAACAAGTTTGCGAATTTAAAAATCTATTATGTTTTTTTAGGAAGTAAATGCTTAAGAGGTTAATTTTTTTCGATAAAATTCAACTAATCGAATCGAACCTGTGCAATGTTCTAGTTGATATATATATATATATATATATATATATATATATTTAACAAGAACAATGCTGCTAAAGTAGTTTTGGTTGAGATCGTATTCCTTTCTGTCTTTGTTTCAGTAGGGACCCACTCCTTAAAATTTCGCCTATGTCCTTATAGATACTTTCTAAATTTGTATACTTTCAATCAGCAGAAATTACAGAACGCGCATGTTTCAAAGTTTTGTTGATTGAATATCTTTTCTCTCTGTCGATGGCGTCTTCAAAATAATTCAAAATAATTCAAAATATCACTTAAAGGTATTTTCAATTAAAATAACAATGGTAAAAAACATTTAGTTAGTCTACAGTTTATCAATTCTAAAATGAATATGAATATAAATCCAGCTATATATTCTTACTTATTATATTACATAATTCGATATTACAAACGATTGATAGATAGTTGTTAGACAATCAGTCATTGTCACAGAGGCGAATGAAAATTTGTGGCGTAGCCATTATTTGTCGGCAATGTTTCTGAGGATTATTTTTACAATATTCGTGTTTTTTGTATTACTTAGGTAATTAAAACGATTGGTAAATCTAAACATACTTTAATTTGTTAGCAATGTTTTGTTTACTTTGTACTATACAAAGCTACTTGACAGTGTCATGTTAAATTTCAATAATAATTTCATAGATGGTATTTTATATCCAAGAGTTGAAATTCGAATATTAATTGGTCGTGGTGATAAAATACGTACCCAGATAGAAGTATGCACATTATTCAATAATAAATATCCTAACCGAGAACCAATTACACAGTCCCCAGTAAGCAAAATTGAGAAAAAAATAGAGAAACAGGTCATGTAAAAGACCTTCCTAAAGGTAGTAGGAAACAAATATCCGAAAACAAGAAACTCGACGTTCTTCTAGCCTTTGAGGATAATGCCCATACTATTTCACGGAAAGTACGCGTTAGACAATGATGTTGGCCATCAAACAGTTCTTAGAACTCTAAAAAAGTAGAAGTCACACCCGTGTAAAGTAAATTTAGTACAGGAACTTATGGAAGAAAATTTTAACCAATTGTTTTTTAAAAAAAATACTTTTTCTGATGAACCTACATTTCTACTTATTTATAGGACCATACTTTTTCGAAGAAACCTTAACAGGTCTTCGATATTTACAATTCCTGCGGAACTTCTTACTCCCAGAATTAAACCGGTTGTTCCCAAACAGAAATGATTTGTGGCTGCAGCAAGAGGGTGCGCCACCGCCCTACGCTTTCTTGGTGGGAAACTACTTGGACAACGTCTTCCCAAATCGGTGGATAAGTCGAAGAGGAGCAACTGAGTGGCCATCGAGGTCACCTGATTTAACTCCTCTCGATTTCTTTTTATGGGGATATTTTGAAAAGTAAAGTGTACATAAATAGACCACAAATGATTAATGAACTCATAGAATGGATTTGCATTGGAATTGTAAAACTAACTCCGGAAGTTATAGCAAAAATTTGATAAGAGTTCCCTGCTCGTTTTCGCATTATATTTTAGCTGACGTAAACAATTTGAGCTCTTGCTTTGAAATTGGCTGTACTTAATTTTATTTATTGTAACAATAAAAATTTAATAACTTATTTTTTTGAATGTATATATATATATATATATATATATATATATATTCTCCAAATGGATAATTGCCCGAATAGAGAATTGGCCGAGAGATCAACTACCCGGAAGAAAAATTAACCAAAACATTTATTTTAGCATAATATTAGTGTGTAAAATTGATGTGGATCTAATCTAATCTACAAATCTCTTTACGTAAATACTGGTTGAATTTTTCCTGAATAAACTTTTGTTTTACCACTATTTTTTTTTCAAATAATGTTTTTGTAACGTTAAAAAACTTTTTATTTTGATATATTATCTGTTCCCATCCTATTCAAACATTCTACAAATATGTGAATATTTGGATGAGATATTTCACAAAACTTTTTAAATATAGAGTGGAATAGGGTGGTATGAAATGGACATTTCACTTCAAAGCTTGATTACAAGTAAATCAAATGATTTAATTTGATGGTTTTGGTACAAATCGAAACTACGTTTAATCAAAAACTAAAATTTTGTGATGAATAAGTGCTTAAAAGGTTTTAAAATGGGATTTTTTTTTTATTTTTAATTTCTTCTTTTGTCCCTTTCATCAATAAGTTGTATTAAAATAGACGTCTGCATTAATACAAGGGACATGTTGATTTATTAACTATTTTATTGAATGTTTAACATGTTAAACAGTTGCATAAAATAAAAAGTACCAATAACACAGGGAAGAAAAATAATTGAAAACACCCTTTACTCCACACGATTCGTGCACCCTACCATCACATATTTTACACTTGTACCAATCTTTAAGACTCTCTGAATACTTTTTCTTACAAACACAGCATTCTTCTTGGTCGTAGGATTTAGAAACAGAGGTTCGTTTGATACGTTTCTGTTGAGTATTTGTTACATCATCAGATATTTCAGGTGAGTCAGAGTGTAAAAAATATATTTCTTCCTCAGTGTCGCTACTAGAAGAGGACATTTTGCGCTTTTCCTTTTTCTTTTTTAAAAGGAGTGGTACTTGAAAGGGTTTTTTACCTTTAACTGAGCTACCTCTTTTATTTGAAATATCTTTTAATACTATGCTATCTTTGAAAATATTTTTGATGTGCCCTAGATTTTCTTTGCCGGTTTTCGGTATTTGTTTTTCAATTAGGTCCATCATGCTCTCCAGCAGTACTTGATTTTTTTCAATTAAAATTTTCGTATCTCCTTTTCGCTTTTGCTGTTTGGTTATTCTAGGTTTCGCTTTGGGAAGAATTGATTGTAAAGTGATACCTGGTGATGTTGATGGAACTGGATCCAGTTCAGGTCTTGGAGTCTCTGATATGGTGGCTTCAATTATGTTATGAGTATTCTCAGCCTTTGTTAAAGATGGATTTGCTGCCGCTTCGATTTCTATAGATTTATTGAAATCGTTAGATATTTTTCCTTCTTGATTATCGGGCAATGGACGATCCGTTACAGATGAAGGCAAAAAATCTTCTTCACAGAAAATATTTTTATTAAGCGGATAAATTCCTGTATTTTACTGCAGCATTTTCCAAAGCTTAGTGATCCACGTTTCGCAGAACTAATTTGTTCAACTCTTTTTACACCAGCTTGTGCAATTATTTTGGGGGTATTTGTGACTGTACTACAATCTGTTTCATCTACGTTCCAAATCATTTGGGGTAAAAAATTGAATTTCTCGAAGCATTTTTCCAAGTTATTGAAAAGTAAATTTTTCAACGTTATGTTTATTAAAACCTGTTGTTCTTGCCAAGGAAGTACATTCCAGTTTTCTAACTGATAATGTAGGTTTTTCGTTTCAGAAACACTTTCTTGGTTCTTGGTAAAAACTCTTCTGTTTCCAATATTTGGCTTATATATAAAAGTATTTGGAGACTCACTAGCTTTTTTTACCAATCGTGCCAAATGTGACTTCGCAATCCATACGCACTTTTCTCTTCTTTTCTGAAGGCATTTTACACTAAAACAAAAAAGAAATTTAATTTGAAGCTAGACATTGCCATCTATTTGCATCATGTATTTATTTAAATATTGAAAGGGACACGTCCCTTTAATGAATTTTTATTGTGTCCCATTCACAAATATTTACACAACATAATAAATTGATTTACAAACTTGCAGTTTAAGCATATTTACCTGTTATGATACGTCTGAAGGCTAAGTATGAATACTTTTTATTAAATAATTGTTAAGTCCCGTTCATTACGTGTCCATTGCCCCTCTCCCCTACTTCACAGTTATTGGTAATTCGATCATTTGAAGACATTAAAGCAGTTCCAATTCAAAGTGAAAATCTTGCATCGTCACATACGTATGTACAAATCAATTAATCAGCTAAATTAGTCAATTTTACATTTAGGGGCATTATTGACATTAAGTTCTCCGCAAAAGCATCGGAAACTTCTTCAGGAGCTAAACAAAGTAAACCAAAACTTTATTAAATCCATTTTTCAATTACTGAAACTTTGTTGCTATATATAGTTATATGATAAACCTAGGGGTTGAGTTTTTCTCCACGACTCTGTATTAAACAAAACCTACTACCTATTATATTACTATCCAAAGTAATTTCTTTAAGAGTGTTATGAATAAATAGTTCGAAATGCATATAATTCGTTTTTAAGCGAAATCTTAATTCTAAACATTTACTTTTTACTTGCCTTAATAAATTTGTATAAGATCATGTTCTTGTACTTTAACAAAAAGAATGCAACAGGAACTTTCACATTGTGTTTAAGGTTTCTTGTAAGGCTTGTTTTAGGAAGTATTTTTCGTTGTAATGTAAACAACTTACATTTTTTCCAATAACATTAATATCGTTTGCACTTAATGTTTTTTAAATATCTATATTTTAATGGATATCTTGGTGAACTAATTTCCTTGGTTGGGTTTATAATTTTACTGCAGCCACTTGTTTAGCTTTGTTGCTAACGTTAAGTCTATTTAATACTTGAATACTGTCACTATCATGATTATGTATATTCCCAATATTTCGAAAACGGATTGAGATAATGAGAGAATTCAAATACTGAGAGATACATATTTTTAAAAATTGGAGAAAATGATAAAAAAATATCAAAAAAATAAAATATAAACACTTAAATAATAACGTCTAGAGATAAATAGGTACGATAATTAACGTCAACCCTGACAAACCTCTCCTTTTTGGCATACGGAAAACATTCTCGATTGGAAGGGATCAATTGATGAAACTAGAATAAAAAATTTCGCATACGGATTCATAAGTCATTCCAAATTGAGATTTGAAAATACAGTTTTCATTCGAGATTCGAAATATTTCGTATACGAAATGAAATCGCTTGATCTGAGAATAGGGCCCCAGGTTTTCGGGAAAATTTGAATTATTTTTTGTATAATACCGTTTGCGAAAATTGCAAACGATTCCAGTTAGACTAAAATAATCATGTAGTGTACTTTCATGAATGATAGAAGTCACAAAAGACGCATAAACGAGTTCTCGGAAAAGAGCGCTAAATGCAATTAATACTAGGTAATAGCTGTAGTTGCTAAAAAGTAATATGTAGTTTTAATTAATTTTTATTGCTAATTCGGTTATGTGTAGTGCCTATTTAAAGTTGTTAAGTATATAAATTTGTAGGTTGCTGTATATTATCGAAGTTTTTATTTTCATAAATACAATGTTTATTTGTTTTCCTTAAATATATTCTAAAAGAATGCATGAATTATAAATATTGAAATTGCAATATATTTTGTAAACATATTTTGAACCCCATCTATTTTATATTAGAACCGGGCCTGTGCAGTATTCTAGTGGAAAATCTATGTTGCAAAACCAGTTTTATTCGTCTCTCTCTTTGTTTTATGTAATCAAATCGGAAGAAAAGATAATACATGTTTATAGATCTATATGGGGTCCATGATCTATAAGGAGACAAATTTTTTTGCGCGGAAAAAGTCACGTGATAATGTTGGCTCTTAAAACTGGAAAATTCTTCCCCTAGAACATATAATTTCATATTATTAGTATTATTATTATTATTTTTTGTGCAACCCCAACATTCGTTTTTAGTTTTTTTTTTGTACTTTATATAAATAGAACTTACATTGTGTCGGCTACTTTCACTGATATTTTGCGTGATCTCCATCTCTTGACAACTTTATAAAAGTAACGGAACTTTATAAACTTCAGAACCAAGCGAATAGCAAATACCAATAAAATTATCTACATTTCCAAGCTATATGCTAATTTGAAAAACTAGATACTCATTAAAAGATTTAAGGATCATATAACTGGTTTACCCACATAGGAGAATATTAATAATCTTATAATGCAACACGAATTTTTTAACTTAAAACACAAGAATATTAATATTTTTGTAATTAATGTAAATTTAATCTTAATGATTGTTTCTACCTTTACTTTATGGAAACTATTTAGTATACATGAAAAAGGTAAAAATATATTTATTTCAATTTCTACGACATTCTAAAAGCTTTTTTAAAAAAGTTTTTAGAAAATCATGGAAACTAAGATAAGTATATTTTTTACTATTTCATTTATAAATTCAATATACTCAAATATATTATATACCTAACTTAGAAATGATCTTCTTTTATATACCTGTTCGGTAACCTAATACTTTAGAATGCAATTCGGCATTTGTAAAAATGGGAATGCTTTATTGACGCTGCACCCTATTAGCCTTGATACTATAATAGTTATTATTTATTACTTATTTAACGTCACCAGGTAGGTAATATTATTAAAATTACATTATCCAAACAATAACTATATCAAACATGTTAAATTTGGTTTGGGATAATTCAGACTTGTTAATTAATTTTTAAATGCTGTTTAGAACCAACATCAAATACACGTTATTAGATTTAACACCATAAAGTAAATTACAATTAGAATTATTTTTACGTCATGGGTTGTTTTTTCTGAATCATAAATATAGAAAAGAATCTGATTATTAACTAACCCATTATGTAACTTGGTTAATGGAAATTAAAGAGGCTGAGTAAAAACAATAACAGAATATTTATCTAAGGAAAACAACTAAATTATAAGGGCAACTTACACATTAAATAACTAATACACTTAATAGCAGGGATAGGCACTATCAACTTCTCGATAATCCGAAAACCCAAACTTGACTTCCGATCTTCTTTTATTTTACTAATCAAGAAGACCCTAGTGTTTATTAATTTTGATAACTCTACTAAAAATATTTATTTAACATTCGTTAACGGCCTTGTCCCATAACTCTCACTCACGTAATGTTAAATAAATAGTAAATATTATAATTTGGAAAATAAAAAATAAGTTTTATGTACAGGCCGATATTGAACTAAATCTCTGTACATACTATCGAACTTATTAAATATACCTTAGAGTAATATAACCTGAAAAAATACTACAACGAAAACTATAGATATAAGGTACTTGTTCAGTTTAAACTACCCCATAGACGTTAAAATAAATATAACTCTAAGTACATCAAAGAATAATATTAAAAATTATTACAAAGAGTTTATGGATTTAAAAAACAACATTTTGCCAGTTATAAACACTTGTTGAGATTGTATTATAATTTGTTGAACTTTAAAAGAAATATAGTTATGTAGAACTGTTTCAAACACTTTGGAAAAGTTATTCAGAATTGTTATGGGTCGATAGTTGGAAATATCGTTCTTTTTGTCTTTTTTGAAGACAGGACATATATATGATACTTTCTATTTTAGAGGGAAGTAGGAATGTTGTAGTATTAGATTGAAAATAATTGTTAATGGTTTCTCTATAAATGCAGGTATACTGGGTTTCAATGGGTTTCAATTTCTTCAAACCGGCCAGTACTTCTTCCTCAGAGATAATATTAAGATTAATAAATTCATGTAAGAAATATCAGTGATTGAGGAAATTGAATTCCATCTTTTTTTTTAATACTTTTTTACAAGTTGTATAGGAATATTTGTAAAAAAAGAAACCACATCTAGGCTAATAATTATATAGTTCTCCGGTAATTGCTTATTTTGGATGAAATCAGCAAATTTACAAGAGTCAGGTACAAAGTAGTGGTTGTCAAAATTGTAAAATATTGTAACGATATTTGTTATAAAGGAAGAAAGTTTAGTATTAGTAGCATTTATTGACGAAATGATCTTTAAGGTCTTAAAGATAAAGTTAGTTATGAATCTTTAGTTATTAAAAAGTATTAGGCCGAATTTTAAAATATAAAGACTGTTGTAAAGAGAATTGAAAGGGCTTTAAAATGATACCTGACTCGACCCCTAATATCATTTAAGTATTTTAGGGTGATTGTTACCCTCGCTTGGAGTTGTAAACAGCGAAGTCGAAAATACCGGAAAAAAGTGTCCCCCTTTGATCAAAAATCGACGGGTCCCTGTGTTTTTCTAAAATGTTGACGCAGTTCCTGATAATGGCTCTGTTTCGTTTTCGTTTGACCACCCTGTATAGTTAAACTAGAGCAGTTTCTACTGTAGTATAGTTATTATTTTTTTTAAATAAAACAATTTTATTAATATTCTGTTAAATAAATGCTTTATTAAACTTTTGATAACTACTATTATCATTTAATATGTCGTAAGATACATTATTATATTGCTCTTTTAACAAGATAACTGTTAAATTTCCCTAATCAGACATATCGAGTATCAATTCAGGGTGTTATATAAATAATTTTTTTGATATTTAAATAAGTGGTTAAGAAAATTTGAGAAATTTCCTTTGTGATATAAATTAGTATTAATATCGGTCATTTAAGATCTACACATTTGTCGTTTATTTATATTATATTCTGTAACGATAAAAGTCAGCTTATAGAAATTTCAATACTATTAGGTGATAAAATAAACTTTTTTCCTACGGAGAGAAATTTTAAAATGTCTATAGGACTAATATATATATATATATATAATATTTATTTTTATGTGATATTATTTATCAATATATTTACACAAGCCTGTTTACATGGAATTTTAATTTGTTTCCTTTTTTCTTTTCAACGTTTAACCCTTGTAAAATCTTTTTGATAAGTTCTACTTATTTTCAAATCTTCTTTCATACTTTTACTAGAGATTTTTAACCTATTTTTCCCTCACTGACTAATGAACTTTGAACTACACTCTAAACAAAATAATGGGTTTGTTTTCGGGTAAAACGCGGGTAATTATCCTGAAGCCGAAGAAACAAAAACATGTGGGCTGTTGAAACAGTGATGAGTTCGTTCATAACAGAAGTGGGAGAAAACAGCGCCCAAGGAGCCCAAGCAGCAGGAAAACTAAAGCAGGTCAACTCCAGGAGGCCTATGTATTCCCATCGTAGATTCGTTAAGACATCATCAGTTTATACATAGACGGAACAATTGATTGTAAGAGATGTACAATGTTCGTGTATACGAAATCCATCGTAGCCACAAAGAAGAAATTGTCGCCCTCCTGATAATTCCTGTTTTACACTCATCACTCGTCGCCGACATCGAATTGGAGTTATTCTGGAAATAATTTCCAACGCATTTAATACAGATATGAATATTGCTCTTTATACTAAATTAATTAAATAGTTTGATTCTCCAACGCTCATCTCCACTGCATGTATTTTATCAGTGGAAAGCTTTTAAAATTAAATTTAGCAATTCATTAAATTGTAATAAAGTTGTCCGAATAAAACCCATGCTCACCAATGTTCGCCTGAAATATGAAAATCCCAAAAGAAAAGATGGGCTAAATGTTGAAATGTATGCCAGCCAAATTTCTGAAGCGTGGCCACATTAGCAGTAAAGGAACGGGCATTATTATGAAAAGGATGGTTCTATCCGACAGCTCTCCATGGAGTTGTGACTTTATGGCGCGTCTCAATTTCTACAAAGTGTTTTCCCATTTATTATGGATTCACGCTCAAGAACAAGCGACAGTCGAAAAAGAATGTTATCATGAATTTACCGAAATCGTCTTGTAGTGATGTCAGTACGTCTAAGAATCTTTCATGCCACTCCTGCACATTGACACGCAGTATTCGCAATGCACATTAGACATGCGCCAATATATTTTTCGTGTTCACGCACCTTCAGCTATCAAAACACGAACCTCACCACTCTGTTCTTCTTTGCTTGCCTTTTCCATTGCTGGACGAACACACTTTTCACTACGCTCACCTACAGAGAAATAAACAAGCGAAACCTCTTCGAAGAGTTTCAAAACCATCCAAACCAGGAACTAAGGGAGCTAGTGGACTACCCCAGAGAGGACTACAGGAGGCACGCAAGGCCCAAGAAACAAATAGAAGAGGAGGAAGAGCAGGACCAAAACCAGTAAGTAAACCCAATCAAGAGGACAACACACGAGGAACCAAACACACACCGCCAAGAAGAGGATACAACCAAAAGAAGAAAAAGTGCGCGAGGGAAGACCAAGGGAGAAAAGCGCTAGCCGCTACCCCCAGACAACGAAAGGTAGGACAGGTTGTATCACCCCACTTATGCCTTGGGGTGATATCTTGAGGGAAGAATGTGGACGAATGTTTCAGAGAATGAATGCGAGAGGTCCTGTCTGGAGGTGGAATGGGTTCCTCATCTTCTATATCAGTAAACCAGATATGGAAGATAGGAGACCCGGGATCAGAATGCATGTGTGTGTGTGTGTGTGTGTATACAAAAAGTCACATTGTATTCGGGCGACATACATACACCTCTGTTAGATAAACCATTTTAAGATACCTGTTTATAGCTGTAAGAAATTTATATTGAAGTGAAGCAGAAATAATGTAAAAGTCAGATTATTTTTGTATATAGTAAATTTATTTTCTGCATAAAGCCGTAGTCATTGTTCATAATATTCGTTTATTGAAATTAAATTGAAGAATACAATGGTGGTGCGTAGGTGTGGTTAAACTTGAGACAGAAACTCCTGACAGGATTGCCAAATCGTAATCAGAAAATAAAGAATTTTGCGTAAAAAAATAGGAAATAAACTGTAGGTACTAGTTGATAACAATTTAATTTTTTTATTATTTCGATAACTTTCAAAAGTAACAAAAAAAATAATATGTTAACAAATTATATGAAGAAAGTAACTCACTGCACTATAAATATTATCTTTTAAGTTCATTTTTATTTTACTCTTATTCGAATGTTTTCACCGAAAATAACTTGATAAATTTATTTTTTTGTGAAAAAGGTATTTATCTAAAACTATATTACTTTTTTTCATTTAACATTATATGTAATTCCAAATTTTTATTATATTGTATTTCGGAGAATTTTGGCTATAACAATCTTCGATTAATAAATACTTTTTTGCTTAAACAATTTATGAAATAATTAACCAAGGATACAATGCAGCAATAGATTTTTCAATAAAGTTATAAATCCTGAGGAATTTATGCCTATACAATTTTCCTAACATTTAAAATGGCAATGAATAGACATACAACCAGTTCATATTTAAAGAATAAGATTATTTTATTAAATATAAAATATTGATTCAATTGATTGACAGAAAAACGAAATTCATTTGACATACGGATAATAGAGAAAATGAATATTGAAGAAAATACAGATATTTTCAGTTTTATTTTAAGTTTATATGTAAAATAGAACAACCTTGTAAGAATTGCAGTTTCTGAATTTGCAGAGTAGAGTAGAGCAAGAAATAAAGAAGCATCAGTATTCCTAATTATGATTTACGATGTTTACAGTGGGTAAAAGATATGAATAATGGAGTAATACTAATTTATTGTCAGCCGCGTATGCAAATCACAAAATAGGATTATATTTTATTTATACTCTCAATAATACCAGATGCGTCGAATTGTTTGAAAACTCACGATATTTTACTTTACTGATTCGATTTTGATAGCCAAAGTAAAATACTGTCGCTCGTAAAACTTACACTGTCTGTGGGAAATAAAATTATAGATCATTGGCCGCTTAATTATGACTTATTTTATCAAAAACATTTTATAAATAGATTTCGTGTCTTTGTAAAACGTAAATATCGTAAAGAATTCATAGTAAAACCAAGTAGACCAAAAATTTTTCATAACAGAATAATTTTATGTTAGTTGGAGTAGAAGGCCATTATATATTATTATATAATGAGCTTTCTAATCCGATTCGATTTTCAAGCACTAAAAAAATAAAAGTAAAAAGGAATCGGGGGAAATAAGTCCTTTAATCTCACAGTCTCTAAGATTTTATTTTTTCATAGAAAATAAAGGAAACTACCGGTTTCGTCGCCAAAATGGGCCACATCTTCAGGTTCAAAATCAATTAAAAAATAACAAATAGTTTGGTGTAAAATAGATAGTTTGTGTATAAAACTTGTAGATAAGGGTTATTTTAATGTTAAGAGAGAGTTTTTTTATTTTTCATGTTGAAAGTAATTTTTGTAAAATTTTATTTTATTTTTGCACTTGATAGGGGTTATTTTAGTTTTATAAATATAGTATTAATTAGTTAAGTGGGATATAATTTAAGAAAAAATTTACCGATGTTGTAAAATCTTTCACTAAACTATTTGGCTTAATCACAAAAATAAAAACATGTGGAAAAGATTAAATTGGCTGATAGAATAACATGTATTAGAGAAGTCACAAACATATTAAAATTAGTTAAAAATTTAAAATAAAATATAAAACTCTAAAACATGTTAACTGATCATCTTAGTGAAACAAAAAGTAGTACATTTTTTGTCAAATAGTCATTTGTAAAAGCGAATTTTGTTTTTCTCACCGGTTGTTTTCTCCACGACCAAAAATTCACTCGATTTTCCACTCATTTTATTTAAATTAAAATTTGTTTTATAATGAAAATACATAAAAAAGACATAAGATGCATATTCTCTCAAAAATGAGAATGTTTGCAATTTATTATTAAAAATTATTTTGGAATTAGACCGTGGACAAAATATATTATTTTTGAATATTTATTGTGATGTAAAGTTTATATAAACGGCAACATTATTTATGTTAAAATTTACTAGTATTGTTTTATTTTATTAGGAGTAGCCTGTTGATTTAATTCTCAGATGAGAAATGACAAGTAATGCTTTGTAATCTATGAAATCTTTGATATCGTTTAACGGTGATAAAAAATAGAAGGATCCGAGAGATGAGCTAAAAATCACTCAGCTTAGATTTGCATTATCAATGTGAAAAAAATGAAATAAAATTTCAATAAATAAAAAAAATATTGCAATATACTGATACTAAATATCAAAATGACATTTTTAATAAATCAAGGCTTTAATCCGATGCTATGGTTATTTTTCTGAACTAGTACAAAAATGAAATACTTTTGTGTACTGGTAAAATAATGGACACCGTATTATTATACGCTCCAAAAAGATATATTTGTTTGTTAATAATAAAAAAACAGTTAGAGATAGAAGTCACTTCTAAGTCATATTACTTAGGTTATGAAGTAAAGGCTAATTTCGAAGAAACGAAAGATGTTCTCATATTAGAATAAAATTAAGCTGAACATCTAGGAAGAGAGCAAGCAAGAAACCTAAGGTAAGATTCAGCAGAGCAAGTTATTGCTACCTAAAAGCCATAAAAAACTGCTAAATTTATATTTCCTTTCTTCTTTCTATTCTATTTTATGAAAAAAGTATTTATCTTTACGTTATTTAAAAGGAGTCTTAAAAGTAAAATATAAGCATTAGAATTATAAATTTGTCATTAAATAAAATAAAATTTTTAATAAAAAATCTTTTAGGAAATATGAGAAGAATTTTATATATAGAATATAATAATTATTTCTATTCTAATTATTTCTATTCTAATTATTTCTGTTAAATTTTGGATTTTGATATATTCTTTTCTCTATTGCACCTCCTACTTTCTTTTTTCTCACACTTTTTTGGTCAGAATCTTGTCAGGAACGTCCAACTGTACCATCTTTAAACATCCACGTCTCAACCAAAAAAACAAACTGATACAGTCTTTCTATTTTCATTTTAATATACTTGTGTAGAAAATATACACGTTTTAGAGCAATATGTGGCAATTCCATTAAACCACGACGTGGGTCATCTTTATTATATTTAAAACCAATATGTTTTAATACATTCCAGAGTGATGTTGTACCACCATTAAAAATATTACGATCTTGGAGTTTTTCATATAATGTTTTTAAAGTTACGTGTTCCTTTGAAAAAATGTTATGTTACATAAAATAAAGTTTCAAAAATACTCACTATTTGACAAAATTGTATATAAGTATTTCCAACTTTAAAAAAATATTTTCAAATTTATCGTTAAAGACCTTTAATGCACTCAGGCTGTCTAGTTTTTTTATTTCTTCTTCATTCCAGATCTGCGTCCGTTACTCTGTACATTTGCTTGCGTGTCTTTAATGTATTTATAATATGTATAAATTTTTCCGGTATTTTTTTTGTGTTAGGCAGTTTTATATAATACTTTTTGCTCGTCTCCCTTCAGTTACACTTAAAAAAAAAGTTCGAATATTTGACCAGAGCATGGTATGGACCAAAATAAGTCAAAGTCTTAATAAACATGGGTCCATTTATTTTTGAATCGTTTTGCGTTTACACATTATTTTTATTATTTACAAATAAAATCAAAAGAAAGAACGTTAGATAAGATGTTCAAAATGTCAACCTCCCATTTCCAAACAGACACAACATCTTTATTTAATCTCATTTAATGTAGGAATTTTAGAGAAAATTCGAATATCCTTCCGGCATAATAGTCATAGTATGTTCATCTGTTTTTTTCTATTGGAGCATATATTTGGATTTTACGTAATATTAATTCTAGGTCTATTGTTATTACAATTATCCTTGAAGATATTGGATAATAACTGACGATTCTTTTGTTTATCACCTCAGTTATTATGATGCGTACTTCATCTTTCAGGTTTTTTCCCAGGTTCTTTCCATGAGGAGTCCAGACTATAATTATTATTCATTATTTTGTGTCCTTTTCCCATTTTCCACAGTTCCCTTAGCTGTAACATTTGTATGTCATATTTTTTCATTTCTTCAGTTAGATCTATTAAATTTATTAATTGTAGCTGTTACATACTACATAGAAGATTTAAAAGACGCAAGAAACTACAGGGGAGCTGAGTATCTCTTAGTGACAATGGCAATAAAGGAAAACTATAGATGTATAAAAATATTTGACATAAAATAAAAAAGTTAGGAAACGAGAAATAAAAATTTTGTTGAGAAGATAGTAATAATAAAAACCGAAAAACGAGCGGATAATATAGAAGAAAGCAGGAATCAGATAGAAAAGGCACAAAACGTATTTAGATAATCCAAAAACGGTATAACGAAAAATGTAGGAAAACGTGCCAAAAAAGAAATGAAGCAAGTTTCAGGTTAATACATTATGCGATAAGAGAAAACCAGAACAAGTATAAGGAATTGAGAGCTCAGGCAAAGAGAATAATAAGAAAAAACAAAAGAGAATTCCTTGAAAGGAAATTGAAGAAAACTACAAAAATAAAGAGATAAGAAATGTTTACTAGGAAGCAAAGAAGACCAGACAAAATAAAGTTAGCGCAACAAATTATTGCAAAAATGAAAAATGAAAGCTAGCTGGTGAATTGGAAGAAAAACAAAAGTATGACCGCAATATTTTATTAATTATTATTATTAATTTCCAACAAGCATAGGACACAATAATAAAAACAATATTATATGAGGCAATGAGAAACCTCGGAGTCTCCAAAAAATAGTAAAATTAGAGAATATAACCCTACAAAATACGAAAAGCAAAGTGGGAGTGGAGATCCTCTGTCAACAAGGTCATAACCAGAATTTTAGAAAATTTTCAGCAAGAAAGTATGGATTAAAAATTAATGAAAAAAAAAAGTAAAGATATGGTGATGGGGGCAATAAGAAGAAACACAGGAGACGAAAAAAATATACTGCTTCGACCAAATGACTCAATAGGATTATCTGGGAGTAATGACCACAAACAAAAACGAAGAATACCAAGAAAGAGATAAAGGAATCGAAAAAGGATGAAGAGCAGCAGGAGCTATGAAGAAGATGTTGAAATCAAAGACAAATAAGGTAACACTATACACGGCAGTTGATATTTCTAACAGTAACAGTGTGATTTTGAGTTATGGATGTTAAACCAACAAGAGGAAACAAATTGAAAATTTGGGGGAGGAATATAAAAAACAATGAGGCCGTTTGGAGGTAATACGAACTAAAAGATATTTATGGAAAACTTTCAATTTCCCGGAAAATCAGAAAACAAAGAGTCAATTGGTTACGACATGTTTTTCGTATGAACCCAAATAAATTACAAAAAGAATTGCTAGAAAAGAGAGGAGGACAGAAAAATAAAGGGAGACCCAAAAGAAAATGGTCAGAAGCTGTAGCAGGAGAGTTAAAGAAAGTGGGAGTTCAAAACTGAAAAACCAAAGTAGAGAAGAAAGGAGTGGGAAAAGATACTTAAAAAATTATAAATTAAGGCCACTAGAAGACACGGGATTAGAAGGCCTATGTTGAACAAATAAAAGTATGACAAATTATTATAAAATATTTTTAAAATGAAATACAGGGTAATTCATTTGAAAAAATTGGCAAAATCATGTGTTCGAGTTTTGGCTCGCTGTATATTCAATTGGTGCAATGATAAAGAAATAGCACTTTTTTGTAATACTGTACCAATGACAAAAAGTTATGCCTGGAAAAATTATTGTTAGATTGTTCTGTCTAAGGTATACAGAACGTTCAAATGAGAATGATTTTTGTATACAATTGAGTATAAATTTTGAAATACACTGTATAACGTAATAAAACCCTATATTAGAAGTATGGGGGAGATGAGCTTAATCTAATATATATAGGGTGTCCCATTTAAAAAAAAGTATGTTTGGTTGATCCTGGTAATATGTAACAGCCTGTAAATACGAAAATAATTTTATAATTTGGAGTTTGAAGCTGCCTATAATTTTTGTAAATAACTTTTTTTGATATTCTTTTAATAACGGATATATCGAACTTCGACGCACTAATGCCGCACCCTGTATATGTACATATAAATATCTAGCTTGCTTCCAGTATTTTACGTTAATTTGGAGAGTTCTCGCTTATGAATATTTTGGTATCCTTTTTCGGCAGCAATTATTAATTCAACTCTCATTTCTACTAGAATTGGCCTTTTTTGTCGCTTTTCTCTTTTACAATTGTTTTAATTTATGTAAAGTTTTATAATACTTTATATTTTATCTCAGTAACTTTATTTTTTAATATTTATTGCTGTTTCTTCTGAGTTTTCCGCAAATCTCTAAATTATAAGATTTTCTCTTTCAAAATCATCTATTCTTTTTCCCTGTTGGTTTATCTCTTACTTTTTTTACCAATTTCCTCTCTATTTTTACTAGGATTTTTCTTAAATTTTCTTCCAATTTGTCACTTGGAGCTGGAAAGAAAGAAAGAAATATACTTATTAGAGTTACAATTACATCTTTAATTATTCATTCTACATTTAAATTTATAATCACAATTATAGTTTTATTTTTCTAAATTTTTCAAACGCATCTTTTGTTATATATATTATGTGACAGTGGTGAATTTTCCAAAATTAGCCAAGCATTGATAAATTCATTTTTAGGAAATTTCCTGCTGAATTAATTCAGTTGTCATGCCGGTTTGATTTATAGTAGAGATCTTTCCATTTCTGCAGATATATGTATTTTGAGAGACACAAACTTCCATTTTACATAAGAGTTACTTGAATTTATTATAGTAATTTTCTTCTGGTACTTTTAGGAAAAAGAAAAATTATCCGGAGGCGCCAAATATGTCACGATCCCCGAATGAATAATTTTTGAAATAAAAAACTCTTGAATAATTTCGCTCCAAGTGGTGAAGTTTGTAATAAAGTTAAGTAGATTAACCCTATATCCTGTTGCATTTTATTTTATGTTAACTAATTAATTAAAAAATCCATAAATATGTACTATTATCGACAACACATTGATCAATAAAAAATATCTGACAATTTTATATAAAAGCGAATGAAACTTAGGGTATATTGATTTTTTGCAGGATTGAGGAATAAAACAATATTTATAATTAACATGCATTTATCTATTCATTTAAGGGACAGCTATACAAAAATTTACACATGAATAAAAAAATTATATATAATGTATAAGAGTTTTATACATTATTGTAATACAACGTATTTACTGTAATACAACGTATACAAAATTATTGAACAAAAAGGGATAGTTACATACATAATTTTGGTCTACAAAATGTAGAAAATTTTTTTAAGCAAATCCTGAATTAAGGAATTTGAATGAATCTTTAGTAGGTGACTTAACTTTGTAAATATCACCTGATGATATTTAATTCTTGGTGTAAGGGGTATGGATAGGTATGTCAGTATCTACAGGTGGTCTGTATACAGGGTGTACCAATCTTTTTTAAATGGAATATCCCGTTTGTTTTTATATCAATATCAATAAAAACGACCATTCTAACTTTTCAAGTTCTGTACTATGATATTAAAAAATATTTGATACAGAGTGCTCAAAAATTTGAAATCATATCTGATCATATTAAAATTAACAATAAGGAGAATTGAATTTATTACGTGAAAAATACCACAGTGAAATATAACAGAATGTTATTTATTTCTATATATATTTATATCAATTTTACATACTACTTGACTTGTGAAGTCTCACTATTTTGTTCTTTTATATCTATAATTACCTGTTTTATAAAAAAATCTAATTATGACATATGAAATCTACGCACATATTTCCTTGATCTTTTTATGCAGAATAAAATTAATTGCAACATGCATATGCAGTAAATTTTACAGATGGCATTCATTTAGCCCCATTTTTTAGAAATAGGTTGTATTTTACTAAATTTTGATTGTTTCTATTCGAGTTTTTTGTCCAATTTTTATACTAATTGTATTAATCTCAACAATTTTATCTGTTTTCTAATATTTCGGAATCTAGAATAATTGTAAATAAAAAATTCAAGTTGGGTGGCGGGTTTTTTCGCAATTTACAAGTGTGGTATTTTATTTACAACAACGAACCTTAATTCAAGTATGTAATGTTATATGATAATCGGGTTTTGGAATAGTTGTAGTAATTGTTGATTATAGAAGAATGTTTAAAATAAAACAAACAAATGAGGGAGTTTTAAAAACCAATTGTAGTAATTTTTGCATTAAATAATATTTTAATTGAATTGTTTTATAAGTTTTACACAAAACATTTATGCATTTATAAACAGGTTAATAATATATAATATATAATATTTTAAAAGATCACAAATAAATTTGTTTTGTAAACTAATGAGATATGTAGAACAGTAAGAAAAGATTAACATAATAATAACATTAACATAATATAACTGTTATACAAGTCCTTATCAATTTTTTTTTGTAAAATCGTTTTCAATATAAAGTTGTAAAATAATTCAACTATACAAGACAATAATGGCTTATAATTAACTTTTATAAACTTTAATTTGCTCGCTACTTACATAATGCCGATAAAATTCCACTAAATGTGATAAATCTCAAATATTGAAAGTAAAAATATTTATGACTTGTTGATCGATAAGACAAAACTTTATACAATATATACTAGTTGTATTGTTGTTTTAAAACGATTCGGAACATAATTTATGTGTTGTCATTATTTTCATCGAAGGCACTCGAGAACAGTTTAGTGAACTAAATGTGTAGTAATTTTCAAAGGAACGGCCTCTCGGTATGCTTTCAAGTTACACCCTTCATTCATATTCCTCAGACAGATTTGCATACAAAAAGTTTACACCCCCTTTCACTCTTTTACATGTTGTGGGTGGTATATTTTCTTTTTCTCTTTTGGTTGATTGAATCAATTTAAATATCAATTGTTTGTTTGAATTACATTTATTTTCTTACAGAGTGGTCATTACTCAAAGTTTTGCGAAAAACATTTATATAATAATACTAATAATAATAATGATAATAATGATACTAAAAAATGTCAAAAATGATATACAAGGTGTATCAACAACGCTTTACACTAGAGAGCTCTCATTAAATAATTAATTTTGATATAGGAACATGAACCCCAAAAAGGGGGTAGTTACTGGGATACAGGGTGTTAAAAGTTTGAAAAATTAAAAATTTGCGTTAAATGAAGAAAACCTGTAAACATTTTGTCAAATTTGCTGATCAGTATAGTTGTTAAGAAAGTCAAATTTTATATGAATTAACCTTTGAAAAATTTAACCAGTGGCGCCCTATCAGGGTTAGTGGCAACTTTAGCCTCCCTAGTTTTTAGCCACTGGCCGAAAATGTTTATTTAATTTTTTTTTTAGTTCTTTGTTCTTTTTAAGTTGAAAAAGTAATATTCTTTTATGATATTAAAGTGAACGGTAGTGTAGAGATTTGTTTCTAAATAAAATACTACAAGTACTAATTTACAAATTATGATTTGTACTGTAACTTTTTTGTCGACGTTTTGTTAAATAAGAATTTTCTTTAATTCATATTATTAATTCGATTTCAAATTATTATTAAACGTACTTAAATAATTGAAAAAGAGATACAAGCTATTTATGGGCCTAATTTTAAGACCAGTTGCTACAATTTAATAAAAACAAAAATCACAATAGGGAAAAAGTGCATAAGCTATAAAAAAAAATTTAAAAAAAATTAAAATAAAGTTTTGTGGCAGTGGCGTAAAAAAGAGGGGGAAAAAAGTTGCCACTAATCCTGATAGCGTGCCACCGGTTAAATTTTTCAAAAGTTAATTTATGTCAAAATTTGACTTTCTTAAGGATTATATTGGTCGTCAAATTCAAGAAAAATATTTAAAGGGGTTCTTGATTTATCGCAATTTTTTTATTTTGTTTTCAAAATATTAACACTCTCTATTTCAGTGACTAGGCCCTTTTAGGGTTTATGTTCCTATATCAAAATTCAGTAATTAACGAGAGGTCTCTAGGGTGAAGCGTTATCGGTCGAATATATGATAGAAACACCCTATATATATATATATACTGAGTGTAGGCCACTTAGAAGATAAAATAAAATGGTTAGGCGATATTACAAAAACCTAAAAACTAGTACCCTCCAGAAAAATATTGACAAAAAAATTTGACGAAGACGTAAACAACGTAAAAGATACAAAAAGAAGAAAATGCTAAAATAAACCTATTAAATTTTTTTCACCCTAAAATACATCCCCAATGCTACACCGCTTCGGTACAAACCAATTTAGAATAACCGTTATAATGATTAAACTCCCTGAACCAGGCGCACCCAGTATATTGAACTGAGAAAATACAATTAAAAATAGTATTTTAACAGTTAAACTCAGGAAACTAGGCAGCACTGTACGTTGCCTTAAGAAAAAGAGCAAGAATGAAAATGAAATAAATAACGCGTTGTTTTATCAGAGTTACTAGTTTCATTAATTTCAACAAAGCTTTGATGATTCCCAACCATCCAAAATACCACCAAAAGACACTTAAAGAAAGAAAAAATGCAGTACACGATGAATAAAATGAATTATTTAAAGAAATAAAACACAAATTTCTAATTGATTATAAATGTCAGTTTCGCGATGAGAAAATTATTTCATATAAAAACTGGTGAAGAGAATATTAATGTTTGCTTATTTTAGTCAATAATAGCCTGTTAACGCAGTAAAATCATAAAATGGACACAACGGAACAATCAAAAACCTTGTATATTTCTATCATAAAATTTGCACTTTTAAATAAATTATCTTACATTTAAGTACTTTGTTAAGTTTTGAATTAAATTATTTCACTACATTATCGTATTTATATTTCTGCAATAAAAAGAGTGTACCAACAAAAATATGATCCCTCTTATTTTTCGAAATTTAAGAAAACTTTTATTGGCAAGTGACGAATTGTTATAAAAAATATAAATCGTTCTCGATACTTTATTGAATTGTTTTTTTTTTTAGTTATCAACTATTTCAGAACTATCAAAGCATACAAAAATAGTAATAATCATCAGTGTGGTAACGCTACCTCCAGATTGTTTAATTGTTTAATACCAATTATCCGACAACTTAATTAGTTATCTTACAAACTGTATCTATAATTCCTTGGATGAAAAAGAGCCCACATTTTGTATTTTTATAGATTTAGCTAAAGCGTTTGATACAGTTTTGTCATAAAACACTTTTATATAAACTGGTATCATATGGTCTAAGAGGGAAAATTTATGAACTTTTAAAATCATAATTAAGTAACAGAAGTTTCAATGTGTTGAGATAGATAATACTGTAAGTTCGACAAGTTCTATTAATTATGGCGTACCCCAAGGTACAGTATTAGGTCCATTACTGTTTTACTGTTTTAGACAAAAAACACTTGCGCACTCTTTATTTCTCCTTAGTTCAGACACCGGCCGAATTTATAAACACAAAAAAGTCATCGAAAGTAGATTGTCATTTTATGAAGGTTAATGGAAATCATTTTGAACAATGGTTCGTTAATCCGAAGACATTTTATTTTCTTGTATTATTGATATTCCCGAATAAATATTTTAATGTAAAATTACACAAATACACCGATCGTGATACACAAAAAGGTTTTACTCCTACTTATATAAGGGGCGATTAGTTTATGAATGTATCGAAATAAATCCATTATTTGTGAATTATTTGTCGACTCGGATGGTCCAAACTAAAATTATTGTGTTTAATTCATTTTTAATTCAAAAGTTGGTGGTTTATTAGTTTAAAAAATAAAACCGCTTTCATTTTTCATTTTCTATTTTTCGATTCGATGGATCTAGTGCGGGTTTTGATCCCTTTATTTTCGCGTGTGCCAAATGCCCTTTTGGATTCGTTCCATTTCTAGAAAGATAAGGCAAGGTAAATATTTTTTTTATTTTCGATATTTTAAATTTATAAATGAAATTGAACTGAAAAATTAGAAAAAAAAGTTAATTGGTTAATTTTTCAAAATTTTAAGCACTCTTAGCAATTTTATTTAATATTCTTTAGTTTATTATGGTAGTTTAAATAAAACAATAGATTGTTTGCAGTAACAAATAGAACTTTTAATTTTTTATCAAATAGCTATTTTTTGCGTTTAATAATTAAATACTCTAATTTTTTTAATTTATAATTACATTATTTATACCGATATATTTACAGTAGTACTAATCGATTTTCCTTAATTTTACATATTTTTAGTTTTTTTTAAACGATTTTTTGTTATTTTTGAATTTGGTGAATTTCTTTTAAAATTCTGGTTTTTTTTTCTTTAAAAATGAACACGTAAACACCAATACAAAAACCGCCGTGAAAAAAACTAGAATAACAAGACCAGATTCTTTGTTCTACACTTCTTTATACAATGATTCATTTAAATTTAAAAAGGAATTCATTATCGAATGCATGAAATTGTTTTTTTTTTGTTTTCAGAATTTCTTCAATTTCGATTTCGCCAGGAAAGGTAGGCAAATTGGGTTTTACTTGGTCTTTTGATTTCTTCTTTAATTAAATTTATTTTATCTAAAAATAGTACGATCTTCACTAAATATTAATACAACAGATCTAATATAGAGCGTGATAAATAATTATTATATTCTTAATCTCTTCGTATATGAAATCATTAAGGACTGTTCTGTTTTTACATTTTTTATTCTGTCGCATATTCGTACACGGTTTCTAAAAAGTGAGTGATACATAGTTTTGTGAAAAGTGAGTGATATACAGGGTGTTCGACGACAGAAAGTCTTCAAAAGGTAAGCGAACTTTTTACATTCTGTGCATATATTTTATACACAGTTTGTGAAAGGTGAATTATATACAGTGTATTCAATTATAGAGAATCTTCGAAACGTAAGTTGAATATTTTAAATATTTTTACATATTGTGAGTATATTTTACACACAGATTGTAAAAAGTTAGTGATATTCACTGTGTTCAATGGAAAGATAAGTGAACGTTTTAAAATTCATACTAAAATTTAACTAATGGGGACTTATTTATTTTGAAATTTAGCGCGATCACCCTCTATGAGTAAAAGAAATCAAAAGACAGAAAATTATTACTAACAACTCTGTAAATTTTGTCTAATTGTCTTATATTATTCATAGTTTCGTTTATATCATACATATAAAAATAATTTTATTTCAATGTGTGTCAAAGTTATCAAAATTTTACAAAATTTCATGATATTAATTTTTTTATTAAATTCTAAATATAGACAAAATGTACTGGGCGATATAATTAACGAGGTACTTCATTTTCAACTCGAGTTAACGAAGAAAGATCTACAGGATGTTGCAGAACGAAGGAAGCGTCGAAAAATAAATTCCAATATTTATTGCGTTTAATGATTATTTTAAAGAAAATGTCATTCTTTTATTTTTAAACGAAGTCAAAATTTTTCTTATAGGGTTTTTAAATAAAATACAACTTACAAATAGTGTGTTACTTTACTACACTTATTATTTTAAAAAAAGTAGGGTGTTGCCTCAGGTTTCCAAAAAGTTAGTTTTGCTTTGGTGCACCCTATACATTAAATAAAAGGCCATATGACTATATGGGATAGGCTGTTTTTTTATTACTTATCCTAATATCGATATATCTACGATAGTGTAGTTTTAATGTTAGTATCTGACGTTTTCTAATTACTTATTTACCAAGCAATGGAACACCTTTTATTTCTATAAATGAAAAAATATAACCCATCTTCTCGAAAGTTATTGCCTTTTAAATATTCAAAAGTAACACACACTTCTGTAATAAATGTCAATGATATCTACAATCTACTCCGGTGTCAGAGCAGTAAATCCATTTCTAAGACGGATATAATTTTTATTGGTAAGTTTACACCCAGGATTCGTTAAACACAACTGTTTTTAATACTTTTGTCTAGCGACGATAATAAATTATTTCTTTTTCACAAAATTATTTTAAACAAATTTATCCAGATATTTTATAAGGGATTTTTAATGTGTTGCATCTATTGTGGCTATCTCTAATATTTTAATATTTTTTTGTTATTGAGTTACCCTTAAACAGGATGTTTGAAACATTTGAAAAATACTGAATGATTATGTACACTGAAAAAAAAATCTGTAAATGTTCTATACATATTATGTAAACTTCACCAAATATATTAGGTAAATGTATTAAATACACATCTAATAATGTAAATACTATTTACATAGTAACCTTACAAAACATATTTTGGTAAAATTACACTATTATTGGAACTTTACATTGGAATAAACATTTTACATAATATATTTTGTAATTCAACATATGATGCTGTAAATAAACCTAATAATTACAGTGAATATTATGTTACACAATCTGTATTGTAAAAAAGTGCAATTGCGCAGTAGCTTCAAACCTGTCTCGACCCGAAGTGATGCAATGTTTTAATTGTTACTTAAAGTAGGCAGAACGCTGGAGGATTGTGATTAACGGAATAAAAATAAAGTCTATTTATTTGAGGTTTAGTGTTTGTTTGTTTAAGTAAGTACCATATTTTAATTATGTTTATATGTAACATTTGAAATTTTCAATGTGTAACAGTGAGAAAATATGATTTACATCAATATTTACACCGAAATTGGCCGTGGGCTTCGTTTGTATGTAAACATAATGGTTGCCTTCTAAAATTTCTAAAATACAATAATTTTAAACAACATGTTAAACGGCATCATTACGATATTCATTCAAACGATGTTCATAATACGAGTATAATAAAGTGTTCTGTCTGTAATTTCCAAACTTTTCACGGGTATGAAATATTTAAACACGTGTACAAGCATTTTCAAAAGAACTGTGAAATTTTGTGTCCTATGCATAATATTTGCGGTAGAATTGCCCTGTTTAAAAATATTAATACATTTAGAAGTCATGTTACAAGGAATCATTTCCAGACAAATGATACTATTCAAAATAATGCCCAAAATTCAAATCATAGCAGTAATGAAAAAGCAGCTATTGATTTAGATTCTGACTGCACCTCTAATTTGATTCATATAGATTCTGATAATGAACTGAAACAAGTAAGTTTAAGTATAGTAGGTACGATGTATTTAACATTGCAGTCGAAATATTTTTTTTGTAACAAATCCCTACAAACTATTATTGAAGGTTTTACAGATCTAGATAGAGTCAATTCTCTATATATGTTGAAACAAATTCAAGAAAAAAACAATATAAATATGAGGGAGTACGAATTTCTAAAAGACACTCTTTTTAAACAAATTCATTCAGCAGAAAAGAGTGGCCTACTAAGATCAATTCATTGTAGAAAAAAATATTATGAAAAATAGTTCGCCTTTGTTAATAAATCTGGTTGTACCATAGACATATACATATATGTTTGTATACGGCATTTAACCATAAAATCTAAAATGTCTACGGTACTAACCAACCAAAACCGTCATTCATTGAATTGATTTTAAAAATATTTTCCCACATTTTCTCATTTTTTCACAGGAACTTGTATACAATATTATTTCTTCAAAAATTAAAATAAAGAAGGTATTATACGTAGTAGTAAAGTAATTAAGAAAAATTCTGATATTTTTATTTTTTGATATCGCATAATGTTTTCTGTTTTCTATACACTAGGAACAAGTGACTGCTTTTTTTATTTTAGAGAATGAAATCTGTGTATATTGTTTGGTCTCAAAAAAGAGACAAAAAATGCTCTGTTTTAGTAGATGATGATGAAGAAGATGTTTATAGCAGGATAATTTTAAATGGTAAGTCAACATTTTAACCAATTAGATTTGTGGGATTTAAAAATTAAATAGCCATTGTCTAACATTGAAACCTTGGATCTGGCAACATGAATTCGAACCCGGTCGGGGCGTAATTTCTCTCAATTTTTCTCTTAAAAATGATTTCCCTCTCGAGCATCCATTTTTAGTTTCTAATTAACAAAGATATTCCTTTAATGGTCAAGGTAAACAGAAATAATAACTTTTTGTTTTTTTTTAGCTTCTAATAAACTGCAGCTTAACGGTTCAATGTTAGTGTTAGAAAGTAATGGCACACCAATTGATGATGAAATTGTACCCTATGTCGAGTCAGAAATACTAATATTTTTAGAAAAAGATCAAGAGTGGATTCCTGCTGTCTCTAAAGTCGTTGCAGAAATTAGTAACTCTTCTGGTATAACTACTACATCTCTTGATACAACTGCAACCATTAACAGTAACGACCAAGCAAACAATAATTTGATACAAGTAACAAATACAACTGAGAACACTACTATATCTCACACTGTAGATTGTAACACTGAGTACCAGTGGTTAAATTTTGATATACAAAAACCTATCAGTAGAATAAAACCTGATCATATTTCTGAATTTGAAAAAGGTATTAAAAACAAATTAACAATTAACAATCTAGTTCAAAATATTATTGATGACATGCGTTCGATTAAAACCAACATTCCTACAAAAGCTTTCAAAATTATTGCTAAAAAAATTATCGATATGTATCCAAATACTTTTATGGACGTTGATGAGGATAAAATAGTTCTTGGTGATGGAAGTCACTCTTTAGTCAGTAAGTTGCAAGATCGCAATAATTACTTAAACCGTCCTCACAAAAGAAAAAAGAACGAGCTAAGTCCCTTAATATTAAAAAAACGATTTGTAAGTGCTCGAGCAGGGTGCATAAATTGGGCACCTACATTAACAGAAGATATTAATGTAAACAACATTGCCGAAAAATCAAGGAATACTCAAAGCTCAGATGAAGATTTCTATAGTGTTTGTGAAAAGACATATGCCGCCATCAGACATTATTTGAACTCCGAAAATTTCCGAACAGTGTCAGATATCAGAGAAGAGTGGCCGATACTACTCTCAAAGTTGGCAATTTTCTGGCATTTTAACAAACTGACTAACTCAAACATCCATTTATTGAATAATCTGGTTGAAAGAAGAGACAATCTACTGTCTTTTCTTAAATCTAAATTAAAAATAGAAGAAGAAATTTGGCAAGAAAATCAAGACCAAAATAGCAGGATCACGTTTGTAATTAACTGTATTGTAAATTATTTCAAAGATGACATTTCCTTTTTGCTAAGGAATTGTGAAGGGTCCTCAGAAGAGTACTTGGAAAATTTACCTGGAACTCCTTGCATTCTAATATTTGGTAAGCCTTTAAAAATATCATTAAATAATAAATAAATAGAACGAGATGATATGTGACTTACTTTATAAAGGGTATTTTAATTTTACAGCTAACGGTGTAAAAATTTTTTAATATTATTTTATCTTTTGATCGGTTTAGTATTTGTCATTCAAACTTCGAAGAGGTCATATAATACCTCATATGAACGGTATTTTTATTCTGTATTCAAATATATATGTATAAGATTTTTTATTTTAACAATTTATTAAATTTTATACATTTTAACAAATTGAAAATTATAAATGGTAATGGCTTTGTACATCCCAATTCTAATTAGAATTGTCTTGTTTTAGAGTTCGATGGAAACACAATTTACAAAGTTTTTGTTGACCAACAAGTTATCGATGAAGAAGGATACACGTCTCTGTTAGATGCTATGAAAGTCTGCGTCTCTATGTATTTTATAATGAATTTAAAATATTCTTCGCCAGTAGGGACTACAGTAGAGTTTTTACAAATACATTATTTAAAAATACATCCTGATTCAGGTTCTAAGTGCAAAAAAATTACCGGCACAAAGAAAAAAGTTTTTAATTTGATAAAAAATGTAACGTTATATAGACAATAATACTCTTTTATTTTATTTAAAAAATGTTTATGTTAGAGTTAACTAATTCTCATGTTTTTATTACAAATATGTAATAAACTGTTTATCAAAATATGTGAATTTTTTTATCTTTTCCACAGTTTTTTATTTTTATAGTTCATAATATACAAAAAAAATTAATTTGCTGATTTAAGATAAAATTGAAGATTATGTTTTTTGCATATTTTTTAGAATATCTGTATCTTATTTAAATTTATTTTTTTATATACTCGATATTTTACTTTATATTGTAAAAATTACATTTTACATTCTAAATCGGAAACTCAAAAACAATATACTTTTAGCCTATATTTGGAATTTAATCTATTTCTAATAAGACACATTTTGTTTACATAAACGTAATAATACAAAATTATAGCTATTTTATGAATTTTAGGTTTCAGTTGGAACAAAATGTGTCATATATGATTTAATTCAAAATGTAGGTTTAAATATTATTGTTTTTCCTTTGCGATTTTCACAATGTAAATTAAAATATTTAGTAAATATAAATAATTTATTAAGTACTATTCCAAAATTTATAAAGCTTTTTCACACAATCTATAAAGTTTATACACATAATATACGTAGTATATTTCCACAATTTATTAAGTTTCTTTACATAAACTAATGTAAAATTAAATGATATATTAATAACAACTACATAACTTTTTTTGCGTTGTTTACATTGTATATAATGTAATTTTACACAATACATTAAGTTATATTACGTAATCTATTAGGAATAATTACCTAATTTGTTGCGTCAGTATACATTATAAATGATTTAAATATTTACATATTAAATATTGTAATTATAAAAAATACATAATTTAACGTTGGTTACAAAATTGCCAACGTTATATGCTGTAAATTTACAGAACTGTTTTTGCAGTGTATTAAGTATGACCTTGTAGCAAAATTTTCCGCTCATCTGAATTTGTAAAAATACAAACTCAACTCAACTTTAATTTTAGCCAAAAAATTAACAAAAATCTCTCCGATACCATTTTGTAACCCCCCAAAGCGCTCATAAATTATACTTTGAATCTAAAAATTTTGGTAGTCAAATTCGTTGCGGAAAAATAAAAAGTAGATTCAGATTTTTCTGCTCTTTCGAATTATAAAAAACAATTTAAAAAAAGTCTACAAGGTGTTTGTTGGAACGAATTTTTAAACGTTTTGTTAAGCCGGTCCTGGATTTTCTTTTTGGTGATACTTGGTACATTTTCCAGTTAATGGTTATAAATAATATACAAAGTAATTCGGGAGTTATAAACATCGAAAGAAATATTCCAAATTGATTAAATACCCTATATCTCAGTTATGAAGGGTAAATGACCCTTTAAATAAAGATTACTTGAAACTATGAAGGTAAATTAATGATACAATTTTCAGACGAAATCACTCGACCTACACGCTCGTGATTTTCTCACAAAAATTAATTCATGCATTTTTCTGAAACCATGTTTTCCTTGTTAATTGAAATTTGACTGAAAAAAGCCGGCAAATATTCATTATAATAATACTTTTCTATTTTTATTAAAACTGTACCTGTACAGTATTATAGTGGAAAATATATATTACTAAAGCAGTTTTGTTAAAATTGTATTCATTTCCCTCAACGGCGTCCAGCGCGGTTAGTAGTTGGATGGGTGACTATCAGCGAACACCGTCGTAAATGGTTTTTTCCTGTAATTTAATATCCTGAAATCGGTTTGATTAAATCAACTGCGTAAAACCGTTAAAACAGTTTTTCAAAATGTGTTTCTAGCGATTAGATATTATTATTTTTTAACAAATTAAGCAATGTATTTGCCTCAAATACTTAGATTTAAAGGAATTTTTTTCAAAACCATTGGATAAGACGTGCAACAAAAATAAAAAACCCCTGGAATTTATGAATTTGGAACCCTTTGTTCTAAGGATGAAAAGCTCTTTGTAAGGGTTTTCAGCAAGATTACTATTCGTGTTAATTTTAGTTTTGGAATTGTGGAAGATTTTCAATCTTTGCCGGAGTCGTCTACACAAAATAATTTCTCTTTATTTTTGCATTAGACAAAGTAATTTTGGAAAGATTAAACTTTGCTTATAAAAGGCGGAATAAATTTTAACATTGTAATTAAAGATAGCGTTTAAATTTATAAAACATGGTAACTTCACCATTTTTTCAATTTTAATAAAGAAAAAACAATTTTTTTCTAGTTTTTAAATCACTGTATTGCACTCGTATCAATAATATAGAGACATGTCCATTAATTTTGATTCAAATTAGTTTAACATTTCATTAGTATTTTCTATAATTTACTAACTGTATTAGAAAAATCTTTGTGAAGGAATTATAATTTGTATTTAGTTAGTCCTTAGGTTAGATTTAATGTTTAGATATTAAGTGCAGTTAATTCTCTAGTTATGCACAATTAGATCAGGGTCGATAATTTTTGAAACGAAATAAAATAATAGTAGGATGAAACCCATTCGAAAAGGAAGAGAATATAACAAAAATGAAAGGAAAAATAATTTACGGGCGATCTAAGGTCCGGAAGTGGAAGGGGGTGAGTTTTTAAGGGTAGAAAACTGTTTATCTTCATTTTCCGGCAAAACTACAAATCCTATGGAAAAAAGTTAAATAGCAAAGTTGTAGGTAATAAAAAGATCTACTACTTTTGTATTTACACTTTTTCCGATTTTCAAAATTTATTAGTTCTAGGTTTTACTTTTAACAAAAATGAACCTACATTATTTCTTGCTCTAAAAGATATTTTAGAAGACGTACCAGATATAATTTTTGATATTCAAGATAAGTATTATTTATCTTTCCATATGTATTCCAAGAATATAATAATAAATTTGAAAAATTGGAGAAAACTTTAAAAGAAAATACAGAGTAAGAAGAAACATGGAAAAGAAAATATTCTCAAAATTGGAAGAAACAATAAAGAATTTGGATAAAAAAGTAGAAGAAAAGCATAATCAAGCCAGGTGAATCAAGATAGGTGAATAATCGAATTTACAACAATAGAATGAAGGTTTATAAAGGAAGAAAAGAAGTTGGAAGAAAATTATATCAAAGTAAATTAATAATAAAAATAATAAAAAATTAATAGAAAAGAATAAGAAAATAGAACAAAATGTAAAAGACATAGAAGAAATTAAAGAAAGAGTGACACAAAATAGCAATAGAATCTTACAGTAATTGGAAAAAACACTGATGATGTAGCTAACAACAGAAGTGAAATAGAGAAGATAGAAAATGCTGTGAAAGAGAATAAAGATAAAGTACAAGAAGAAATGTAAGTTATTAAAAGGCATATTCAAAATAATGGTAGCAACATATTAATGAATATGGAGGTAATATTAGTAAATTACAACCTAAAGTATTCTTACAAAGACTAAATAATAATAATAATAATAATGAACTGAGAGAATTTATTCGTGTTTACTTAATTGGACAGGCTTTATTATGGTACAATAATAATATGTTAGAAATTCAAAATTATGAACAATTTAAAATAAAATTTCTGGGGAGAAAATTCACAATCTTCTAGTAAGCGAAAAATGTATGTTGGGAAATTTGATTAAAATAGAAGTAAAAATGTAAATTATTATGGTTTGAAATTATATATTCTTGTGAAATTTCTAGATCCTCTAATGAGAAGAAATAATAATGTCGTTTGTATTTTATGTCAAACTAATTTGTTTTTTCGAAATCTATTATGAAAACTATTATTATATACAGTTGACTTGCTCCATTCCGAAACTGTAATTGAATTGATAATAAGTCTTCTTCAGTATACTTATGGAGATTATAACAATAAAGTTCATTATGGCAACTATATTAAAGATAAAGTAATTGCAAATCAGAGTTTTTCTAGCGGAATGAAAGCTACAGAGATGCATAAAAATAATTTAACAGGCTTGACAACGGACCAAGCTTTGACCTTCTTTTTGCGATTAGCTTATCAGTTGGAAATTTATGGAATTATAATTAAAAAAAAATATGTTTTATATTATTTTTTTACCAATTTGAAATCAAGTTTCCTAAACAATTTTTTTTTCATTAGATTTCATGAATTATTTTAATTTACAATTTCTGATTATTGTTTACATGTTTATGATTTTCTGAAGTTATGAAAAATTTAAGTTTTTAGATACCATTGAGTGTCATATTATATAGAAAATTAAATTTGGGGATATTGTAACGTAATAATTTATAGTTGTGTAGATTTTCTATCAAGTAGTTGAGGAATTTTTTTATTTGAAGTAGAAAATTGTTGATTTGATTGTCAAGCAAAGTCAGTTTTGAAATGTAAAATGAAAATATCAGAAAAAAGTTACTACATTTATATTAATCATAACAATATATATCAATATATATATATATATATATATACAGTCATAACAATTGTGACATAAAGAATGAAATATGAAAATTGGACCAAATATGCCTCAATAAAATGTTGTGGCAGAAGATACACGTGTTAAAGTTAAAATATTTTATTTGCTTTTTTGGATATATTTTCCCAACGAATTGATAGATTCAAAATTGGTAGAGGCATAACTTTAGACAACGAATATTATTTTATTTATTAGTTTACACTTTGTTATTAGAGGTTTCCAGACGAAACTGAGTCGTTACTTTTTTTGACAGAAATTTTTAGTAATTTCGATTGGAAAACATAAACTTATTCAAAACGGTATCCTAAATAAACCATGGTATGCCATATATGATTATTCACAAAAATAGATTGCCTCCCTAACAACAATGAAATTTGTACATATATCATATCCAATGCTTCTCCATAAAATAAAAATTATTGAATTAGAAGTATGAGAAGAATGTAATGTAGCAGCTGATTTAAATCACATTTTCCTCAAAATGTACCATTCAAAACAATAATTTTTTAACCAATCTCTTACAATTTATAACTGTTAAAAGTTAATATTTTTGCTAATCAATAAAAATGAAGTTTATAATACCATCCTCAGGTTTATTAATGTTACAAATATTCTTTTTTAATTAAAAAAATAGAACAAAAATTAAATTAAATGATTAACGAGTTTCTGGCTCATTTCCAATGCCAAAAAAAAAGTTTTTGGAATTTCGAAAAATAAAATGGAGAAACTCACGTATACACTGATTTTTTTACTTTATAAAACCATAAGAGTTCAACTTTTAATTAAATAGTATAAAAATGTTATATTTACAAGTGTATAAATTTGACGTAATAAAATTTGTTATTGAAAGCATTACTAAATATTAATGAAGTAAATTTTAGAACATGGCACATGTTACTTCACCGTGTTGTAATTTTAAAACCGATTGGAGTGGTTGGAGCCTCCCGACACTGGAATTTTACATAGTTAGAGTGAACATTAAGCGTTCATTAAATGCCCCGGAGCGTACATCCTAGGCCAAGAGGAAATGGGCCCCAGCCATAATTATTCTTCTACTTACCTAAATTTTAATGAATTCAAAAAAGAAACTCGGCGTTCTTGGAACGCAGGTTCCTGAATCGTTGGCTTCACCTTTTATCTCGTTGTTGCTTCCTCCAAGGAAACATAGATAAGCCAAGAGACGGCGGCCCTGCCTGAAATATATGTAGAAAAATTTTTAAAATTCAGACAGGTACTCCGTGTTGAGCTCAAGTTGTTCGTTCTTGGAGCGGGAGGTGAATTTTAAATGAATATTAAGGCGATTACTCTCTTTGTGGCCATACTAATTTCGGATGCTTATCTTGATAATAATATTCTTTGAATTTTATTGCCTTGGGGACTAAGAAAGTTCTTTTTATCATTCGAATTTCCTTGAGAATAAAAATATACGGTTTTGTCGAAATGATTTACTCTCTGATGTTTTTCAATGTATTCGGATGGAGCAAAACAACCAAATTCTACTTAATAATTTCTTATTTCGATGACTAAGAAACAGATCTTATTTTATTAATTTTATTAAAAACAAAAATGAAAATGAAATTAATTATATAAACAAATTTAATTAACAGAATAAATAAATACGAAAACGATAAGTATAATTTACCTTTTTGAAATTTATTATTGATAGTTTCCACAAAGTAAGAGCTGAAACAATTAATTTAAAACAATAAATCTTTTGGAAATTAAAGAAAAAGCATTTCGTGTAAATCTAAGTACATAGTGTATAAATAATTATGTAATAAAACAATAAATACTAATCATTTCAGTAATAGAAATTACTTCTGCTATAATTGTGCTTGCTCTGAAAAATTATTGAAAAATAATAAATTCTTGTAAACAAAACTACAATGAAATAATAAAATACGCATTGTACAAAGTATGCCAGAAATGAATATTTGGTCCACTTAAATCAAAACTGAAAATTTTGTTTAGGTCATATCAGTGGTGTATACGTTTTGAAGAATAATTTGTTATGTAATAATTTATGTCAGATCCATAATTTTCAAACAATTTATGAGAATATAAAAGTAAACATAATTTGTAACAATGTTTTGCATTGAAAAGTTTAATTAACGTATTAATTTTTTCATCTTTTTAAAAATACATTTCGAAAAAATTTAAAGGCAATAGATGTATCTCATTTAAATTTTTTTATTTATTTTTCATTCTTTCAAGTAACTTGACCCATATTATCGTTTAAATCCACAGAAGAACGCGTTTTTTCTAATTTTGGCAATGAACTTCTTATGAAATGAAATTTTAAGTGACATTTTTTTAAATAATTTGTTTATTATTTTTATATCCAGGTTAGTTTTGATTCTAACGGTCCTATTTACCTTGTTACGGGTCCATATAAAGTATCCAAACCGTACTTTATCAAACAAGATTTTTGGCATAATTTAAACCTTCAAACCAGTTAAATAGGATAATATTATTCCGTCAAAACCGGACTTAACCCCAAATTATTATATCATAATGTATATTATCCTATCCGTATTTATTTAAACCCGTATAACTTCAAAAGATGAATTTATGAGAACCGTATTACCCTAGAAAAGTTTTCATCCAACTCAAAAAACGTTATAATCGAAATTTAGGCAACTAGTATATCATCATAACCTTATTTAGTCCGAACAGTATTTACGTATAACAGTTATTTGTCAAAACCGTATTTCATCCAAAAATGTATTTGTTGACAAGACTTTAAGGTTAAGTAGTGACGTCACAACTACGATAGTTGGCACTGTAGAGGTTCCGACAGATTGCTCTTAAATTACACTAACATATTTTCTACCGCCATATAGATGGCACTATAGACTTTTCGAAATTTTCTGGAAACTATTTGAAAATTTATACATTTGCTTAAGTGGATATATCCATAGCTTTTGTGATTGCGTAATTTTTTTTATAAAAATGAAGTTCTGCAGGGTAGTGAATTGCAATGAAAATAACAAAACTCAAATTCTGCACAAATTTCCTAAAGGTAAGAATGATATTCATTATTTATTATTACAAAATCATGCAAATAATATTTGTGTAGCTAATAGAAATTATTTTTTTAGTAAACAATGTGACTGGCAAAATTAGGGTCAAAAAATCGGCCGAAGCCACTGCGAACCCTGAAGTACTGACTAGATCCTTAGAAAATCTGACTAATATCTATATTTGTAGGAACGCAATAATAGGTTGGCTCTAACAGCCGTCCCTACTTTGTTTCTACTTGGTAATTTTAGTTTTTTAATCATACTTTTATAAAGAAAACACATAATTTTGTGTTTTTGTTTATTACAGAAGAAGAAAGTTCTTCAGATACAGATCAGCTGGTTCTGACAGGTATTTTTTTTCTATTTTGTATAATAATAATGATAATATCATAAAAACGTAAGTGAAAAATTTACATAATGACAGTAAATAATAATTATATTAATGTAATAAATTTTGTCCACAGGCTTCCGATTGGTTGATATCAGCTTTTCAAGGTCCACACACCTCACCCCAAAGAAAAAGAAATGTAAGAAGAAATTGTAAACATTAGAAAAATGTATAAAAAAATAAATGTATTTATTCATTTACTTATTTATTTACACTGTTCAACAGGTACAACCCAATTACAGAACAGGAACTTACAATATAATTATACAATTATACAATATATAATTAATATAATTAAAGTTTCTACTTATTTTTTTTGGTTTGTTTTGCCTTAATTTTAATGATTATTTCTACCCTTACTTTGTGGAATCTATCCGTAATAATTAAAAAGATATAAAATACTTAAAATTCCACGATATTCTAAATAAATGTCTATGTTCAATGAACTTTGTTGGAACTATTGTCATAAGAATATTTAATAACATTCATTTTGAGTAAGGTGGAGTTTTAAGATAAGTACATTTTATTTTTCAAAATATATACTTTAGTAGTATTCATGTCTTAATAATTAATTTGTATTATATCAACACTTCGTTGCTTATTCAATCGAATATGAATGAAAGATTTCATCAAATGTTGAGCAGAATGCGTGAATTTAAATAAACCGCTAAATGTAAACATTTTCTGGACCGGCTTCCGAGAAGAAGCAAAGATTATTTTATCTTTTTTCTAGACTTTAGTTCTTCGTCCGGCTATCAGATGACGATCAAAACAGTGGTTTGGCAGTCAACACGGGAGTGGGCAATCTATCTTAACATATATCTATGAATATAACCTAACTTTCTATCTCGGTTATTCAATTATTGTATATCGGTGACGTTTAGTGTGACGTCATCTGTTGGATAAAATACAGTTTTGATGATTTACTTTTATAGGTAAATACGGTTATAGGAAAATACGGTTATTTGATTTTAAGGGTTTTACATTATTCGTTTCGACAATTTTGACATTATGGTCTTTTCTGGTTATATAAAAATATTGTTCTAATACTTTATTTTAGGCTGAATTATAGTTTTGCCAATTTACGTGTTTGATAAAGTAAGGTTATGATGATATTTCTTTGGACGTTTTACGTTATGAATTTTACTTGATTGGACAAAATATATGTTTGATGAATTTCATTTCTGTTGGTTTGTCGGTTTTATCTAATACGTTTCTGATAACTTATAGTTATGAAGCTTTAAATTTTGATACATTGTGGGCGCCCCTTGTTACTACATGCTCTCGTAATACAATTAGAACTAATGGAATTATTGATAAAATTCCAGCAGGAGTAACATTTTACTTTCACACTGTACATATAATATTCTACTATTTCGGTATACTCAATTTTAATCAAACCGTTTAAATGAACTATCAGCTGACCCCCATTTTGATTTAAAATGTTTAAGGGTGCAGGTACCCTACACTGTGGTTTATAATCGAAATATTATTTTTATAATCAAAATATACTTCATCAAAAATAAAACTAGACATAATCATAATAACATAATAATTATTTCTACCCTTACTTTGTGAAATCTACGTAAAATAAGAAGTTTTTTCGACTGGTTGATGTAATAACGTGGTTTGAAATAAAAACTTTTCTCTTTTAAGTTCCTTAAAATCTTCACTGTTACCAAGGAAAAAAAACAACACCAATTAAATCCAAGTACTTCGACAATATATCATAACTTTTATAAGGGTCAAATTTGGCAAATGGTTTTCCTTCCTGAAAATTCACCCTAGTTTATAAATGCAGGATCCACCAGAGCAGATAACTGAATTAAAGATTTTAATTTTAAATTACAATGATTAAAAAGCAAAACAAATATATTTTTTCTGTTAAAGAAAATAACCTAACCGTGTCTACCTTTGAGGAAAAACTGCGAAGAATAGTATTTCGTTCGTTCTAAAATACTTCTTAATTTCGCACTTTTACAAAAAGTTTACTGCGACGATCATTCGTTCTACTATTACAAAATATTCAGAAATATTAGCGTTTAAACTAACTTTCTTAGACCAGACCTATTCTTCTTAGCTTTTCAGTCAACTTAAAATAATATTCCCACAGGGATGTACAACCCAGATACTGAAAAATAAAAAAATAAGATTAGCTCAACAATGGCTCAAAGCAATGACCAGGCGTTACTTTCAATGAAATTTAAACTTTAAACTCATTCCTAATTTAATTTTTACTTAATTACTAATTTCCAATAACCATGTGCGGAAGCCAACAAGTCAAAAGATTAAAATATTACTGCAAATTATTCTGTAACTATTTTTTTTTAACAAGAGGGTGCGGGTAAATAATACTCTGTAATAATAAAACCTACAATTAAACACCGAGTCGAATTTTCTAAGCTAAGATTAGTACAACATATATATTTTAATTAATTCCCGACGGACAACAAATTTCTTAAGGGTCCTAATTTTTGTTAACCCAAAAAAACATCAGGACAGAAATAACAGTTGTACTTAAAATTTTATTTTCCCGTCCGCGAGAGAACTTCAAATGAGTCCAGTTGACGACTCCAGACTATTTTTTAAATTTTTTAATAAGTCGAATTTTTGTCCCTGAACCTCTATTATTTTTTTTTACTAGAAATTTTTTTCGACACAGTGGGAGTTATTTGAATTATGACCAATGTCAAAATACGATTTTTAAATATGTCGTCCATGGTAATTCTTGCAGTTTTTTTCGAAAATAATGAAAATAATTGTCAGCCTAACTTACTTTGAAATGAGGTTTTGTAAACAATTTTTCTAAACATTCAGTAAGATTGTTTATTTTTTTCTGGTCACACAGCTCTCAAATAATTACGACATTTGTACTCACTTCCTTTTGAATTACTAAATGAAAACTTATTTAAACGTTAATAGTTTTTTTAGATATAGTTGTCTATCGAATATAAATGTAAAACATAAAACATACGTGTCTTAAAAAACCACAAAAGTTTTTAAATATTCTTATGATAATTATTTCACGATGCCAAGAGTGAAAGATTTTTCATACAAATATTTAAAAAGCATTATACAATAATATTTATTGTTCTAAATTAATGCAAAGAAATAAAATAAGTGTTCAGGAACTACGAAATTGGATATGATTTAAGAAGGCGTTAGTTTAAAACATTAAAAATAAATAAGAAAATGATTGCAATTATTATAATTAATATTCGTTAATAAGTAGAAGGTATATGGTGGATTTGTTCCCCTGATCTTTGTTATCTCCCCATTTTGTTGTGGGTGATCCTCTACCTTTAATATTGGTTGTCAGACTTATGTTTTCTACCCTATTGTGGGGTTTCCCCTTGTTCTACTTCCCCACTTTTAGTAGTTGGCTTCTTTCGTCCTCCTCCACTCATGATCATTTGAGTCTGATCATTGATCTTATTTTTGCAACTCTATTTTAATGGTTGCTTTGTTTAACACGAACACTCAAAAGGTGGACTCATTTTTGTTCCTTTCAGTTTTATTTTAACAAGATTTGTTTAACTATTAAATATTAAATGTCTAATGGATTGTTACGTTTGCCGCATAATTTTAATATTGTTATTAATTTTCACGTGTATTCTTTGGATATTTTTTAACTTTTAACTTATGTTAATTTCATTGAATGATGTATTTTTTTTTTGTTAAGTTTATGAATGTTTGATTACAATTGTTATTTATATGACCTTTTTGTTTTTTGTAGACCTGGTGATGACTGGTCAGAATCGAAACTATTTGTCTTGTTTAAATTAAAGTTTTTGTGGTAAAGATTTAGAGTTTATTTAGATTTTTCCTAAATTATATTTAACAAAATTATAAGGTGAAATTTCTTTTATGTTGAACTATGTAATTTTATTTTCAATAAATAACCCTCCTAGTAAAATTCGCCACTTTCTGTATAATTTTTTAGTATAAGATTCTCATCAGTTTTCAGAAAAAAATGAGATTCCTGATGAGTTGGCACATTTTCACTTCTAAATTTTGAATGAAAGAATTAACATGCGTTTGTTGTTTTTGAACGACTGACGCTTTGTTCTACCCAAATTGGAGGGGGGGGGGGGAGTAAACTGAATCATTTTCGATATAATTTTCGAAAAAATAATCAGTCAATAAATAAATATCTTAAATTTGTCATTTATGTAGACATTCTTTATTCTATTTGATGAATAGTTTTGATGCAATATATTTATCTTTGTGTGATGGAAAAATGACAATTTCACTACGATAATTGCAGCTAAAATTCCGCTGCATAATGTTTTTTCATATTAATTCAAGAAGAAATGTCAGTTGGAAAGATTGGATTTAACAATAAATATTTTGGGAGTAGTAATTTAATATTTTTATCTCTAACGGTTTAAGAGATATAGCAACGTTAGTATACGATAAATAGATCATACTGTATTTCACCTGGGATTTACTGAAATCAATTAAGTAATTTTTACATAAGTTAGGTTTTAAAACACAAAACACTCAAAGTAACAATAAAGGCTTATAATATAATTAATCAATGATTTTAACTCCCGGAGAGTAATTTCTCCGGAGATTTTCTTAAAATTATTTAGTTAATTTGTCTCCCCAAAATCTGGGCTGTTTTGTTAAGTAGGTCAACCAAACTGTCTAAATCTAATTAATACTTTACAAATACTATTTTTTTAAGATTGTTTTCTAAATTAATAACTCTTCCATCGTTATTTATTGCGATAATAAAATTTAAATGATTGATTTATAGAAAAATCAGTATACAGTTAATGTACCGGTTTTGAATATTTAAATGTAAAAAAACTCACTTTAATATCATATGTATACAGGGTTGGGATAAAGTATAAAACCAAGTAAATATCTTTAAAACAAAACCGACGATGTTTATGAAATGTTGCAAGTAAGTTTGATTTTTTTGTTAATAATGTATTTCCGATTTAACCGGAAATACCCTCAATTTTTTTAATTTAACTCACTGATTATTTTTGCAGATTTTGAAAGAGCTTATTATTTCTCGAATTTGTACATTCCTTGGTTTAGAAAATCACATTTTTTTGAATTCAGATGTCATACATACATTATATGTATATGTAGAATCCGACATTACGTTATTTATAAATATTTTATGAATAAACATTATGTAAGGATGCATATGGACTATACATATATTCTATGTATAAATTTTGTAAACTGGGATAAGACATCAGTAGAAGTTTAGAGGTTTCCTATAGCATGAGACATCTTTACTCGGTAATAATTTGCAAGTAAGTCATTAAACTTAAAGTTGTGTAAAACTTATATTTTAGCTACATCAAACCGCATATGTAATGAGATATATCAGAGCGTATTTTCCACACAGATGTTGTTCGTGGTTTAATATAGAGTTCGTAAACCATAATGTTTATATTATCATTATGTTTCAGAGAAAATTAATTGTTTAATAAGAAATGTTACTATATATTTCTCATCGTTTAAATATATACAATATATGTTCTAACTTTTCTTTAGGCTCCAACGTTTAAAAAATTATTTCTTGGAAATAGCCTAAGAAGTATTCTACATAAATTAAAAAACTTTTTTATTAGAATTACTATTTCTTACTTTGTGGAATATATCCATTATAAATGCAACAGATAAAATATACTTATCTTAAATTTCCATGGTTTTCCAAAATTAAAAAAAAAATCTATTATGACATCATTCACCTAATGGGTTCATTTTAACAAAATTAAAAAAAAACATTTTCAACAATATAGATTGGACAGAAATCTTTAAATTTGAAAAAATCGAGAAATATTTTTATAATATATTCTTGTACATTTTGCTAAGCGAGACGTGATCACCAAACTTAGTGTTAAAGATTGGATTGATGTAGATTTTATGGAATCTAGTCGAAAATTAAAAGATTTATAATGTCCTTGATCCATTAATTCTAATTTTAATGAAATTTAAAAAAATATGCTCATTCGAGATTATTGACTGAAAAGAAAAGATTGTATAATCAGAATCGTATATTTAATTCATGTAATACAATTAAGGCTTTTTGTCCGAATTTACGAATAAAGTGAAAGAACAACAATATCAGCATCAAAACAAACGGTGTATTTTTAAAAGTTTATCAACTTTTTTTTTGAATACCCAGTTGAACTTGTTAATAACATAAATGTAAACAAAATCTGCAACGTGATTGGATCTCATTTGTACAAAAACTCTTTATACTTAACATCTGTTCATTCTAAACTAAAAAATAAAAGGTTTTGTGGTGAAGATGATATTCAAACTTATTTAGTTAAAATAGTTATTAAAAACAATATAGACCCTTTGACATTTGATCGATATGTCTTGTCTTCTAATTTAAAGATTGAAAAAATCATTCCAATTTGTAAAAAGAAATATCCAACTTTAATAAAAAAACTACAGATCAGTAACTATTCTTTGCATTTTTTCAAAAATTTTCGAATATGTATTACTTGATCGACATCTTTCATTTTTAACTAAATTTAATATTATTACTGAAAAACCTCTTTTTACCATCGAATAATAGAATGTTTTAAGGCAATTCAATATCCTGTTGGTATTTTTTTTTTATCTCAGCGGGGCTTTGACTGCGTCAATCATAATAATTGATTATCAATTTTACAAAATTATGGAATGAGAGGTGTAGCACTAGACTATCTTTTCCTACCAATCGTAAACAGTATGTCTCATTAATCAATAAAAAAAGAAATTCAATAAAAACCATCAATTTTGAATTTAAGAATGTAAATATGGATGTACCTGAAGGTTCCATATTTATTTACATTACTGACACAAAGTAGAAATATTGTAAACTCTTATGTGTAAAATGTTTCTATTTAGATACGCACACTTTTTTGACACAATCAGTTGGAAATTTGTGAACACAAACTGAAATATTTTGGAAACACGATACGGTTCAGATACAAAAAAAATTGTGTCCCAGTTGTCCATAAATTGCTACTGGGGTAGGTACAATAAATATTGATATTAAACATGAGAGTATTTACTGCTTATAGGAATTTTCGTTCATGGAAATTTCAATGTAATCATCTAGTTTCTAAAATTAATTCGTCAAAAAATTTCTTTTTATTAATCTGCGATCGATTATGGAAGTTCATTAACTTGTCGTGATTTATTTTCCAGGTCGACTCCAAACTCAGGTATGATTTAATTTTGTTGGGAAATTTGACCAACGCCTCACACATTTTTATTGCAAAGAAAAAAATTCGTCGATGTATAGCCAGAATTCCTCATAGGGAATCGTGTAAACGTTATTTTAAAGAATTGTATTTCACCTCTTCCGTTATTATTTATTTATTTTATTTAACTTCATATTCGATTTTGCCGTTTGAAAAAGATTGTTTTTACTCATTAAAGGAATTTTTCTATTATTTTAATTAATTGTTAAAAGTTTGTATTTCTTAGTAAATATTTTCGTTTATTTTTATTTTTATGTATAATTTACCCATTCCCTACAGTTGTAATTGTGCAATGGAAAATGAAGATTATTATTATTATTATTATTATAGATATGACATAAGAAATTGACAGATTTTCACACACATAATCGATTTCTTATAAATATTCGAACCAATCTCAGATTGGACATAAGAAATGATAGATATTTTATGTACAGTGTAATTGATTAGTGGGGTAAAGCTCAGTAAGTCTGTTATAATAAAATATACCAAAAGAAGTTATTTACGAAAATTATAAACAGCTGTAAACTTCACATTTTAAAATTAGTTTCAATGTTACAAGGTGTTCCATGTCGCCCTCCCAAATCAATGTTATATTTTTTTAAATGAAACACCCTGTATTTTGTTGAATTTTTTATTCTTCTTAAAGAGCTGATTTCACTGATCTATCACACTTGTGGTCCAAGATCAATGGTTACAGAGACATAGAGCGTTAAAAATCGAGATTTTTCAATTTTAGTATTTTTTTGTGACGAAAATATTCATTATTGGACAAAATAATTCATATTTTTGATACCAAAAAAATGGAAAAATCTCGATTTTTAACTCCCTATATCTCTGTAACCATTGATGTTAGACCCTAAGTGTGATAGATCAATGAAATCAGCTCTTTAGGAAGAATGAAAAAGTGCTACAAAATACTCATTTAAAACAATTAAATTTTGAACTAGCACGGCGTCATGGAACACCCTGTAATATTACAACTAATTTTAAAACGTGAGGCTTAAAGCTGTCTAAAATTTTCATAAATAACTTTTTTTGGTCTTTTACTATAACAGACTGAAATGAGCTTCATTCACTCCACTAGTCAATCATCCTGTATACTGTAGGATTTTATATTCTAAATTTTTTAACCAGTAATGTAAAAGGTAATCTAAGATAATCGAACTTCCCAGATTTAATTATTTATTCAATACTATCTATTTAAAATTACTTAATGTATAATATTAGCTATATTTTTTTTTTAGAAAATGAAGAAAGAAAAAGTGTAGGCAGTTTTGAGATTCACATTTTAAAATTAGTCCCAAATATATGTCAAAGCTTTGGAAAACTATGGAAATTTATAACAAGCATAATAATTAGAATTAGACTAAGGTCGATAATTTTTGAAACGAAATAAAATAATAGTAGGATGAAACCCATTCGAAAAAGAAGAGAATATAACAAAAATGAAAGGAAAAATAATTTACGGGCGATCAGAGGTCGAGAAATGGAAGGGGGTTTTTAAGGGTAGAAAACTGTTTATCTCGATTTCACGCAAAACTACAAGTTCTATGGAAAAAAGTTAAATGGCAAAGTTGTAGGTAACAAAAAGATCTACAACTCTTGTAATTACACTTTTTTCATAACCACAAAATTTATGCGAAAAATTCAAATAACCAAGTTTTTGGTTTTTTATTTTATCTTTTACAAAAAAAAAATTTTTTCACGAAATTTGCTGAAAACTTACCTTTTTATGTCCCAAACACACTGTAATTTTTTTTATTTAAAATATTTATTTTTTACCTTATTTTGACTTAATATCGAAAAAGCACCCTAATTTTCAATCGAAAATTCTCGCGTCAAAATATCTGATTTTTTAAAAAACTCGATGGGCTTTTTGATGGTGAAAAAAAAATATACATTACGATGGTAAGTGTTCTCAAAAAATGCAAAGAAACGAAAAAACTCGAATACGGAATTTTTCGGTTATTTGAATTTTTCACATAAATTTTGTGGTTAACTGAAAAAAGTGAAAATATAAAAGTTGTAAATCTTTTTATTACCTGCAACTTTGGTCCATAGGACTTTTAGTTTTGCCGGAAATCGAGATAAACAGTTTTCTACCCTTAAAAACTCACCCCCATCCACTTCCCGATCTCAGATCGCCCGTAAATTATTTTTCCTTTCATTTTTGTTATATTCTCTTCCTTTTCCAATGGGTTTCATCCCACCATTTTTTCCCACTTTTTACCATTTTCAAAGGCTTCAGCCCTGGTCTAAATAGGCTAAAATATGCATTTAAAATTGCATATAATTTTAAAATACAAAAATAATGTATTTTTTAACTGAATGAAATATTTTTTAACACATTTAAATAATAAATAATTTAACAGGAAAAATGAAACTCATTAGAAACGTATCCTGTAACCAGAATCAGGATCAACGTAACAGGACGAGAGGGCTGTTATCTGTGGTATGTTCAGAATATTATTCTGAAACAGCTGCCCGTTCTGTTGTGCTTTCACACGTTCTGTTGATATTACATGCAAGTGGAAACAAATTGTTATTTTGTTTTTTCCTCACTAAACTAATGGTTTGTTTTAATTCAACAAGGATGTTTGTTGATTTTCTCTTGAAACAATAAATCACTTTTCGGGTATTTGAATGCGAATTCGTTTTATTTTTCTAATAACTGATAAACGATGGGCCTTAAAGAAACTATAATTTATGTTTTAAATAATTAAAATAAAAAAGTGTAATAATCATTAATGTCTTGAAAGTATATAATTGATGGATAAGAATAACGGGGTGAAAACAATAAATAATATTTTAAAAAGGTCAAGGTTTCGAATCATATTCGCTTCTTTTTCAAGGCTGTAAAAACACATTTATTAATTTCTTTTTTCTCCTTTTTTTTTGTATATGAACATATACATACGTTTCGTTATTATTACAATTTTTTTTATACATATTATCTCGAAAACAAATTTTTAAACATTTTCTAAATGCCTTAAGCCTAATATATATGTATATACATATATACAGGGTGAGTCACCGTAGGCCCGAAAGTCCATAACTCCAGAACGGTGCCTTTGACTAAAATTTTGTAACAATACTTTTTTATGTACATTTAAAAATCCATAGTTTAAAATCAGTTCCACTTATCAAGGTTGTCGCAAAAAAATATGCATCAAAGTTGTTTTTTAAATGGAATATCCCGTATTTTTAATATTTTTATAAACCACTTACTGAGCCGATTTCAACGATGTGTCACACTGTATATCTATTATGTTTAATAAAGAATCTACAGCCATTAGAAAATCACATTTTTTTTTAATTTAAATGTCTTTAGAAGCCAAACCGTCGAAAATCAATAAAAATGGTTTATACATCCCTACCTTAATTTTTCAAGTTCATGTATTGCATTAAAAAATAATTAATTTAAAAAATTTGAAAGCCCGTTTTATTTTTGATCACTCTATATCAAATATTTTTTGATGCCGTAGCATAGAACTTGAAATGTTAGAATAGGAACATGTAAGTCATTTTCAACGGTTTAGCTTCTAAATACATCAACTTTCATAAATATATTTTTTTGGAACAATCTGTATTAATAAAACTAATTTTAAATTATGGCTTTTTTGAATATACAGAAAAAAGTAATCTAACTAAATTTTTTTGGCGTCTACGGTGGTTCACCCTGTATATATACACATTTTGGACATATTTTACGGAGTTAGTTAAAAAATATAATAAATTTCGTAAAAAACTTTTTGCGTAACTCGATCTAGAAAATGAGTTAATTTACATATATTTTTGATATACTAAAGAAAGAGTATTAACATGTTTGTTTCCATAAAAAATATTATTTTATACGGATTGTTTTTTTTAGTTATAATGTTTCAACTCTATAATTCTAACGAAATAAAAGAAAAATGGAAGGATACAAAAATGCAGTAAAAATAGCCACATAAATTAATTTAGAGAAAAGAAGAAATCCAAGAAATAAGGAATATTGCAACGTGTTTGCAAAATGATAATTGCAGAAAAGAAGAACTTGAGTACCTATGAACAGGGAGAAAAAAATTGACAAAAGAAAATACGAAGGATTAACGAAACTAACAAAAAAAAGCACACTAGTAATAAAGGGAACAAGAAGAGATAAGATGAACCTTCTCCGAAACATTCTTAGAGATAAAAATAGAAATATGGGAGACGAATATGTTGCGGAAAATTTATAGAGGAAGAATTGATGAAGGATGGAAAAGATGTAGTAATAAAGAATACCATTATCTGTTTAATGAGTCCAAAATAAGTGAAACTATTAAAGTTAATTGGTTGCAATAGCTTAAACATCTCGATAGGATAAAAAAAATATAGAATGGAGGTTATCGAAAGGAAAAAAGCAAAAGATGAAGGCCAGAAAAAAATAGAAGAGTTTGTAAAGTGGTCCTTCGCTTTTACCAATATTTCCCCACTTTTTCTATGACCATTCATTTAAATAGGTAAAATATATGTTATAGTAAAAATAATGAACGATATCTAAAATTATTGGGAAAATATAAATAATAATTTTACTTTTGTATCAAAACAATTATAATAAATAACTAATTATCAAGTGGTGAAATCAGTTACTTGGCATCTTATTTCAAAAAAACTAATCTTGTAAAAATATTATTTAGACGGTTGCTTTAATATGTCAAAAATATAACGTACTAATTAATTCTTTTTCTTATGTACTTGTAAAGCCACTATCATTTAACTAGTAGGGACCAAAAGGAAAAAAAATATAATAATATTAAATATAACCTCTTTCATAGTATGTTAAATTTTGAAATATATTTTTGTATTTTTGTTATTTAGGTATTATTTATAGATTTGGATTAGATGTACAGTCAAAATTATTCTCCTACTTAAAATTTACTATTATGAGCGGGCGGAGGTCATATTTGAAAACGCTAAAATTTTATTTGTTTGTCATATTACAAATTTTAGTACGATGTAAGTAAGAATTAAATACCTCAGATGTAATAAACTAATCGGAGAGTGGATGAGTTAATTAAGAACATTATTTATAATTTAATGTATATTCTTTCAAAAATTTTTTAATGGGGCTTTATTGATATTCAACTTGGTGGGATAAAAGTTCATAAGCAAAAATCCCCCTTTAAGTACTGAAAGGTGCACGACGTTAATATTATTCATTTTTAAAATAAATTCATGAATTTTTAGAATTAAATCAATGCACCATTTAATAATAATTACTAAACGTAGGAAAAAATATATCCTAAGGAGAACAAGCCTAGTAATATTCGGAAACAGAGATAACATTTTCAAAAACATGTAAGTAATTTTAATTTCGTGTCATGAATAACCCTTTCATCGTATCTGGATTTCCGGAAAATACGATTTACTGACCAATTCTAAGCGACATTTATGTAGATATAAACATGAAACGTTGATGAGTAGTATTGTAGTATTAAATTAATAGAAGTTAGGTGTGTTCAGTTTCAAGTGAGCTCCAATATTTTAATTTGATAAAGTTTTATAGATTGCTTCCTCATTTAGTTTTACTTTAGTTAACAATTCACTTTTTCATTTCATTTATATTAATTAATTAATTAATTATGATAAGGCTCACTTAAGATTCGTTGATAACTTCTATCATAAAAAAATATGGTATGTTCAATATGTTACTGTATGCTTCCCAGAATTAGTTTAAAATTAAATCCTTTATCAGTTGTTTTTTCCATTCGAGAATAATTTTTTTTTGCGAGTGGTACAGATCAAAACAATCATGAAGAATTAATTCAATAGGTTGTTGTATTCGAGTATGAAACAATATTTTTTGAAAATTGATCCCATAGATTAAAAATTATTAAAAAAAACGAAGGAAACATTTTAACACTTAAAATTACCTCTTTGAAATGTATGTAGTGTCAATTTGCTGCACATATTTTAATATCAAATGTTCTTGGCGCTTCAGCAACGATAACAATAAAAATAAACACACTGTTCCCTCTTTTTATAATGGGTCACTTTTATTGAAGTTATTATTCAAATTTATTTATAACCAATTTATAGGCGTAAAACAGTCACAGCGATACCAAAAAAAGCAATAATTTAAAACGTTTTTATCCAGGCTCCAGTTTCCTGCCTACAATTGTCCATATTCTGTAAAAATTTTCGATGTAAATAGATCAAATATTAAAAAGAGGGGATAAACTAAATCATACAAAAGTTCAGTACATATTTAAAATATACACAAACAATTTTGATAAAAGAAAATTTTATTTTCATAACTGAAATCGATTTTTTATTTGCATAGCTAAAAATAATATTTTATTTAAAAAGACTACAATGGGAATATAAAATAATTCTATCAACTAAAGTTAAGAACACCTGTATTGTACAAATGTGCAAATATATCAAAATTTTATGAAAGATAAAATTCTATTAAGGATAAAAAGAAATTATTGCAAACGATTTATAAATAAGTGGGATGATTGAAATTATTTGATTTCTACAGGAATGGCTACTGTTGAGTGGCCAGCTAGATCACCAGACCTTGAGCCGTTTAATTTTTTTGTGAGACTATATGCAACAAAGCTAACCTGGATTAAAAATCTCAAAGAAACAACAGAAATAAGGAATATTTCCCCTCAAACGTTAAATAAGGTTAAGGAAGAATGTTATAAGAGATTATTGCCAATAATTATATGAAGAACACTTCATTCGTGTATATATTTTCTTAAAAGAAATGCTAAAGAATTTCAAATTTTAACCCCGTACCTTATTAAATGAATAAGTATGAATAAAATCCTTGAAGTTAATTTATCAGGTAGCCTTAAAAATTTTAAGGGTTGAAAAACAAATAACCCTATATATTTTGATTTTCTTTCGGAGTACATATAATTCAGTTCAAAAGTAGTACCTTTTTATGTTTATTTCATTAAATTTTGTTGATTTTTAATCATTGTTTTAAAGGCACATAACATCTTTAATAATTGTAAATATTAATAAAATTAACATAAATTTCAATTTGAGCATTACCACTGTGCCCATAATAAAAACATCCAATATTTATTGCAGCGGCAACAACAAACATTATTTATATCTAAAATCCCAAGCTGATATAAACTTAGAAATTAAGTCGGAGGGGTTGCGCCGGCTCTATGGGGTGCCCTAGGGTATAGTAAGGGAGGCACCATCTGTAGTTCTAATCAAAAATAAGAACACGAGAAATTAACGTTATCAAATATAATGGGCTGAATTTTTTATTAAAGTCTAAATTATATCTGAAGACTTGGGCTCGTGGTGTTAGTGTCTGAGAAATAAATAAATGGTTGAGGGGGAGTCAAAGTTGTTAATTAGGTATGATTAATGAAGATAACTTTCTGAATTAATGAAATATTTAAGAGAGCTTCAAGAAGAAACGAAAGAGTAGAGTAAAAATTTGCTGATATTTTTAATTCTTATACGAATCATTCTTATCAACGTTATCAATCATTTCACTTTTCTTATCAATTATTCGTAGATTAGTAGATGAGAACGTGTTTTTTTTAAAGATTATGTGAAACACGTTAAATAAAAAAAGAACAAAAATTGCTTTCATTAATTAATGACGGCAAGAAATAAATATTATTTTTGAATCATTACTGAAGTTAAATTACATCCGCCTTGCTAAAATTATATTGGGTTTTCTTAAGAATGGGCTCATTTAAAAAGCAAACGAGATTATTCAGTGGCTATAAAATAAAATATTCAGAAATATGTACTGCCCGCGGTCTTTTGAAACTTTTATCTCTTCACTGGAGAAAAAAAATAGTAATCACATTTTTTCAAGCGAATGAATGAATGAACATCATCACACCCTCAAGAGGGAGTGCGCAGTATATAAAGGCTTCTAATCTATTTTCTTATTATTTTTTAATTTTACTACAAATCCTTTCTCCAGCTTCTAACTCCGATTCTCTGAGCTAATTTTTATTTTATTATCAGAAAAACACAGGAACCCGTCGATTTTTTATCAGTATTACACCTCCAAGCGAGGGTAATAATTGCCCCAAAATACTTAAATGGCATTAGGGGTCGAGTCAGGTATCACTTTAAAGCTCTTTCAATTCTCTTTACAACAGTCTTTAAATTTTAAAATTCTGCCTTTTTAAAAAAAAGATTTTTTGACGCGAGAATTTTCGATTGAAAATTAGTGTGCTTTTTCGATATTAAGTCAAAATAAGGTGAAAAAATAAATATTTTAAATCAAAAAAATTACAGTGTATTTGGGACATAAAAAGGTAAATTTTCACCAAATTTCGTGAAAAAAAAGTTTTTTTGTAAAAGATAAAAATAAAAAACCAAAAACTTGGTTATTTGAATTTTTCCCATAAATTTTGTGGTTATGTGAAAAATGTGTAAATATAAAAGTTGTAGATCTTTTTATTACCTACAACTTTGCTACAGTTTTCCATCCTTAAAAACTCACCCCGTTCCACTTCCCGAGCTCAGATCGCCCGTAAATGATTTTTCCTTTCATTTTTGTTATATTCTCTTCCTTTTCCAATAGATTTCATCCTATTATTATTTTTTTTCCATTTTTTACCATTTTCTTACAACTTGTGTATGACTGAAGAAATTGTTACGAAAATTTTTAATAATTATTTTTCGTCCATAAAATCACAGATGTGAACTTAAATTCCAGCTTGGATTGATTTTCCAAAAAAAAAAAAAAAAATTCTGTGGTGGTTTCTAATGGGTAATTCCTTTATTGTGCGTTGCGATTTATAGTAGAAAGCGCAAAGATCTGGCAACCGCTTGAAACGTTCGCCAATATGCTGATCAGAATCGGCTTAGGTTGTAGTTGTCATTTGGTGCTCAAAAAATGGGTTACTTGGAAGATTTTATATAGGGTAGTTTTAAACATTGGTATTTTTATAGATCTCGAGGTTTAGATTTCGAGAATTTGATTTTTTGTATTTGTTTTAGTCGAGGTTTTAGTAGTAGTTTTAATAAAAATTAATAGAATTTTTACTAAAAAGTGAGTTTTAGGTAGAATTTTTTTTAAAGAAAAAAATATTTCCTATTAAATTTTTACTAACTATTTAATGACCAAACTCTGACCTACACAGTAATATTTAATTGAAACTATAAAAAAATAAATAAGATTTCCATTGGTATGAAAGTATACATTTCAAAAAGATTAATATTATAGACATGTTTAGCTAACAAAAATATTCAAACTAATTAAGTATTATTAATAAAAAAATATTAACTCGATTTATTTGGTAGAAATACCTATACCTAAATGTCTACATTTCTAAATCTGTGGAATAGAATGAGATGACCCAGAATCCTTTCGCCTTTTTCTAGGTTGAACCCCTTCATGAATAATTTTGTATACAGTTGACTGTGGCACTTTTGTTAAAAAAACAGTTTCTTTTAGGGCTTCGGAGGAAGACAATTCATTTTTTAGCCCTGTAAATAAGACTTGTGTCAAAATCAAATATATTTTTATATTACATACGTAATATGTTTTACAGGTAAGTATAATTACAATTACTCACCAGAATAAACGTTTAGAACTATTTCCTTGGCATCACTAGAAAGATGACTACGCTTTCGCTTTTCGAATTCCTGTTTGTCCAAATTTATTTCGGAAGAACACTGATCACAATTCACTAACTCATTCATTTTCTATAATTATTTAAAATAGTACCGAACCACATAAACTTCAAAACTAAACTAAAGCGACCATGGTAAATTCGATCCTAAGACTACCTGTTCCCTTAATCCGGTAGATAAATTTCACTTTAAATTTGAATGCCTTAATCGTAATTGAATGCCTTAATCCATTTATTACAGTGTTATTAAGACAATTTGTGTTTCTAAATGACAGAAGAGAAAGCGACTTGACTCGGGGTTTTTCTGAAAACTTATCGCTGTCTAAGTTAATGACTATTCAAGTTCAAGAAAAACATCGAGTAAATAATCTCCTGATCATGAATTTGTAATACAGTTGTTCGTCAAGTCTTTAGTATTAAGAGAGGTAGATCAAATCCTGAATTTAACGTCATCAATTATTTTTCCCCTATACCTAATAGTCATTAACTTACGGATCGACACCAACAAAATCTGATAAACATTTTTACCTAATATTAATGTTATTACTATTTGTTCCCTGAACAACTATAAAACGGGATTTGACATTAATAAATTTTCGTAACCCATCTGGGCGCACCCTCCCTGTTTAGGCCAACGTACAAGCTTGCTTCATCTGTAAATCGAAACGATTTTCTACTATAAATCGCAATAGGCTATACATTCAGTTATAAGGTGTTCCATTTAGAAAAACGTATATATATATTTTTCTTTAACCATCCTGTATATTTTACAACTTTTTTTTTAAATAAAATCCTCTTTCATAAATTTTAAATTTCACTATTACTAATTAACATCAAAATTGAAGTCGCCAATGAGCTAACACGATAAAACTGAACTAATCATTCATATAATTTTAATATAAAAATCATAATAATTTTATATGATTATTTTTCTTACTAAGCAAATTCCAAAATCAAATACTGTTTAATCTGTCCCTTGAGAAAACTACTATAGTATATTTTGTATTTATTGCATATTGTATATTTAAAAAAAATAATTCTAATTATGTTGTGCTGTTTTATAATTAACACTTTTTAATCTCAGGTGGAGTTTAAATAAAGAATATGGTTTAAACAATATAATTATTGTTAATTCAAAATGTCCACCATTGCATGGCCAAATAAAGTATTATTAATATTATTATTAATAAAGTAATATTAATATTTATTTAAAATCGTAATATTTTAAAGTGACCATTCTACTGTTCTTCTTTGTACAATTATTTAAGGACCATCCTGCAATCAAAATATTAATTTGTTTAATATTAACCATGGCAATAATAAATAAAAAGATCTAGTAACTCTAACTCACACAAATAACTGACATAAAATTTTGCAAATAAATTACATTCAACGCAATTTTTCTATAATCCGAGTGTGATATATTTTAAAATTTGTGTAGTTTTAATTTTTTATTATGTACAATTATGTTTCAATAAACACCAAACGACTAATCTCAACTTAGATGTAAGTAAATTTTAAATTTTTTAACTAACATAGAATATTTTTACATTAAAACATAATTTCAGGTCCCTGAAGATGGAATTAATTAAATAAATTCCGAAAGCTTCGATATTTAAAAAAGTTTTGCTTCCGTAATTATTTGCTGCATCTCCAATATTTTATAATTTAGTAAATAACTAGTCAGCAAAGAATGCCATTTTATATTTATATATATATATATATATTTAAATAATGATTCAAAAGTCATAATAATAAGTGATAATAATAATTGTGCTACTTACCTCATATATAAATATTCTAATACATACTCGAATTTCCTAAACTCTACTTCAGGGCTCAGTCGAATTCTATTTTATGTTTCAATTAAATATAAATAATATATATGTATGTGCTAGTTGTTGTTTTCCCTTTTTTTAAATATATTTCTTATATTATGGTAGGAATATTGATATACTTTTTTAGAATAAAACTACCTTCTCAAATATATTTTTTTTAAATAATCAATTAAACACAAAGTTTATTCTTAAATGTCATTGATATAAAGAGTCAAAATGACTTATTATAAAGTTCTAAACTTTACGTATTCGAAACTTAAACATTCTTTTTGATAATCTTGTCCAGAATGGTTTTATTACACTTATTCAGGTAATTTGATATTGATAATGTAGACTTTCACATGTGTTTGAGGAGCAATTAGTTTTAATAAACTTGTTCTGTTATGGGTTTCTCTAATATTAGCTTTAATACAGATGCGTTTATATTCGAAAAGTGTAATCAAGAGGTAAAATTTTACATTCAGAAAATTCAGTGCGGCAAACTTCAGTTTTACCTTCAAACTAGCTGGACCATGAAAGATTCCGTTAATAAGGTATTGTATATAATGTATATCAAAATATTGGCTAGAATAAGTGTCCAAAATAAGCAGCAAGGATATATTGACATATCTCAAGGCAATTTTAAGTGTTTTCTCGCATTTTGAAAAGTTTTAGCAGGAATATTTCTACACGCATCTGTAATCCCTTGAATTATAACCTCTAGAAACTCTGGTTGCTCGTATAAACTACCCTCATAAGAAAAAATCTGATGGTACCAAATCTGACCAACGTGCGGGCTATTCAACACTTCCTAGTTGTCCAATCAATCTACCAGAAAATGTTTGGTCCAAATATTGCTTCAATGGCAAAAAATAGTGCGGCTGAGCACCGTTTTGCTGTTTATTTCCTAATTTATCTAATATTATCTAATTAAATAGCAAAATACCTTCATGATAATTACTACAAGTTTCGAAAAACATCTTATTAATTCTTTCCACCGTTGTACGCATTTTGCAAAAAAATCCACAATTTTGAGCACAGATGAAAAACTGAAATCGAAATAACTACTAAACTATTTCAGTTTTTTTTTAAATAGTAATGTTATTTTTTTTTCCTAAAATCTTTTGAAATAATTATAACTGTAGATCATTTATCTATTTATTTTTTAAAACTAAGTGTTTTAAATATCTACTTAAGTAAATATCTTACTTACTCAAATTCAAAAAAATAAATCACGAGCGTGAAGAGCCTGAAAATATCTTTAAAACTAGGTATTTCGTTAACTCACCCTAGTCACAAAATAAGATGGGCTGGGGTGGGAAGGGGAAGTTGACTTTTATAAACAAACGAATATATTTGTTCTTGAAACTTTTATATAAGATTTTTAATCACACGTATTTCTATATATTTAAAAAACTATTTGCCAAATGATTGAAAGTATATCAGTATTAAAAAAACTGTTTACTCAAAATACAAAAATTTCCATACAGCATCGGTATTAAACTTTTCTTAATACGAGAATATGTGTCACCATTTACCCTTTTTACTATTAAGAAATTTCACGCTCCAGCTTTCTTACATTGTGTTATTATCTCATTTATAACATAAACTTTGCTGTTCACTGAGCTGATAGCAAATTTTACGTCATTTCAAGAGAGAATGTCACAACAGAGTAATTTGTCAACTAGTTTGTACCGTGCAACAACCCTCTTGATATTCACATGTGAAATAAAGACCCTAAGTTTTTCGAAATCTGCGGAATCCAATAATTCTCTCATTTCGTGGAATGACAAGCTATTTTGACAGCCATGTCCTGTTTGAATACAGATGATCAGACGACGATATCGTATTGGTGACCGAAAAACAGAGGTGGAGATACTAAAATAAATAAATAAAATAAAAATAAATTAATAGCTCGATGTTGTTGGATAATGTTAATAATCTCGAAATATTATAATTTCTTCGACCTTCCACTGTCTAAATTAAATAACGTTTCGATTAATATGGCCGTCAAATTATTTTTGTAATGCATTAACGCAATTAACATAATCTGCCATGATATTGAAACAATATATTTTGTTACTTATTTTATTGATTTTTCATTTTGTGTTAAGAAATTCAAATTGAATACACATAAATTTACTCAACAGTCCAAAGGTGGATTCAATACACTTTATAGAGTCGACCTTGTGTTCCAGTAACTATTATTAAATCGCAGACATAATATTTAAATTAATAATGTAAATTTCCTAAATAATTTTATTTTAACACGCCCATGGTAACTATAAAATGCTATCGCTGTCTGTTGTCACTTTATTTCGTTCTAAAGATGTACACGAACACTCATTGGCTATTTATAATTAATCTAAATTTTGTCTTTATTTTCATTTTATTTTTTTAAAAGCTCAAGTTATAGTATTAGGAAAATTTACATTACATCAGCTCAAGTAAAAAAAATCTTCGCACTGACCAGTCGAACCTCAAAAGTTCGCAATTTTCTTTAATGTAAATACAAATTCTTTATAGTTAGATTCAGTCCACGTGAAAGTAAAACATTTCACCACACAAAACTTTTTTTTTAGTTTACACATTTTATATGAACTGGAGTAACATTATTATCATCTAAGTACAAAATTTCTTAGGTGCTTTTAATTTGTTAGATTATTTATGCATTTTACAAAAATAGCTATTTTAATGATGAGGATTAATATATTCACATGTTTTCATACAAAATAGTGATGTGTTATTAAAATGTAAACTTTCTACTGATATCTGGATGAATTTAGTCATTTCTAAAGTTTAATGTATTCTCTAAATATCTTGGAAAACAATAGTTCACGTTTCAATACTTTGCAATTCTAATTTTACAATTTGACTAAATTCATATTCACAATAATGTACGTTGTAGCAATATTAACTGAGAATGTCAAATTCCATTATTATGACTTTATCATTTATATAGATATAAATCTCAGAATTAAATATACGTCCGTAAAAAAAATTAAAATTATAACAATAATTCTGTTACTTTTATAAATTCTTTATATTATGCTTTAGAAGGTTAAATTTCATTACAATAATTTTCTTTTTTGAATAATGTACCTAATCATATTGGTAATTTCAAAGGTATGTTCCAAAACCTATTTTTGTTATTTTTTTTCCCAATATATTCATCTATTTAAATGCTAATCAATATCAATCCTAAATTATAGTATGTAAATTCCTAACTTTTTATTTACCATTGAGTACAAACTTTGTCAAAAGTTGAGAAGATTAATTCTGCAATAATGAAATCAAAACAGTACTGTTAAAAAAGTGTAAGCAAGTTAATTTATTACACTAATTTTATTTCATTACTTACAGTAATTTTATTATTGGCATTAAAGCTACTCAGACTTACAATAATCAAAAAGTGAGTTCTGCTGTGGACACAAAACTTTTGTAAAATCAATAGAACTGAAACTTTCCAAAATTCGTAAAGTATTAAAATTGCATTTGGTTTGACTTACACAAAAAGCTAAGCAATATTTTCCGTAGAACCTACCGGGACCGAATAAAGCTGTTAAGAAGTGCCCGAAACTCTGGCATATTTTCCAAACTCCCAAGTGAAAACTTTTAGCAGTTATCAAATAATAGTTATATATATTTCCATATCGATGTACGAGAAACTTGACAATAAAATGACAAAACGGCTCCTCGGATTGGAGCAAATTTCCATGTCTTGGCCCTGCGAACTTTTTGAACTATTATAGTATGGTCGGTCCTATTTCTCACGCCCGTTGACACATTTTAGAAGTTTATTTTACCATTTGCACACAATTACCAACGAACCGACTAGCTTTTTCCGTCTTATGTTTTCTACTCTATTAGTGAATATATACAATATGTCCCCCTAAGTTGGAATCATATGGAAAACTTTTTTATTATTAATTTTAGGAAAAAAAGTTATTCTTCATAAAAAGTTCTGCATTATCTAAAACATAGAATACAGTCATCAAATATCAAATTTTTTCAGTGGTATACGAGTTTTGTCAAGAGTAAAGTACCTTTAAATTTGACAATATCGAAAATTATTACTAAAAAAAGTTGATCAGAATAAAAAATTACTTTTAAATATGCAAGTACATCCATTTAAATTAAAACTTCAGATTATTTTATTTTTTACTAATATTTCTATTTTGAATGAACATTTATCTCTTGTGATTACGAAACACATCATAACATTTTAGTTTTTCGATGTTTTCTAATAATTTTGCAATTAAAACGCGTAATAAGTGCACTACAGTTAAATTTGCATTATTGTAGACATACGTTTTAAAAATAATTTTATTAATGTAAATGGATGTACTTGCATATTTAAACTTAATTTTTAATTCTGATCAACTTTTTTTAGTAATATTTTTCGATATTGTCAAATTTAAAGGTACTTTATTTACTCTTGAGTAAAACTCATATTTTTTGACAAACCTCGTATACCACTGAAAAAATTTGATATTTGATGACTGTATTCTTGGTTTAAGATAATGCAGAACTTTTTATGAAAAATAACTTTTTTTCTTAAAATTAATAATAAAAAAGTTTTCCATAAGATTTCAACTTAGGGGGACATATTGTATATATATATAGCATGAGTAGTCTCAAAAAGAATCTTAAAATACAGGATTGGCAAAATAGAAAAAATACCCAATTGGTAATTTATTTATAAGCTCGATTTAAAGTTAATTTTACCAAAAGCCGTTCTACATTTTACACACTAGTAAATTTTGGAAATTTTCGATCTTTCGAAATTGTTGCATTGTTTTTAATGTATACCTTATACCTTTATATATTTCTACAATATCTAGAGTCTCTCAAGAGAAATGTCATGTGACTATTAAAAAGTATCAACTCCCTTTCTTTATTAATATACAGGGTGATTCATGAATTTGGAAAGAAAATTCATTTAACTATAGTTTCTAGACGAAATATATGATTCGCCTCTTTTTTTGTTAAAATTGTATACAAATGGCTAACATTAAAATTAAAAATTCCAGAACCGGTTTCAGAAAAATTATTTGAAACGGATCCTATCATAAAGTCCACTCTGTATGGGATTTTTAAAATTGTAATAAATCATTTTCAAAGTGCATAAATACTCTATGTACGAGTATGTGAAATTTTGGTCATATTTTTATTGAATTTGTATTAATTAATTACTTAATTTGTATTAATTTGACACAAACATTATTAGCTCTAGTTATTATAGATAAAATAAGTACAAGACAAGTGTTTGTTGTTATAAAAATTCCATTACTGCAATTATTCAGGACAGTAGTAGATAGTTCATCAATTTTTAATTTTTCAACATATATATTTTTTTACACTGGGAGAATAATCAATCTTCTCTAATTAATTAATGGCGTCTCCATGTGTCTTATAAATGTGTAATTATGTTATATTTAATCAATAAACAATTAATTGTAATGAATAATAAGGTTCGAAAACAATTATAAAATGAAAAATTACAAAATTCAGACAAATACGTTTATAGAAATTAATTAATTAATACCTACAATTTCTATTAATTAATGAACTCCCAAAAGAACTTATTTTTTATTCGCATTTAAAGTTTTTTTTGCTTTTATTTTATATGTACTATTTCTTAGAAATACCATATTAGGTTATGTAAGGTTAGTTTAGTTGTAGATATTTGATATTTGTTACAAATATTCACATACCAAATAATAATTCTTTTTATCTTAAAGGTTTTTTTGGCAACTTTAAACAGTATTAACTGTTAGGGTTTGTTGAGTTGAGGTCCAATAAAATATCTTAATAACCGAAAATAAATGGTAACATTGGTCATTCGAGTGACATTCTTAGAGCGGTTCACTTCGTAATATTGAGGGTTGAAAGTGACGAGAGGTAGTGCAATGTTGCCGGATTGACAATGACCACAAAAGTGAAAAATAAACTTTTAGGGTCACAAGTCCGAGAAATTATATATACAGTTTGGAAATTTTCCTAGAATGAGGCAGAAAATGGAATATTGATCATTGATTTATAATAATTACAACAGCGACATGCCGCTTTAATAGATAGATATAATAAATAGTAACAATATTTACAGTGCTGTCTTACCCTCTAGTTTTTACTCCTAAAAACAGTATGTTGGTTTTAAAATATCAGAAATATATCTTTTTAATAACAACACCGCGAAAATTCCTTACCCCGTCTGTTACCGATTTATGTATCTATAGAGCAACAACAAAAACAAATTCCTATTGACATAGAGTAAGTTACAGTTGTAGATTTAGAAAATTCAAAATTTTGTAAAGTAGCATTCCAGAAAAGAAATTTGTTTGCCCACATATTTTCACTTTCCACTACTCAGCCATTCAAAAGACATTCAAGAAAAAAATCTACCGAAATACTGTTAAATACTCGACAACCTACGAATAAAAGAGTAATTAAAGAAAATTCGAAACTTTTATATAATTTACTTTTTTTAATAAATAAATAAATCCTTTTTGATTAACACTTATATCTTGCCATGGTCGCCATATTTTTATAACAAACCGGCCCAGATTTAGTTCTGCGTTATGGGTCGGTAAAGAATGTCTTTAGAATAATTTATTTGAATGAGGTTATTTACCTGAATCAAAGATTATAAAATGAAAATATTATATTTGCGAATGTAGTACATAATAAGTTTGAGAACTAATCGCTACGAATTTTTCCGGCGTATACATTCGAGATATACCAGAATCTTAGTTTCGTATACTATTGTAAGCGTCAACTTTTACTTTTTTATTTCAAATTTTCGATTAAAGTATTTGTTACTGGTGTGTTCGACTCTTTAACTGGGTTTAGATTTTTGGGCTACCAAAATATAAAAATAAAAACAGCATTTAGAGAAAAATTAGAGTTGGTTCTTACAAAATTTCCTGTTTCCTATGATATAGCGATATCTAAAAAGAAAAACAGGAATATAAAAAGGTAAACTTTAAAAAATAGATGCTGATCGTTCTTGCTGTGAGTAAAAATTTCGACATGAACAAATCGGAAAGTTATGCGCAAATCAGAATAAAAAGACCATTCTACAAAAAAAAAGATACATCATAAATACTCAAAAAATATGGAATCAAATGCAGTCATCAATTTTATTATAGAAATTGGTTTTCAGTGAAAATACCTGAAAATGGCAAATGTTAGATTAGGAGGTGCTGATTAAAAGGCGTAACTATTATTATTATTTAGATGCGTTAATTCCACTGATAAGTTTTAAAGTTAACAGGTAATATTAACTTTTTGGTTAAGAAACTCCATTTTTTACTGTTTTCCTATTTACAGAAAATGCCTTGTTCGTCATTCATTCACTTTTTACCAAAAAATTGCAATTACATTAGAGTAAGACCCAAACTACAGTAATTTGCTGACTGCCTCAATTCGAAGTTTAAAGGAACATTTTATTATGATGCTTCATCTCTTACTAGATTTACGCATATATGAAAATATTATAAAAAAGAATTATACATTATAATTGGATTTTTAATTGCCACTTTTGTATTTGTAGGCAAACATAAACTCATTTGCATTGTATAGTATAGTTAAACATGAAATAAAGGGGTAAGCTATCCCTATCTGACGCTACTGATTTCCCAATATTGGCTTTATACAGAGTGGCCAAACGAAAACGAAACACAGCCATTATCAGGAACTACGTCAATATTTTAGAAAAACACAGGGACCCGTCGATTTTTGATCAAAGGGGGACACTTTTTTCCGGTATTTTCGACTTCACTGCTTACACCTCCAAGCGAGGGTAACAATCATCCCAAAATATTTAAAGGGCATAAGGAGTTGAGTAAGATATCATTTTAAAGCCCTTTCTATTCTCTTTACAACACTCATTAAATTTTAAAATTCGGGCTAATACTTTTTAATAAATTACAATTTAAAGTTTAAATTATGTTTAGTTGTTAAATAATTAATTATTAATTAAATTAAATGTTCAAATTGATGACCACCTGCGTCCGTACAATAATAAAGATTTTGTTCGAAACATTCTCGCACATTCCGAAGAATTTCCGGAGTGATTCACTACACTCATCGACAATTCTTTGACGAAAATCTTCTAAAGAGGCTGGTTGTGTTTTGTAGATTTTACTTCTGAGGAATTCCCACAAAAAAAAGTAAGGGGCGACAAATCTGGTGATCGTGGAGACTATTCAATGCTACCTTTTCTCCCAATCCAGTGGCGTAGAAAATGTTGGTCTAAATACTGACGAACAATCAAAGCATAATGCGTAGGAGCACCGTCCTGCTGAAACATTAAATGATCTTCACTATACTGTTGGTTATTTTCAATAATATCGGCCAAGGTAGGGTTAATAGCATTTTCCAGTAATTGCAAATACATTCCGCCAGTCAAATTAGCAGGTAAAAATATGGACCCAGCCCATACATTTAATTTTTGCGGTTGCTGTGTATGTACCGCCTGGAAAATTGTATGTACTGCCTGGAAAATTGTATGTACCGCCTGGAAAATTCATGGGTTTGAATCAGACCAGTAGCGGCAATTATGACGATTTACGGTACTTCGTATTCATCGGAGAAACAGATATTAAAAACGGCGGTCATAATCATCCTCATTAAGTTCCTGCACTAAATGTATTTTATACGGATGGAATTTGTTCTTCTTCAAAATGGTTTGAATGTTGGTTCGATTGATCCCAGACACAGATGCTAATTGCCTTGTACTTAACGTAGGATCTAGATGAACGTGTCCCAAAACTGCAACTTCACTAGCTGTATTAACTACAGGTGGTCTAATTATTTTCTCGTTTTTTATTAACTTCATTTCCAGTCTCTTGAAATTTTTTCACTAACTCTAGAACATACTTCCTACTGACCTGTTTATCTTAATATTTTTCATTAAATGACTGAGCCGTTACATTTGCACACTTATTGTTCACAAAATAAAGCGAAATTATATCTACCCTTTCCTCAATAGAACAAACCACGGCATTTAATTTTCAAAAACACAATTAAACAAACCTTCGCTTCGATATTCGAATCCACTAATTTCACGTTCTTTGTGTGTCCGTATCGTATCCATTTGTCTTTTACAAATGTGTAAAAAAAATTACAAAAACAATGGAAAACAGGAAAATCAACATTTAAACAATTGGCGTACTCAACGACCCATGTGTTATTTTCACTATTTTGACAAATATGAAAAAAAAATTAATTTTAAAAACTCTTATTAAAAAGTAAACAAGTACATATTTTAAATTTTTTAAAAAGTATCAGGCCGAATTTTAAAATTTAAAGACTGTTATAAAGAGAATTGAAAAGGCTTTAAAATGATGCATTAATTAACCTCTAACGCCATTTAAATATTTTAGGTCGATTGTTACCCTCGCTTGGAGGTGAAAGCAGCGAAGTCGAAAATACCGGAAAAAAGTTTCCCCCTTTGTTCAAAAATCGACGGGTCTCTGCGTTTTTTTAAAACGTTGACGCGGTTCCTGATGTTGGCTCTGTTTCGTTTTCGTTTGGCCACCCTGTATATGAAATCATTCTTTTCAATACAATCGAAATTCAAGAAAATCTGTAATATATATCAAAAAGTACATTTTGTTAGGATCCGATGTTCGAGCAAAAATATGACATATATAACAACATTAGATTTTACGAATGGAATATATTGCTCTACAAAAGAGCTTTTTATCAAGAATTTCAATAAACTTTCGAAGTTAACAAGTAGAGAGAGTATAAAGGAGTTTTATTGGCTCAAGTATTATTCTACGAGCTATTCTTCAATTCAAGTTAAAAGAAAAATGGAAATTCTATGTCGGTTGAATTTAATGAGAGCGTTATGTTCAACCACATCACATATGACAGTGGTGCAATAATGTGACTTGAATGCATAATGTGCAACAAACAATTTGAAACTTGGTTTAGAATATATATAGAGAAAGAGAGAAAGCAGAATTTCGAGTGGATGAATTTTAATTGCAACATATTCTGATTATCTAAATGGGATGAAAGTCGGCTAAATTTCTGACACTACAGATTCGTTTTAAACGACATCGAAGATCTCTAATTTTTTGTATATTTTTTTTATTGGAGGACTCAAAGAGAAGTTTCATGTAACCCATATTTTTCTTATACAGGGTGATCAACTTATACTCCGAAGTTTGATATCTCCGTTATCTTGAGAAATAGGAAAGAATATTTTAAATAAAAGTTATAGATAGGGCCAAGCTTCACATTTTAAAATTATTTCGTAATATAAGGTCTTATAAGGTCACAGCATATTAAAGGTATATTTTTACATTTTTATAAACCTCTTGCCAAGCTGAAAATCACATTTTTTTGAATTTAGATGTATGATTTTCAACGGTTTTAAAAAAACACAACTTTGATTGCTGTGACCTTATGGGACGCCCTGTATATGACGAAATAATTTTAAAATATGAAACTTTGCTCTATATATAACTTTTATTTAAAACATTTTATATATATATATATATATATATATATATGCCTATTTGTTTATTTTATGATTTTTGGCAATGATTATTATTGACCCTAATAATTAAAATTATAAATAAACGTTTCTTAAAAAAAATCATCATTTATTTCAAATTACCAAAGTAATTTATTTTATATTAATATAACATTTATTTCTGAAAAACCAATCTTATTTACGTGAAATATCACATAACTTTCATATAAACTTAACGTATTTTAATTAATAACGAACCTTTTTAATTAAAAAAATTAAATTTTAATATTATTAAATTTATTTAAAAAAATGAGATTTATGATTTGTTTCCGGAATTTGAATAAAGACTTATATATTCCAATTTCAAATAAATAATTTGGTTAAAATTAACAAGGCTTAGTAGTAATAACCAATTTTTTTTTTCAGCGTACCTATATGAGTGTAAATAGTATTATACAGTTTTAGGAACAAATATTTAAGATGGAAAGTGATATTCTTCAATTTTCCTTATCAATTTATTGTATTTATCTGCTGAACTATAAATCCACCAATTCCTAAATATCATAAATATTTTAAAAATTACTAATTAGTTTATTGTTTTGACCATCCCCTTGACCAGAAAATGTGTCTACCTACCGTAGCTTGTATACCCACCCCCATTAAACCCTGTTATTTAAAGCTGTCAACGTTGTGCCACGCTCATTTCCGCCCTTCTGTTTCAGTGCAACAACATCCATTAACTAACCATAGGCGGCGAACGTCATAATTATATCATCTTAAATAAACATATTTTGTGTAATATTTTTTGAATTGTGGTATTCAGAATATTATGAAGAACCTGCTAAAAACATATTTTTTATTATTATTATTATTTATTTCTCTAATGTTTTTCATCGCTTCGAAGTACGCTGACAGATGGAATTATTGCAAATTTATTAATGGTGATTAATCCCAACCTTATTTTATATTCGTCATTATAAAATATATGTTTTACTTTCTATCCTCAGTGCTCTTATTTTTTACTGGAATAACCGTATCAGATTTAGTATTGCTGGTTGTTATTTTACGTACGTTTATCATCATTATTAGCTCGAATAATTTAGAGCGTTCTTCTCTGTTCTGGATCATTTGGAAGATATGCCCAATTGATTTAAAATATTGAAAACATCGCACTACTTCCAGTTATAATGGAATTTTTGGTTTTTTATGAGTATTTCAATAAAATTTAGAGCTATTTTTCAAATTTACAAATTCAATAGTCAAAAAACCAGCCTTTCTGAGAATTATAAATGTTTTAAATATAAGGGTTCTTTCAAAAAAATATACAAAGAATTTTAAATGCAACTAATAGACAGTAAATTATTAAAGGCAAATTACCAAAACTAAAAGCTGACGTTTCAAATAATGAGTCTTTATTATTGTAATTTATAAATAATGGGCATAGTTGGAAAAGCCCGAATTTAGAGCTGGAAGGTTTCTTTAGGGAATTTTTTCCTATCATAAAAAAGTGGTTGTTCAGCTTGTTATCCCGTCAAGTAATTCTCCGAACTGAGGAATTGACGAATTTCCTTTAATGAACCGAAAGTTATAAAAATCCGTAAAAACAAAAAATAGCGCTAAAAGTTCAGTTTAGAAGGCTAAACGAATTCGGAAATCAGTTACAGTTTAACACTTGTCTCGAAAAGTACCTTCTTCTCGATCAACTGTCTTTAGTCTTTTTAAATGTTATAAGTTATAATTTGTTGGTACTTCTCTGAATAGTTAATAGAGTCAAACGGTTTATTAAAGAACTCGGAAAGGCTTAGTATTTATTCAAATCATTAATTTAATTCGTTATATTATAAATTCATTCATTTTTCTTCATTTAATTTTTATTGTAATTTTCACCATTTCTTCACCCAATAAATAAGTTGGTTTCTGTGTGATTTGATTGACCTATAAGCATTCCTATTTATTATTATTATTCTAAAGACAACCAGTTTCGACTTTTTTAAAGTCATCTTCAGATCTGAAACAATTATTAACTGTGTTACAAAATTGTAAAATGAATTATATTACAAGTATGATGCTAAACAAATGCTAACAAACGTACCTAGGTTTAATGAAACAAGAATGAAAATCTATACATTAGTCAAAATTATATATGGTCCTGAAATAAAATTATAAACAATGTAAAGTAAAATGTTAAACAATGTAAATAAACAAACATTAAATATACTTTAAATAAAAACACCATCACGAAGTTAGTCTGACTGAGTACGATTAGACCAGATAGGGTAATAAATTGTTTTATAGATTCTTTGGTAAAAAATTTGGTGACTACTGAAGAACATTGGGGGGTCAATAAGATGACACCACCAACTACCAAAAGAATTGGGTAAATTAGCAAGATAAGATGAGGAAAAGGGTCAATAATGTCAGCAAACCATTCCACTCTGGTCACCTGAACAACCAATATTAAAGGAAGAGGAATGCAGAGATCAAACCAATGATTGTTAAACTAGGGAACAAATAGAAATCAAACAAGATGTCAAGATGGACGGAATAAAAAAATAAAGTCACTCATTATCCACGAAAGACAAGGAGTATTGCAAGAAACTTCTTACAGGAGCGAATAAAGAGAAGTACTACAATGAGTGCAGATTAAGGGATATACTCTACAGCAATGAGTCCACTAATAGTACGAAACTAGAATTTAACATCAGAAAAGAAAAATAAGAAATAACAAAATGGCGAAATCAAGAAAGCAGAAAGAAAATTTGATTGCAGTTACAATATTAAATTTAGAAAAGATACGTTCAATTTTATACGAAATTGTACCGAAATAATGCAAGGAACCAGAAACTAATTGATGATCTAAAGAGAAGAGGAAAGTTGAAAACATAATTTAAACTTATAAAAGCATTTATTATATAAACAATCAATAAGGTAAGAAGAGAAATGATTCTTGTAAGCGTGGTGATAAATCAGATTGACTTGCTTGGTTCGAAGGAGGAAGTGAGAAAGCTCTGTGAAAAAGACTATTAAAAGAAACCAGATTATGAGATACAGGATGATAGGAAAAAAAATTAATGACACAGTCAGTAATGGTAGGTTTTCTAAAAATGTTACAAGATAAGGAATGGGAGAATGGATGTCCCGAAATCAACAGGTTTAAGAATGGCAGGGAAGAGTTTTCTTCAAATTCAATCGTAAATTTAATCCTAGGGTGAGGGGAATTGGCAAAATCTAAAAAAGGGAACGCGTCGTCTTTAGAACTTTTGAACAAAATAATGAAATCGTCAACATATCTGTAATAAAAAATTAAAATAAAGGGTGCGAAATATTAGTATTTTAGTATTTTGTAAAAACCGTAAGAGTGGGAGTTCAGTTCAGATTCTCTCATTTTTCCCAAATTTGAAAAATAATCCTGGACTCTTAAATTCATACATTTTTTTTTTAAATTCCCTATTTATTTGCAATCTGTAAAATAGTAAACAATAAGCAAATTGTTTAACAATATCATGCAGGAAACTTCCCATTGGTAGTTCCTTAAAATCTATAATTAGTCACTAATTAGGTATAGCCGTGGGAGTCAGAGGTACTTAATCCTAGAACCAAGAAGTAAGATCATAGGGGCTGTAGCATTTGAGTCTTCTTTGCGCAGTTGGTTGTGTCATAAGATCTTGAACAAGTGTATTAGGATGGAAACTCAGTCTTTCTTTGTATTTTTTACAATAAACTGTGATTTCTGATGTCACTGTTTTTATTTGAAGATCTCGTGCGATGATGTAGTTTGGAACGAACCACGGAGCATTCACAATAGATCGGAGCACTTTAGATTGGAACCTTTCCAGTATTTCTATGTTAGATGTAGACCCCAGAGCTGAATACAATAGGTCCAGATAGGTTTCAGGTTGGCCTTATAGAGTAGTAGCTTATTATTTATTGGTGACCATCGAGTGTTACTGGAGGGTAGTTTTCTCTCCTGTTTGTAAATGTTACCTGGACTGACTTAGAAGTATTTGCTCTGATTCGCCAATTGCTTAATCAGTGTTCTATTCTGTAGAGATGATTTTGCAAGATTTGTGATACCTGGATTTGCCCTTGTGCGACGCTAAGATGACGGTATCATCTGCAAATGTTACTGTTAGGCTGCTATTACTCGTAGGCAGATCTGCTGTGTATATAAGATATAGTAATGGTCCAAGTACACTGCCTTGTGGGACTCCAGATTTAATTTCATAGACGGATGTTTGTTCCCCGTGATGGTCTACTAGGAAGTGGCAGTCTGCAAGGTAGGATTTAAGGAGTAGGACATAGATAATGGGTAATGCTTTTTGTAATTTGTATAGGAGTTCAGGATGCCAAACTTTATCAAATGCCTGTGTGATGTCCAAAATTGCTGGAGCACAGTACTTTTTGTCTTCCAGGCCTTGTCTAATTTTTCCAACTACTCGATGGACTTGCTCGACTGTGGCGTGATCTTGTCTGAATCCAAATTGGTGATTGGGTTTCAACTGGTTTTGTTTAACTATTGGTTACAGTCTGCCAATTAGTAGCTTCTCTAAGAGTTTTGATATAATCGGGAGCAAACTTATGGGCCTATATGACTTTACTTCTTCAAGAGCTTTTCCAGGTTTTGGTAACAGAATAATTTTTGCGACTTTCCATTGGGCCGGGAAATAGTTTAATTTTAGACAAGCATTTATTATAAATGTTATTAGTTTTACTGAGTTACGTTGTAGCTCTTGGAGAATTTTTGCTGTAATAATGTCATATCCAGGGGATTTTTTTGGATTTAGTTTATTAGTAATAACATTTTTAATTTGTTGGACTGTAAATTTTTTTATTGGAAGTTCCAGTTGATAAGGTGTGTCTTGAAATGTATGAATTTCTGCTTCCGTGTCATCCATGGGATTGGGTGGAAATGGTTGAAATACCTCTCGTAGATGAAGGCCAAACAAGGACGCTTTTCTTTGCTGCTTTTGGCCCTATATCCATCGTCTTTACGAATGGGCGGGTTAAAAACTTGGGGAATATTTATCTTTTTTGTAGCTCTCCAAAGGGAATATTCGGTGGCTTCTGTTGGTGTCAAGTTCCTTAAGTATTGCTCTATTAAGTCCACATCCAATAACTTCCATGCAGAGTGTCTAAATTTTTTGAAGATATCAGCTTAGAGTGCTCTATGGTGTTTTAACTACAGGTCTGCACATTCATGATAATTACGTTTTACACAATTTACAGTGAGTAAGCAAAGTTCTCTTTATCGATGTATTCAACATTGGATTTAATATTATTTATATTAATAAAAGTGTTCTTTAGAAGGTAAGCTATTTTCATTAATATTAAGTTAACTATCTAATATAACTACGCAAGATAAGTTAGGATTATCTAGAATTCCACAGATTTTCAAAGCTTCTGGATTCTGGATTTCCCATTATAAACATATAAACGTTCCCACTATACATATATATACAGGGTGTGATGAGTGATTCTGAGAAAAAAAGTTTATATGAACCAAGGTCCGTTAGGGGTAGAAACACATCTTTTAAGAGAAAAACGAATTTTTAAATTTAAACAGTGGCGCCCCCAAGGCCAGGATCCTGATTATTTTTTGTGAAAAATATGTCAGTCATGCCATTACTTTTTCAACTAATAAAAATAGTTTCCTTAATTTTAGAACTTCTATCTCTAGGTAGACTTGAATATTATTAAAACGCTTTGGAAAACCGTGGAAATTCAAAATAAGTATTATTTATCTTACCATATTAATTGACATATATTTATTTGCATATTACAAATACCAACAAGTGCAACATTTAAAATGATTTATTTACCAAATTTCAAGTTCAAAAAATTAAAAAGCGTCGAGTGAGAAAATATGAAAGATAAAATATATGTGCATATCTTAAAATTTCATAAAATTCTAGAATCCTTTAAATATTTTTGTCATTGCTAATGTCTATAATGAAAATATGGTACAAACTCAAGGTAGAAACAATCAAGCTGATTTTTTTTTAATAAAAGAGACAAGAAGAGAGTAGGATGTTATTGTACTTTTTTGAAACTGTTAAATTTTTTATTGACCACAATTAATGCCAATAATTTCCTACCACTGAGATATATAACAGCAATTATTAAACGTTTTAATACCTGGTATCAAGCTCGTTTACTAACGTTAAGCAAAGTTTTTGATGAGAACCAAGAATAATAAATGATCCACCAAATTCCCAGTTGTTCTAATTTCCATTAGTAAGGTAGCTAAACTAAATCAAAGTTTCTCTATCTAGACTATGTAACCGCTCGATATTATCAATTATTTAAGTTCTTCAGAAACTTTAGACGATGTAAGTAAGTGATGCCGGATATTTGCTTAAGATTCAATTATCGAACTAGTTCATGTGCCAATAGAATCAGTAAACGATTTATATTTCTGGAGACATTTGAAGTCCTTAGATTATGCTAATAAAAGGTATTCAAGAAACTAACTCTGCGAAAATATAGAAAACGTTGCTAATTTTATTAGGAGACAGGATAATATTTTCATTTTATGTCGGAAAATTCATTAAAATAATTAAAAACGTAGAGCATTTATTTTGAGTTCGTTTTTAATTAATTTGTTTATTATTTCGATTTATTAATCAAATAAAAGTTTGGTCTACTGTTTATCCTTTGAAATCCCTTTCCGAAACTATACAATTTCGTTTTTCTCGAAAACTGTTGAAATCAAATATTTCAACAAGTATAACAATTTTACATAAAAATGTTTCGTCAAAAAAAAAGTTACGTCTCACTTTCATCATCAGAAATCGGTCGCGTGGCTCCCTCTGCAACAAAATGTTAAATAATAACTAAGGTAATATTTTTTGTCTAAAGTTATGCCCCTGCACTAATTTTTTAATAACAATCTACAAATTCATTCGGAAATTGCAACCAAGAAACGAAAAAAATATAGATCTATTGCCACAACAACATTTTATTAAAGCATATATACGTATTTCAATCCTCATATTTTCATCTAAATAAACTACGTTTAGTCAATGTCACAATAGTTATGACTCACTCTGTATATTTAAGAACATACATATCTATAAATTCGTTGTGAAATTATATCCAAATAAAGAAAAAATTACTTTCACTTTAATTACCTGTATCTTTGGCCACACCAACAATTTATTAAGACATATTTGGTCGAATCCTCATGTTTTAGTGTAAATAATCTGCTTTTACTCTTTGCCTCACCCTGTATACTGTCAATGCATAAGAATAAGGTACCACATTTATAAATGAAAAATGCGAAGAACATCTAAGGAAACATTTGGATACTAATATAAATATGACAATATTGTTTTAACGGTACTTATTGAAAACTATAAAAAAACATATCAAGTAATAGTCTAATTTTAGAATAATATTAAAATTAAAACGGATTTCTTAATATCTCCCAAGTGTATATTCGGCGTATTAATTTTTTGACTTCGTATATAAACATTATTGGTGGCCTTCCAAAATAAATTCATCTGATAATCCATTAGTGAGGAAATGTCACTAAGATGATTTCTAACTATTAATGAAAAATGAGGTGGAGCTCCGTCCAGCATAAACCATATTTTTTTTTTTACATCTATTGAGAAATCATCCAAAATATAATTTTAAAAAAAAAAAGTAAATAAAAATCTCCATTTTAATTTGGAGGAAAAACATATGGTCCTAGTAGTGGATCGCCTGTAATGCCATACCAAATATTTAATTTAAATTCATACCAAAATTTTATATTTTTAATATCATACGGATTGGAAGCAAATTTTGACCTGGAATGAATTGATAAGGATAGACATTTTCTTTCTTTAGAATTCTATTATTAGATCATTGTCTTACTCCTGTTGGTACTGACAGATGATATGAACTTATTTAAGGATTTTCAACTACTCTTATCAAATTTCATCTTCTTGATAAAGTGTTATTTATGTCGGTCGACTCAATGATTTTGCCAAATGACCCTGTTTGACAAAACGACAATATAAATTTGTAAAAGTTTTATGATTTGGTTGCATACTACAATTCATACATACAAATCATATCTTGCATTTCCTAATTTATAAAATAGTTATCACGATGGAGTTGAGGAGAAAAGCAAAGCTCAGTTTTTAAATCTTCTTCTTTAAAAATGCAACAAGGCATTAAACATTTGACAGCAAACTTAATGCACTTATTTTTATGAATGAAGCATTAACAGAAATCACTTTCCGGTACCAATTTTGATAAAAATATACGAATTTATTGTGAAGTTATAACCAAAATTCAAAAAGAATATTTCGACTTAACACACTTTATCTTTTATTGAGGCACATTTGGTTCATTCCTCAAATTTTGGTCTAAACAACCTTCCTTTACTTTATACTGCAATAGTTATGACTCACCCTGTATAAAGGTACAGAATATTGTTATTAAAAAGTATGAAACTATCTATCGAACTAAGAGTATTATATGAAAATAAATCGTGGACTTTGAAACAAGAAAAATATACAACGGAACGAGAAAGTGATGCCCAAGTAAAAGATGTGTGATAGAAGTAGAAAAAGACACATCAGTTTTATAAATTTCTTCAACGTCTATGCTAACTGTCAAATTAAAAAATAAAAGAAGAATCCGAAATTGTCGATAATATCGTAATAATAATCCAATAAGGGTTTGTGGTGTCCTATAAAACTTACGTATAATGGCGCGTCGTCTATTCCACTAGGGCCCTTAAACTTCCCAAATTGGGTCAAAGACTTTGCAATATTCTTAAGTATTAGTAGTCCCTAGGTAAATAGGGCGTATTTTGTGAAAGCTCCTTCTACACCGTTAACCTTCCGTATGAATAAAATATGGCAATTTTGAATACAGAAATGAGGTGATGACCTGATTTGATAGCAGCTATTCAGCCGTTGATGAAACTAGAGATAATCCAAGCCGATAAAATTTCTAATAGAACTTGTTGGTACAACTGAGAGTTAATGTAAACTTTTATACATACAATGTAGATACAAAACTTTCCTGGTGGTATAGTACACATAAATGACATATCCAGTTTGACGTACTAATGTGTCAAAGATCGATATTTCCGATATTATTAAGTATTTACAAAAGGGTAGATAGTGATAAGATTCAAATTTTAAAATTATTCACGAACATACAAGAACGCAGTGCTATACCAAACTTGTTTTTTAATGCAATTTTACTGATTTTTAAGTCGTCCAGTATAGGGTTTCCAGGGTCCTTTCTATTCGAATTATTATTATTTTGCTTTTGTTATATTTATTTTATAGTCACAATATCCTGTGCATTATTTGTTTTTGCCAATAAAATAAGATTTTGCTGTCAGTACTTTAATACAGATCTACAGTTTATTTTGCAACATGGTAGCAGAACGTGGTTACTAAAATCTAATAATACTGGCTACGATACATTCTTCATCAAGGAATTATTTCGAAATAGATTCGAGAATATTTTTGCCCACTCTAACAAGTAACAACTTTCAAAGATAAAATTTCAGAACTGTACCAAAGCTAGCAAAAATATATAAAGCTGGAAAATAGAATAAATTAGATGCTAAAGCTCGAGTAATTATTGCGTGTACGTTATGCAAATATCATCATTCATGAAAAGGTTTTAATTTGAAAGGAGAATGTAAAGTTGGAGAGTATATTTATTCTGGTTTATGTGGACCAATGAAGCTAAAGTCAATAGGTAATTCCTTGAATCTAATGATATTCAAGGACGAATATAAATTGACATACTTTCTCAAGAGCAATGATAAATCGAAATATTTTGTGACGAATGTAAAGCATGAGATTGGAAATAAAATTGAAATACTTAGAAGTGACAACGAAGGAGAATACATAGGACAGAAATTTCTAAAATACCTCAACAAAAAGTCTACATGTCAGGGACGAACACTTTCATTCAATCCACAAATGCAAGGAATAGCAGAGAGAGAAATAAGAACTTTTGTAAGTTTAGCAAAATCTATGTTATTAGTAGGAATTACCATTTAGCTTATGAGCTACTTCAGCAACTGCCTAAATAATGAAAAAAATAATGAACATAATGAACAAAGAATGCAGACATTTCACACATAAGAATATTTGCTTCAAAACTCATGTGTCATAAACCAAGTGAACTAAGGAGTAAATGGGAACCTAATACCAAAAGATTGTTAAACACAGAATACAATAAGCAAACTAAGAAACTATATCTCTAAAGAGATATCATTTTCATGAAATTCCCAGCACCCAAACCAGTTTATTTGCTTATAATGTGTATTGTAATCAATCGTACTGATGAGAATTGAATTTTAAAAGAAACGCACAATGCAAATAGAATAGTTGTTAATACGGAAATTGTTAACAAAGTTCTAGAACAAATTGAAAATACACAGGAGGAGAGAAATCTAACAATGAAAATTATTTCTTCTCTTACGAGGACATTGAGAAGGAAAAATCGTCAAAATGGTTCAGCTTTTATAGCAAGTTATTTAGAAGAGGAGGCAATTACTTTTAAGGATGATTGCATAAGTAGGAAAAATGGAAAAGAAGGAATAGATGATGAGTATAAATGAAGAACAGAACTCGAGATTTAGTTTTTTAACAGCTGGAAGAAAACGAATAAAATATCAATACTTTTGGTTTTGAACATGATATGTTTGAAGATTTAACTACAGGAGATTGATCTCAACAAGAAGAATTATATTTATCGTGTATATTGTGTATTAGCTCTACCCTCCTGGATATTACAAGTTGTTTATAAAGATATGTTTTGTGTGTGCCAATAAAATATAATTTTGATTTCAGAACTTTAATTAACATCTACGTTATATTTTGCTACTCTTTTCAAGTGCTAAGATGATTTTTATGTCAAAATCGAGATATCTTTAGCGCCTCGTATGGATCCATATTCTGCTATTCTTAGTTTAAACATCTATCAAAAAAATCATGAATTATATGTAAGTTTAATTATAATGCAACACCCTATATTTTCATGCAATAAAAAATCTAGTGCTCCATTTAAAAAATTATAACTATAATTGCATATAATTTGAATATATACAATAAATAAAAAAAATAGAATAATAAATATTTCTTTGACAATGAGTTGGTTACATTCATTACTAATAATACACATTTAGATTTTGCTTTTACCGATAATCTTGCAAAAGATGAGGGTGTTGTAATAGTCGAATAAATTTTCTTTATTCTTGGCATTATTTTATAGTTCTACAAAAAAGAATATGAAAGATTATTTGTTGTTCGTTCAAGATTGTGTTTTTATGAGAGACTATCACTATTTATTTTGAACGTTTGTAGTGCGTATTTCAGGACAAAAAGTAAAAACAAGACTAGGAAAAAATAAAGCGAAGAAAAGGAAAAATGAATTTCAATTAAACTTTCACAAGTAATACAACAAGATTCGTTTGTTGTTTATTCCTAAGAAGCGAAAAACAAACATTCATTAGTAATTCCTTTGCATAGCCTAAAAAATAAATAAAAATAAATCTGCACTCAGGGTCATCACGGGCACGTTTGTTTCGAAAAAATGTGAATTTCAAATGAACCAAACTTTCTAACTTTCTGATGCTGCCGCTTTTAAACCTGTTATTTTTGGATTTTTTTAAAAGTAATTTTTCATTTTAATGTAATCATTGGGGTTTTCTAAAGATGGGATATCAACTTCTCTGCAACCCTTGCAATATTTTGCCCTTGCTTAATGTTTCAAATGTGTTTAGAGGGCTTTAGTTTTTTCCTTCTGTTACGTATTATTTGTATATTTGTATGAATTCAAAAGATGTTCGAGACCAGGCAGATTTTAAGAAAACTTTTATATTTTTAGACGTTTTTGGCTACAATACAATTTAAGCTTAATTTTATTAATAACTATACACACAATAATTAAAGAATCTTGGGTCAAAATTTGAAGATCTGTTTTATAATATGGTTCTTCATTGAAATATGAAGTGTTTGATGAACATTTTTTAAAATTGTTTTTGTCCATTACTTTATTACTGTTTCTGAGACGCTCTATGATTTAACCCTAACATTTGAATTCTTTCATATTTCAAAAAACTACCCATGAGATATATAATATCTAACAATGCCGATACGTGAAATAATTGTAACAAGAATATTTAAAAAAATTGTGAAATTTTAAGAATTGTCTAATTTTATTAATGATATCCTAGCACTAATGCTTACTGAATATGATTACTCTATTGTAACTGGTGATCTAAATGTTGATACGCTAGTCTCCAATTCTTTACTAGACTTGTTTGAAATATATGGATATATTAATCATGTTATACAGCCGACGCATATTATTTATTAAATATAAACAGAATTTTATTAATAACCGAAATTTAAAAAATTTAGATATATTCAAATTCAAAAATGATTTATCACAATACCTTGGAATGATATTTATTACATTGAAAACATAAATGAAAAAATTAAATTTTTAACCGACAAAATAAATTTACTCGTTAAGGATAATGAAAGTCTCAGCAAACCTTCATCACCTTTGTTAACAAATAATTTGAGACTAATACTTAAATAACGCGATAAAGTTTTGACTAAATTTAGAATCATGAAAAGTATTGATAACTGGAATCATTATAAGCAGTTTTGTAATTTTGCATTAGCTTCAATTCGTAGAGAAAAAGCAGCATTTTTTAATAAACTCCTACATGATAAAAACGAAAAGGTATTATGGCAACACTTACGTAAAATGAAAATTAGTGCGCCTAATGTTAATTCTTATTTGCCCATTTATTTATGTGATCCTCATGTCATTAATACTAACTAATATCCCAGTTCTCCAAAGCACATAATTTAACCATGAATTTATAAATTTATCAAAGACAACCGCTGTTCTATTTTGTAGGAAATATAAAAGATTAAATATTCAGAATTCGATACAACTCGAATTTGATAATGTTGAAATAAATTTGTCGGAACAAGCAAAAAATTTAGGTCTGATTATAGATCAGTCATTAAGATTTAAAGGTCGTATAAGTTCATTTGTTCAAAAGTGTTATTTTTCTGAAATTAGATGGTTAAAAATTAATCACGTTTTTGAATGAAATTTCCTTATCGGTTACTTAAATCTGAAGCTCCCTATTACTTATATGAAAAAATTATATTTAGAAAATCTATTCACAACACTAATATCAGACATAACACTATTATTATGCCATAACACTCCTCGGCTTTATTTGAACGTTGCTTTAGATATAATTTAGTAAAATATTATTTAACTTTAAGGACGACTTAAAAAATCAGAGCAAATTACTATTTGGTAAATAATCGTCTTTCTAGGTATTGTAAATTTATAAAATTGTATGTTTGTAATAATTTGAGGCCCAGTAATTGTATCGTAGAATAGTACGTTTTCTTGCAAATAAAATTATGTAAATATGTCTTAAGTTTCAATAAATTGGTGAAACGTAAGTCGAAAATACTTCGTAGAAATAACGTTTCGAAAGAAACGTAAAATTTCGCAAATAAATGTGTACACAATTCCTTGTTACCTGCCTCAAGTACGTCTTTGATTACATCTAATGAAAGCTTCACATCACGGCGAGCACTATTCAACTTCAGTTCAGTTCAATCCTGCTCTCGTTTTATCCATTCGCAGTGAAAACGTTGGAGAAAAGTTTGAAAGTTTTCCTTTGCTCGTCGAAATCCAATTTTATATATATATATATATATATATATATATATGTATACATCCTTGTGGTAGTGGTAGATTTGTACTTTTTGTACTCAAACACCATCTTGAAGGAACGGTGTCCGTGACGTCGTAGTCCTTGTAACTTAATTGGTTTCTTTGAGATTTTTCTATAGTAAAACCATGACTGTCAGTAGCCCAATTTTATTAATCTCTAATAAAATATACAGCTTATTTAACATTAAAAATGATGTTAATCAGGCAATACTGAATTAGTTTTCCGCAAAAAAGAATTGACATTTAATAATATCAATAAACACTATATCAGTACTTCCTGGTTAAAAACTTTTATTGACCAATAATAAAAGATATTTGTTTTTTTTAACATTTTGATTCTCTTTTTTCTTCTTCTTTTTTCTTTAGAAGTAAAAGTTCAATGATAAAGAATGGGGAGTTTGTAGAGAACGTTTTGCTATATTTAACAAAAAGATGCTCACTTCTGATTGCATGAATATTTTAAGAGATGTGAGAGGTTTATTGTTTTAAAAATTTTAATTTCCTTTTAAAAAATGTATAATTTATTAAGAAAATATTTGACATTAATTTTTAACCTATGTTTCTAATCTTCTAATTTTATGATGAAAGGTTCTAATGCACTTTTGCTTTAAAATAAGCATCAACAACGAACACTTTAAAGATAACTAATATTGTTTTTTTTTTCTCCAAAACATTCTATTACTTTCTACCGTACTTTTAAATATAATCTTGTTATCAAAAAATATTTTTAAATATCTTATTGTCGAGCATTGGAATCATTTATTGAGTTATTTTAGATGCATTAGTGTAAACTGTAATAAGATTACAAATTTATTCGTTTGTTACAGACCAACTTATATTACCCCAAAATTTTACAGAACTGGAGAAATTGTCATTATAACTTTTTTTTATGCAAACAGCCTTTAAGAATAAATAATACCTCGGATTGTTAGTTATTTTTCAATCAAAAACAACAAAAGTAATTTGAGACAGAAATTTAGGCTTTATTTTACTTCGAGTAAATTTAAACTGAAATAAAAAATATTGTAAAATATTAATAAAGAAAATAAACTAAAAAATAAAAAAATTGTTTAATAATTAATTTTACCTCTGTTTTTCCATTTTATAGAAAATTATCCTAATTTTTTTGGTAATAATTAAAGCACTTTCATATTTTTTGATCAAACAATACTTTAAAATTTTCGACCAAAAAATCTTGTAACAAATTTTATTATAAAATCTTCGCGACATATAAATTATATTTCGATTCTGGTCAATCGGATCTGGTACAACTGAATAGACCTCAAATGAGAATTGGTCCTGAAGGAAGCAAAATTCTATTTTTGGTTTCCTTTCCAACTCGTACCCCAACAGAATATCGATAAAATGATTCAATTAATTCCTTTCAAGAGCGTGAACAGTTTCTCGAGACAATAACTTTTCCGATATATTGGAATTTCTCATATACTTTTAGTAGAAGTGGTTACTTGAAAATTGGCAAAAACGAACACATATCTATTGTTTGTTGTAATTTATCTTGCTGGTAAAGAAATAAAACTGGTGTGGACTGTATTAATAAAATTTGTATTGAAAACGTTAAAAACAAAAGTAAAATACACAATAAAAATAATTCTAGGAAGCCAGTTGTTTTTATTCTTTAGGAATGTTGCAATAAAAATACTTAAAATCTATGTCCCAATTTATAAATTCAATAAATAAATAACGTACCAGGCTGAATATTGTAAATATTTTAAATACGTACAAGGGTTTTCGAGGGTTCTTTCGGGAAAATATAAAAAGGATTTCAGTATCAAGTAACAGATGTTAAGTATCATTTTTAAAGATAAAATACTAAAAATATGAGTTGATGCTTCAAATGACATCCACAGATTAGTTTATGATTGTAATTTGAAAATGGGGATAGTTCGTAGATCCTGAATTACAGCTGATGGATTTTTCGTTCGGAGTTTTCCGTTCATAAAGAAAGTTGTATTTCAGAATTCTAACCCAATAAATTCTCGCAACTGAGGTATATGGTTAGTTTGTAAAAGACAATTTCTTTAATAAACCGAAAGTCATAAAAAATTTGTTAGAACCAAAAATGTTTAGTTTAAAAATCTAGACGAATTCAGGAAGCAGTTGAAATTTACCCTCCTACTCGAAAATTACTCTCGCGATAAAATTTCTTCAGTTTTGTTAAATTTTTAAGTTTTGTTTTACCGGTACTTTTCTTAATTACTAATACGGGTTATTAAAGAACTCGGCGAGGTTTAATAATTATTCAAAGCATTAATCTAATCTAATTTAGTTACTCTGTTAAATATAAACTAATTTTAAGAATATTATAACGACCCTTTCTACTACCAGAATCTCACATACAAGTCTTTTCCTATATCCAGAAGAAATTGGAAGAACCTTATTGTCAGCGGGTCTGAAGAAAGATAAATCCTTCGAAGTGAGATTAGCTTTTTGTTTGATGTGTGTGACGATCTCGAAAGTTCTTTTCTTATTTCCCATAGGGGTGTGCCCTCTTCAATATTCAAATATGCGTTCGGTGTGAAAAGAGATTCAAACTTCAAATATTTAGCGTTGAATACTTCGAATGGAGCCATTCATATGCAAAGACAGGAATAAAATGGTCGCTATTCAGACCTTAAGGAGGTCCTTTGAATAAACAGACTGTGCTTCTCGTCTATGATTTCTCATTTTCGATATGCAGTAGAAGTTACATTAAAGTTTGTTGGCGACCATGTCTTTGATTACAGTGAATAAAAATAAATGAAACGGCTGAAAAACGGCATTTCTCAAAAAAGAGGTAAAAGTTTATCGTACCTCAAATAGGACAAATTTGCGACAATGACTAATGTTTAACCTAAAATAATATAAATAAATGACAATACCAACTATATGGGTAAAAATAATTTATATTAACTTTTTAAACATGGTTTTTTGTTTTTGGTTTGGTATAAATGTTTGCTTATGCGAAATCGTAGTTTTCAAAAAAATACATTTTTTGTGTTCATTGAAGAATAGTGTATGAACATAAAAACATTGTTTATTTTGTATTTAATAACATCTTCTGAAACTCCACATTCATTTTATACATACTGTTTCATATGTAAAGACTCTGTTAAAGACAGATATAGATAACATAAGTAGTTCTAAATAACGTATATTGGCCTCTGGTGAAAAAAAGTGAACCTTTCAAAGCAGTAAAATAAATGAAACTAAATAATAGTTGTGTTTTACTACATTGAAGATCGATGACGGCGTCCTCTTACGAATTTTACTTTACTCAATAAAAAATTGTCTCCTGGCTTTCATAATCGAATAATAGAGTGATTTATCAATTATGTCTGATTTTTTATTCGGCCATAAAATTTTTTTAGGTATCATTATGATATAGGGAGAGTATTCTAAAATAGCGGCGATTATTAAACCAACTTATTGACTAGAATTCAATAATATCCGGTTTTTTACTTTCAGGGTCATTGAGGAAGGAGTCTATTCTGCATTGAAGAGATTAAAATTGTTGCTTTAGCTTTATGATTCATATGAGATACCATGGTCCCTAAATCCATAGAAAGTACTTCCCACTTCTGTTTTTTTTGGTTGGGTAAAAATTCAGTAGGAATTTCTCTTTTATTTTTTCTTATCGTGCCAACGTACGTCAGGCCCTTTAAAAAGAGTAACATAACAATCTTGACAATTTTGAATAAATTGCTAAAATATCACTGATACTGTAGCTACAGAATTTTCATTCTTGCGTAGTTCACGATCGTCAGAACTATCAAACCGTAAAGATGACAAAAGGACACCAAACCTTTCACCAACTCATTGCGGCCCTTCCAGTGCCATCCGTTGCAAATATTTTGTGTAGATTTTACTGATTCGAATTGAAAATTGGGGTATACATAAGGCATATTATAAAAGCTTTTAATTCGACATTGTCAAGATATTTTAGCTCAATCCTGTTTTGATTTGTGTTCTCGGATCTTAATTTAGCTAACCTTTTATTTTTCGACTTATAATATTTGACATGATCTGCTAAACTACATAAAATTATAAGTGTTACATATGGTTAAACTAGAATTGAAGAGAAGATTCCAAAACTGACTGAATATATAGGTTGATGTGTTTAAAAAACCAAAGTGACTAATAAAATCAGAGAAACGGCAAATCTAGCAACATTGCAAATGTCAAATCTGGAATCTCCGTATCCCAAAATAACAAATCCCAAATTTTGTAGAATTCGGACTGTATATATATGTATATATCGCTCAACGTGTGTATCCTTGAAATAGGAGTAGGGACAGCCTTGGCGGTAACGTTGGACCGTATCCGAAACGGGTCGGTTTTCTCACCAAAGATTAACGACATTGACGCCAACACATTGGCAATCCATTCAATCGATGTTTGGCAATGAACGGGGGGATCGTTTAGTAGTATAAGCGAAAATGATGTTGACATTGACGAAGACCTTTAATTAAATTAAAATAAAATAATACGAGAGTAACAATAAATTGCCACACAATAAATTACAGTAAGTGTTCGAATTGTCTTCCATCTTATGCTTAAAAGTGTCCTAAGCGATCAATAAATTCCTGCTGATCTTTATTAATAGTTTCGTGCGAAATGTTATTTATTTCTTGCCTAATTATATCTTATATATCATTTTGTCGTCGCGTTTACTTTTATACACAACATTTTTTAGATGACGCCACAAAAAAATCTAATGGCGCGAGATCCGGTGACCTTGGTGGCCACTCAATGGGCCCTCGTCTAACGATCCACTTATTGGGGAAAACTTCGTAAAGATATGTTCGAACGGCGGCTGCATAATGTGGTGGCGCCTCATCTTGTTGATACAACCGACTTTAATCGAGTTGATACCACAGACTTTCATCGATATTTCCGAGTATGTTTGCACTAGGGAATAAATTCACTAAAGCTGGAATCAAAAAGTTTAATAAAAATTGCAGATAAGTTGGCCCTTTCTGTGGATATTGAGTGTGATGTTCTCTGATCCATTTAGGATTTTTCTTTTCCCAATATCTACAATTCCGTCTGTTGACTTCACCGTTTAATGTAAATGTGCATTCAGCACGAAAAATACCGTTTTTTATGAAAAGTGGATTATTACTACACTTTTCATGTTTTAATACTTTATGAATAGAAGTAAAAGAAACACCATGTTTTCGACTAACTTGCCGAACGCTGTTGTGTGGATTTTCTTCCATAACCAATAAAACGTTTAATTTAGTATCCTCGGTGCTGGATTTAGGTAGATTTTCCACGGTACCAAACTACCAAATTTTTTTCAATTTGGCTCACACAATTGACTTATAGGTTGTTCCGGATATTTATTATTAAACATAGCACATATTTCTTGTTGATTTCGCATCTTATCGCCACAACCAATTAACATAAGAACTTCATTGCTTTGTTTTCTAGATAAACGCATTTTTAAAGTGCCAGCAAGCAAATTTAGCATTACTAAACTGGTACTATACTTCCCAAGTGTCACTGTCATTAATGAGTATTAAGGAGTACCCTACTGAGTTATTATCACAACTTTTTATATGTGACATTTTTACAATAATGATAACCAAAGGTATGACGTTACTAATTTTAAAATATCGTATTTTCAAAACTATTAATTACCGAACACAAGTATGATATGTTTTAAAAAAATGTGTCTGACATCGTTACTCACAAATGGTTTACACTGTATATTTCATTGTTATGTAAAAATTAAATTAAAATCAAACAAAAAATAAAAACATCGACCTGTCTCAAGATTTTCCCTAAAAATTGTTTGTTTAGCTTAAAATGAATTTATTTCATACTTTATGTATATCTCCTTACTTTTTATTTCTATATTAGTTTTGTGGAAATTTGAAGAACACCTCCAAGAAATCACTTCAATAGTAATAAAAGTTGTAGATTAAATACATTTTGGAGACAAGTCAATGGAATATTTTAGAGGTATTAATTAATTGTACATTAAAACAATGTAATAAGTGGAATATTATATCATTATTTAAAAAATATATATTATATATATAATTTTTAATTTAATTATTTTTTTGAATAGGTCATGACATTTTGCGTTTACTTCTTAGGTAACTTTTAAGTAAAAAAAACATCAAATGGAAAGCAAAGTATCATACCTTGTTTTATATATTTTCAATTTTATGTTAAACTTGTTCGAAAATACCTCGAATTTTGCATTGTGACACTTTCGTACGTGATACAATCTCTGCTGTCCGAATACATATTTATACGAGTATCTGATGTGTTTTCTGATTGTTACACAGAGTGAAATAACGTGAACAAGAATTAAATGAATATATTACAATCTTTACATTAAATGAATCTAAGGTAAAAAGTGCATTTGTAGATTCATTTGTTTCATTAAACGTTTATTAATTTGTTTAGTGTATGCAAAATCATTGGTAATAACCCCCTTTAATAACTTTAAAATTATTTTGAGTTAAATTGGGACTACCATATTTTTGATTGGTAGGATGTATCACACTTGATGTCTATTATGTTTAGTAAAGTTTCTACAGTAAAACAGTAAAAACATATGGGGTATTCCATTTAAAAAACATAACTTTAACTCGTATCGGAAATATGGAACACCCTATATAAATCAAAGTAATTATAAATTGTATATCTTAAATCTCTCAATCGTTTCAACTTGCAAAATTTTTAAAGCGATAATAACAAGAGAGTTTTTGCACTTTGTCGTAAGATTGGTACACACTGTATATCTATTAAATTATTCTCGTAAACTTGATTGAAATTTTAATGTGAAAAATCTGCAGAAGATACGTTTGTGCAATACTAAAATAATAATTCTTATATTGTATTACTCCATTTCCTGTTGTCATAACAAGCCCCATATTGTCATTGTGCTGTTAGTTTTTTAGGAGGCATTATGTTAAAGTAAATAAAATACACAACACTCACTTATAAATAAATTAACTTCGTAAAATAGCAAAAATCCTATATATTCAACAAATAAACAGATGATTTTCAATTTTTTTTATTGGCCCTCAAGTAATTGCTTCTCATATTATCAGCTAGCCCCAAAGGTTATTAAATTTTAGATATACAAAATTGGGACAAAGTCGTTCTTCTTCTATAGCAAAAACTATGTTTGGGTATCGACTAAAATCATCAATTAGTATAAAAAAATATATTTCTTCTTCAAACGTATAATAATACGGTGCATTACATCACGTAACACGTTTTGTAGAAATAGCCTATTATAGTAACCATAGCAACGGATTATAAACTAAAGAGATCTATATAGCTTTGATTTATTAGAACTTTCATTTTGATATTTTAGTGTTGAGTATTTTTCCACTTTACTAAATAATACATTTAATAAGTATAATGTAATATTTATTTAATATTTTATTTTCAAATCTTAACGACTCTTCAAATCAAAGATTTTACAGGACGCAAAATAGTATTTGTCATTTCTCATCTGACAATTAAACTAACAGCCTACTTCTGTTATTATTTTTTTTTATTTGACAGTTGAAGTAATCTTTTATATACTTATTTTTTTTATTTTAACCCTCGCGAGAGAGTCAAAATAGAAGAAAGAGAAAAAGAAGAATTTTATGTTGACTGTGTTGACAGCGTTGACAGTTGACAGGGCTGGGAAACCTGGCTTATATTTCTGATGACTGGTATAGCCATTGCGCATGCAATTTCAAATCTACGCTACTTTTGCAATATGTCTTGTACATCTACGTCACCTCTAGATCATACCTGTCTTTTCCACAATTTAATTGCACCAATAATACCGAAGTTAAACGGTACTGCCCTTGCGTGGCAACGTTCCCACACTTCATACCCCAACTTTCCCTCCGGCCGACAAGCCTATGTTCATATATTATACCTATACCTCCTTAACATTAGTATTCAGACACTGATTTTTTTTTTTAGCGGAAGCGGATAACTTTGAATTCCCTATACCTGTATTGGAACTCTCAACGCGGTTATATTATCTCAAAATGATGTGATATTAAATAAATATAGTTTTCTCAAATATTAGAAACTTTCACTGGATGTTAAAACATAAAATGTATGTACTAGAACTTGTTAAGACTTGTCGGTTTCTTATCAGTACTTCCTGATCCTGACTACAAACCGGAAGTGCTCCCGTAGCACATACCAATCTATACTACTAATTCCACTGTTGTTTCCATTGTGTGATTAAGTGTAGGTTTATGTTTATTGTAAATGAAGTGTTTTGTGTAATGTGACTTATCTGGTTGTTTTAATCTATAAGCTCGTAACTGGTCACCGTAGCGCATGTTAAAATTTCTTAGGGTCTGGCCAAGATAGATGGCGGTACAATCCAGACAATTTAGTTTGTAAATATCCGATTTTGAAAATTTATTAACTTTAGATAAAACACCCCATTGCCACTAAACAGAAACCTACTCTTAATAGCACAATGGAAACAACAATGGAAATGCTTCATATAAGTGACAAGAAAGAAGAACTTGATTTTCAATTATCTTAGATCACATTTTGAACGAAATACATACACAATTGCTTAATAATGATTGGCTGTTTTATGACATGAAATTATTAACGTTTAAAAGATCTGTCAAACTTCTGTCTATCTAGAAAATGGTATGTCATACAATACATATATTTTAAAACGCTTTGGGAGAATATGGATATTCAGACAAGTATAATTTATGTTTTCATATTTATTAAAAACAAAAGTCTTTGCAAACATGTCATTTACGATATACATTTTAAAATAGCCTGCACCACTTTGTATCAGTTAATCTAAAATCAAGATGAACGTGATCCTATTCCTTGATTCCATTCTGTATTCGTACCTGATGTGTTTTCTAATATTTCATGATATTCAAAAATCTTCATCTAAATGCATCAAGAGTCCGCCCCGCCCTCTGGGTTTGCTCTTTCGAAGTCATGCTGCTTCGTAAATAATCATTTTCTACTCATATTAATATTTTGTTTGGCCATCTCGGATTTCTCATAATAAGACTATTTCAATTCAAATTGCTACTTTCTACTTGGGAATGAATTACTTAAGTGGTTAGTTACATACAGCGCTTATGGAAATTATATGTAGTATTATATGAATTTATAATAAAAAATATTCTCCGCGTTGTTTATTGATTGGTTGCCCTAGAAAGGGATAAACATAACTAACAACTTATGTAACCTATATTTTTTTTTTTTAGAGAATGAATATACGACATTCACAAGTACTTTACATGTAGTACGAACGACAAGAAATATCATCAAATTTTCTAAATGTGTTTTCGTTTATTTTTTGTATTATTATTATTTATATTAAACCGATTTTTGTCGTATTGTTTGTATAGTCTTAGACTTGTAATTATTTTAAAGACATTATGGTTTTATCTATACAATGTAGTTCCTTTAATAAAAACGATATTAACAAGTGAAAATTGTTTAAAATGATATTCTCTAAGTACCGCAATTATTTCATTTTAAATAAAGATAATATCCAAGAGATCCGCTTTATTTTATATTTATTTGAAAAATTAATAAGCGATTGTTTAATTATCTACACTATATGTAGAAACTGGAGTTGTATGTAAATATTTTTATTTTTATAGCAAGTAGCAAAATTTCAATTTTAACTGCACTACTAATTAAAAAATGTCAGTTAACGTAAGAGTGAATCCATACTTTTCGTATAGACGGTTATAATTACGTTTTGCCAATTAAGGTACATTCTAAGCCAAATAATGAAAGAAAGAAATAAAATAAACATTAAATATATTTGTTTTTGTTTTCTAAACTGTATGCCCTAATAAAACTAAGATATATATGAACAAAAAATATATATATACAGGGTGGCCAAACGAAAAATAAACAGAGCCATTATCAGGAACTGCGTCAACGTTTTAAAAAAACGCAGAGACCCGTCGAAAAATTAGAGAAATAATTGTGCCTAACTAAAGCCTGAAAAATTTATAGGTCGCTATTGGAATGAAAAGTGTTTAACGTGGCCCTTTTTTGCTAAAAATATATTATTAACAATTTACGGATATTATTTCGAACACCCACAGTAACTTTAACAGATATTTTCTAATATATAATTTACATCATTGCTTATATATTTAATCACAATAATTAATTTCTATAAACAAATTCAATTCTACCTTAAAACATCTTCGACATTCAATTGTTTTATTGACACACTTAGAGACCACCCGGAGCTATTCAATTGTTTTATAAATACATCAAACCTATATATTTAATTGATTATTGTAGTGTTTGAACTTTTGCTACACTCCCACATTACGATGAAGAGAGTAAATATTAAATTTAAAAAATTAGGTCAAATGGAACCATAATATTTTACATACTCACATACTAAAAAACCATTGTCATTTGTTGGTAATGGAATAAAAAAATACAGATGTTTTGACTCAGTGTGACTTTAAAATATTTAATTGTTTACATATAATTATAATTGTACGATAATAATTATATTATAATATTAAATTAATTGTGCAACTCTTACTTTATGGAAATTATTCATATTCATAATAAATATGTATTAATAGAAGTTTGACAGATCTTTTTTAAAAACGTAAATAAATTTCATGTCATAAACTTCTAAAAATATATTTGGTAAGTATTATTTATTTCAAAAGGTGACTTCCCAGGCTTAGTTGTTCATTAATATTATCTATTAATTACCAAATTACCAAAATATGATCCGTGAAAAAACCTTTCAATAGTAAATAACGTAAAACTTAATAATCGTCTCAAATATATCATATTCGTGGTCTCTTCACTGCAATGAATCGAACGAATTTACTTAAAAATGCACTAAAAAGCGAAATCAGTTTAAATGATCTTTTAGCGCCTTGATAAAACCTAGTGAAATGGATATAAATAATTGTTATGTTCCAGGCGTCAATGCTTCCATTAAAGCATAATTGAAGTCAATAATATAAACAGAACACTTTCAGAAAGGAATGAGTAATCTTGAAGAATTATATTAAATTCTGAAGTTACTTATAAATTGATACTAAAAACTATTCTATTTTTTTTTTTAGTTTCTATAGACGCATGCATATCAGAGAGCCAAATTATTTTGAAAGATGATTATTATATAATATTAGAATATACGGGATGGTAAGAAAATATTGCAATGCTTTAATAGGAAGGTGGAATGCATTATGGACAACAAAAAATTCTTTAGTTATTTTATAGCCGACGCATATCTGAGGAAATAAATGCCACAGATTACAAGAAATTATAATTAAATTGTTTTAAAAAAATATTCGTTGCAACAGATACTCGCATTTAAATATTCCTTAAATGTTTTCTGCATAGTTTGGTTAAATATTAGGTTAATATACAGGGTGGCCAAACGAAAACGAAACATTTTAGAAAAACACGGAGACCCGTCGATTTTTGATCAAAGGGGGAAACTTTTTTCCGGTATTTTCGACTTCGCTGTTTACACCTCAAAGCGAGGGTAACAATCACCCCAAAATATTTAAATGGCATTAGGGGTCAAGTAAGGCATCATTTTAAAGCAATTTTAATTCGTATTTATTTATTGTTATATTTTCATTTTATTTTTCATTAATATTGCCAAAATTTGTTGAATTCTAATATTGAAACGCTTTTAAAATTATTTCACAACTTATAATAAATATATTAATAATAAATAGCATTAAATTATTTGACAATTTTAAATTCAAAATAATAATAATAATATTTATATCTATGCCAAATAGTCACTAAAAAGAAAGATTTTAAGTAATTTTTGTCTGGATCAAAAGTTTAGTCGTCCATCACTTGTTGTAAATAGAACATACATGCAAAACACATAAGAAACAAGTATTTCAGAATAAATATTCTCTCTCAAGAGTGAGAATGTTTACATTATTGAAAATGATTTTGGAATTTACATAGAGTGTTGTAGTTTCTAGAGCAGATTCTAATAAAAGTCAATGCTAAAGTTTGTAAATTATTTTAAGTAAAGATAGTATTTGATTTAAATGTAATAGCTACGTACTCGTATATTCCAATCTGATGCTTTCGAGAATAAATGTTTCATGAAATGTCAGCAGCGATGTTGTACTTATTGCTTTTAGTGTTTGTTATTTAAAAATATAAGCGGTTTTTCTTTTGAAACAAGTACACCTATTGTTCCCAATAGAATAAGAACAAGACGGTTTATTATCTAAACAAATCATAAATTCATGTTAACAAAATAACTGAATGTATCAACATATGTTTATGCCTACATAGTTGTTAATTCAAATCGAGTAACGTAAGTGTCCAAGAAAACAAATGGTATGATAATACTAAATTTATACTATATTTATAAACAAATTTATTTAAAGCTTTATTTAGCCAATGAGGAAACACAGATATGTCGAATTTTTTTTAAATGCGCATTTTCGGGGGTGCGCATATTATTTATTTAAAACAATAATATAATAAATTACAAACTATTAAATTAAATATTCAAATTACATGTTATTGATCTGCTGATCTAACTCCATTGAAGTGAAGAACTTAGCACTTAAGTTTATGTAAATAGAACCATTATCATTGATGAATTAAAAGATTAAATTTTTCCTCATTAGCCATATAGAGCTTTAAATGAATTTGTTTCAACTTTTACGTGCTCACTGTATATTGTTACTTTGTTATTAGAAAATGAAATTTCTCTCCAACGACGTTTTTTATTTTTACAAATTATTTAATAGGGATTAGGTTTGGAAATTTTTATTAAAATTTAACGTGAGCAGAGAATAATATAGAATGTCTCTAAATGTCAAATGATTAGTTTCAGCTAATGGGGACTATCATAAATTAATTATGTGCTTAATGATCGTTTCTACTCTTACTTTCTAGAATCTGTCCATTATAAATGTAAAAGATAAAATATATTTATCTTAAAATTCCACGATTTTCCCAAATTTTTTAAATATTCTTATGATAATTGGTACACATTTTGACATCATCAGATAAGATTTAAAAATGCACAGACATTATACTCAGAGACCTGATTTTGTATTATAGATGGTCTAACCAATAATAGTCATTTTCTTCTAAAAGTTTGGGAAATATAACATATTAATTAGAAAAGGCAATCTAATAAAGGTGAACTTCCCAATTTTACTTATTCCTTGTACTAGACACTGAAGATACCATAAATGTCTCTTTATTTCAAAATCTTTCAAAAAAATGAAGTTCTTGCTTCTTATTGTATATACAGGATGAGTCACCGAAGATGCGATTGTCCATAATAGACCATGGCCTTTGAAAATGGTAAAAAGTGGAAACAAATAATAGTAGGATGAAACCCATTGGAAAAGGAAGAGAATATAACAAAAATAAAAGGAAAAATAATTTACGGGCGATCTGAGGTCGGGAAGTGGAACGGGGTGAGTTTTTAAGGGTGGAAAACTGTAGCAAAGTTGTAGGTAATAAAAAGATCTACAACTTTTATATTTATATAAAAAAGAGAATACACAGAAAAAAAGAATAAAACCAAAATAACAGTAGTAGAAGCAAAAAAGGAAAGTTGCGTTAATTTTGCAAAAGAAATAGTAGAACAAATCATATAATTTGAATATTTAGAAAATAGGAAATATAAATGACCGATATGGATTAGCTAATTAATTTTTTTGTTTATAACTAGTATAAAAAATAATAAACAGTACTGAATACGTGTTCAGTTTTAATTAATTGCAACAACAAAAAAATCTGTCATCAATGATTACTAATTAAAACGCTTTATCTTGTATCTAGATAATTTAATTCCCAACTCCGCTACAAACTTAATTCCAATTCACTTCACTGATATACCAGTTCCAAAAAAGAAAATACGCTTGTCAGTATTCATATATTAATGGTTAATTTCGACTGCTTTAAGAACGAACAATTGATAATTTAATATCTTAACGTATCTACTTGTACGCCATTCATTAAAGGGATGATCTGAGTAATTAATATTGTCACATTAACTGACCGCATAATTAAGGAGCCTTTCAAAAATTCCGACCACCGTATTTTTGCTTTTTTGCTTGGTTGTTTTTTAGCGGCAACGTACCTTAAATGTTCATATTGCAGTTGATTAACGCAGATATTCGTTCACGATTTTTTCTTGTTATCCGTACTAATTTGTGGGATAGAATATTGTATTATTAAAAACTTGAACATTACAAATACATTAGGAATTACTGACGCTAGACCTATACAAGGAAGTATTTTCCTCCTTTTAATAAATTCCAAAAATCTCAAAGCATTGTTATCTGCTTTTGTGTCAACATTAATCAGAAGTTTGGAAACAACAAGTTGACTCGTTCGGTCGTATTTAAACATTTCAAACGCAATAATCTCGTGTTAGCTTTGAAACTTTTCCTATTAGCAAATCCAATTCAGTCCAGCAGATTTTTAAGGGCTTCGTTTGGCATTAGGTCACATCCGTTGCAGCCTTGTTTGTTGCTAGTTGTGGCTCGGCTACTTTTTAGGTAAATCGCAGAGGCGTACCACTCGCCACCTCAACTTTTATTTCTCTAAAATGGGGTACAATATCGGAGCAATTTGAATAAAACCAAGTAGAATAATACACGATTAGCAGAAGAAATCTTTATGCAAAATAATGAAAAATAATATTGAAATAATCGAATCGGAAAAATAACAATAATAACAAATTAAGCCTATCACATAAAAAAAACAGGAATTAAAGTACTAGCAATGAGATAAGTACAAAATTAAAACTAACCAATTGAAATGTAGGAATCAAGAAAAGTGAAAACATTAGCAGAAAAATTTGTGATTAAAAATATAAATAGTAAAATAACCACCTTAGTGGAGAGAGACGATAAAGTAATTTCTACTTTACAGTAGGTCCCAGGAGAAAAGAATTGGAAAGAAGCTAATGTCAACATGGTTAAAAAAGTACCAACAAAGATGGATGAAAAATTAAATAAAATCTTAAGGATTAGAATAAAAAAAATTTGAAAACTATTTCTCGAGTCTCCCTTCATTCAGTGATTCAGTGATTCAGGAAACAACCCGTAGGAATTCAAATTGAAGTAAGTGGGAAAGAAAAGCCTCAGTGCGTTATTTGTTTGAAAGTATTAAGTTGCACAAAGAATATGTGAAACTATAATTTCTTGAGTAAAAACTTATTCTACCCGCTTGCAACGACATTTTAGGAACAATGTTTAGTGAAAACCTTGCTAAATATCTTAACAATATTCTTCTATCAAACGATACAATCTGTCGACGAATTAACGATATATCAATTGATATTGAGTAACAATTTAAATATGATCTGACTAAAAAATTGTTTGCTGTTCAACTTGACGAATCAACCGACTCCAATAATGATTCATCTTTGATTTGCTACTTCAGTTTCTGTCAAGGTTCCTTAATATGTGAAAATTTATTGTAATGCAAACTAATTAAAAGAAGAAATGCAGCCACCGAATTGTTCAAGATTACAAATGATATTATTACTAAGGCGAATTTGTATTGGAAAAATTATATATTATAATCGCTAAGTCCTGGACTAAATATGGTTTTAACATAAAGGATGTTCTGTTTTTAATGCAGATATATGGAAAAACTTAATACACTTAACCTTCAACTTCAGGGGAAAAATATTAATACAAACTGATCAACAATTAAATTGATCCGTGTGACTAAACTGGTATTAAAAGGAAACGACTGATATAATTATTTTATGTGTTCACTGAATTGTAGTGTATACCTTTGTTTATAAAATTTATCGGACAAAATCTTTTTTTTTTTTACAAAAACAAAGGATTTACAATGTTAGCACAAAAAATGCACACAAGTAATAGACGTATCATTATCATTATTTCAATTGTTACTAAGAAATAATGCAACACATAATTAAGAAATACAAGAATTACGTGTTAGATCATATAAGAAAAAATATAATTGGAAAGATACATATTTAAAAATAGTTACCAGAATATAAAAACATAAATAAATATAAAAAAATAATCATTAGTTAAAACATAATATTTTCTAAAGTTAAATGTTAATACAATATTCGGAACGAAACTCACAAGTCTGAAATTTTTTGAAAATAAATATTTTTTTGTAATTTATAGCGACGCTTCTGAATTTGTGTTCATTGGAAATAAGCGAATTTAATTCAATTATATTAATAATAACGTATCCGTGTAAAGTTTACATTCCCTATAAATGAAAAAAATTGGGTGTGCTTTGTAAGGATTCTAAACTGGCTTTAAGGAATTAAATGCTTTCTACGTGAAAAGTTTTTGTTTCTATTTTTTCGGCTTCTGTGCGATTTTGTGAAGAGTAATTATAATTACATATTTAAGTCATATTAGTGTTGTTTTTCTATTACAAAACAAAAACAAAAAGAAATTGAACGACTTCTGATATATTTTCTATTACTTTTTTTTTCGGATGAATCTATTCTAATATTTTTACAAGGATTGATTTGTGGCACGGCACGTTTTGCAAATAAAATATTTTTTTTTGTTTCAATAATCCAGGTCATTTTTTCAAAATTTTCTATCATTCGATCAAGGAAGTTAGTATAATATTGTCCATTTATTGTTTTAATAATTTCAAGATAATTAATAAACATTTTTTACATTCTAAAATACCGATGCTCTATTCTTTTCGAGGATTGGGACCATTTTGAACTTCTTTTGGACTGGTTTCCTTTTTCTGTCCTTTGTTTTGATCGATGTATTATCTCCAGCATGTAATAGTGAACTTAAGTCTCGTCTACAGTTATAAATATGCGCAAAAAGTGTTGTGGATTACGCTTAAATAGTAACAAATTCTCTTCAGAATTTCAGCATTTGCGCGGATCTTTCTCATCTCTAAATGTAATGAGTTTTTTTTTGAAATTTCTACACCGTCAATTTAATCAACAATATCTTCCATTTATAACCAGTGAAAATCATGGCGAAGACTCACCTAAAGAACAATCCAGCTCAGCTTTAATATCGGCTAGTAAACCCTTGTCTGTGAAAATATTTTATATTAGCTCGTACTTGGAGTTTCTCCATTATTCAAAAACTTGATTAGTATAGCGGACTATCAAATCAATGGACATAAACTTGCAATATATCACAGAAAACTAATAACATTTGACATAAAATAAAAGAACAAAGAAGTTAGTAATAAAAAAAAATGGAAAAGGAAATAAATCAGAAGAAAATGAAATAAAATGTATTAACAATCATTATGATCTGTGATATAAGTACTGGTATGATTTTTAAGTAGAACAAAATTTCACAAAACAACGACTAGAGCTACTGCTTTAATTTTGAGATAGATAGAAAAAAACATTTAGAATTCAAGAAGTGATTCTATTGCCTTTCAAAATGTTGTCTTTGACAATACATTTTTTTCATGTGAATAAACTATTTGTCATTACATTTTTTCAAACTGCATTTTTAAACGCTTCAACTGCATCTTCTGGGTCACGCTATTGATTTGTCATTTTTGGGAATGCATGAAAGTCATTTGTACGCAGATCAAAAACATTTTTTTCACGAAATTTGGTGCTTTTTTTAAAAAATCAAATATTTTGACGCGAAAATTTTCGTTTGAAAATTATGGTGCTTTTTCGATATCAAGTCAAAATAAGGGGAAAAAACAAATATTTTAAATCAAAAAAGTTACAGTGTGTTTGGGACATAAAAAGGTAAGTTTTCACCAAATTTCGTGAAAAAAAAATTTTTCTTTGTAAAAGATAAAAATAAAAAGTTCAAAAACTTGGTTATTTGAATTTTTCACATAAATTTTGAGGTTATGTGAAAAAAGTGTAAATACAAAAGTTGTAGATCTTTTTATTACCTATAACTTTGCCATAACTTTTTTCCATAGGACTTGTAGTTTTTCATCTTATTTTGACTTAATATCGAAAAAGCACCCTAATTTTCAATCGAAAATTCTCACGTCAAAATATCTGATTTTTTAAAAAACTCGGTGGGCTTTTTGTTCGTTGAAATCTCTACTTTTTGATGGTCTAAAAAAAATGTACAAATATGGTAAACGTTCTCAAAAAATGCAAAGAAACGAAACAAACTCGAATCCGAAAACTTGGTTATTTAAATTTTTCACGTAAATTTTGTGGTTACATGAAAAAAGTGTAAATACAAAAGTTGTAGATATTTTTATTACCTACTCCTAGGGCTCCAAATTTAAATTCATAATATTAGCGAAAATCACTTGTTTTTGATAGTATTCCATTGCCAAAAGTAATTTTTATATCAATCAACCACACTTTTTCATTTTTATTTAATCGAAAATAAAACAAAATCATTGCTCAAAAATGCTCACTGTTTATTCAATTAATAATTTTTATAAAATTTAAACGTTCCAATCAAATACTACCATGGGAGAAGACTTAATAAAAATAAACAGTCAAATAACAGTAGATTTTGTTACTAGGAGTAGAAAGCTAACATTATTTATTGAGCGTTAAAATAAAATAAAATATATATAAAAAAGATTCCTTCATCTGTTTTAAAAAAATTTCCAATATAGACAAAAAATAAAATAAATAACATAATAAACACTCCTAATTTTGTTTACATTAATTAATTATTAAATTGGAACAATTTTTATAACTGAAAATAAAATTACAAAATTTTCAAAATTGTTAAAATCTAATATACAAAAAATAATATTATTTTAGAATATTTATTGTATTGTAAAGTTTATATAAACGCCAAAATTATTTATGTTAAAAGCTAGTATTAACGTTTTGTTTTATTTTATTCGGAATAAGCTGTTGATTTAATTGACATTAACGATTTTATAGATAAAAAAACTGTTAAAGTTAATTTCAAGCTTTTTCGTTGACCTGCGAAATGCATTCAAAAATTATTAGTAAATCCCTCGGTAGGTGATCGTTAATCCAAGCAAATTAGTACAGGATGGTATTTAAACCCCTAATAATTGTATTGATCGAAGGTAAAGTTGGGGTTACTGGAGGATTATTTTGAAACTGAATTTTAGTTTATTATATTTTAAAATGAAGAATTTACAAGATTAACTGACAGTACTCTCGAAGCAGATGATAAGTCAACGAAATATCTTGAGAGGAACTTTACAATATATTTATTAAATGTGAAGTTTCCTAAAGGAGAAAAATACTCGTCACTAAATATCAAAACGACAGTTTTAATAAATCAAGACTATGTAGATCTCTTTTGTTTAATCTGTTGCTATAGTTCCAGTAATAAAATGAATACTTTTTTGTACTAGTACAATAGTAGGGTAATTCTTTAAAACGTGTTACATGATAATACGTACCGTATTATTACACGCTTGAAGTAAAAATAAATTACAAACGTCACTCATTTTCATACAGTCCATAAAATGAACGTTTTTACATACAGGGTGCGGCATTAGTGCGTCGAAGTACGATATATCCATTATCAAAAAAAAGTTATTTACAAAAAGTGTAGGCAGTCTTGAGATTCACATTTTAAAATTAGTCCCAAATATACAGTGTGTTCAGGAACACAATGCCAGACAAAAATTTGAAATCCCATCTGATTTCTAGTCACTCTGTATCAAATATTTTTTAATGCCAAAATATAGAACTTAGGATTAGAAGTTAGGATAGGGACATGTAATGCCGCACCCTGTATACTCGTTAAATTTAATCATGTTTTTTGAATGTAACTCTAAATGTATGTTATATGTAATAATATTAAAATTTGCCAGTAATTAGAAAAACCTAATTGGCAGGTCAGTAGCAGCCATTTTGTGTTTCATTAGGGTTTGTTCTGTATAAATTATTGACAACAGTGTTTTTAAATTGTAATAAAAAAAAAATCTGATTAATCGGTACCCCGTAATAATATTTATTTATTAAGTAAAAGTTATCTCTTCAGAGAAAATGTCGTCGAATTGATTACATTTTCTTAATATCTAAAAACTAAAGCACATATCGAATCAATAGTTTAAAAGTTAACACTAGCTTTCATCATCCAATTTGGTTTATAAATAATAAATCATAGACATCTACTAGAACCTCCCACACTAAAAAAAAACACTAAGAGAATAGAAATTTGTAAAGAAACGAAAAAAATAAATTAATGTTCCATAAAACTAAAATTAGATATTTATATTTGTTTCCGTTTCCTGTTGGAAAACTCGTTCTCGTTAAGCACATAAAAAACGAATACCTGTTGTTTAATGTGACGAACACAGTTTCATAAACCTATACTGATTTGAAAATTTAAACAATTAATCATTAATATATATAGTCGTAAAATCGAGTGGTTCATTTACGTCAGACGTCAGACGGGTTATTAATCACAAAAAAGGGACGAAAGGCCGCGGGTCGACGCTTAATAGAAAAAGCCCACATCGAAAAACCAACTACCTACAACTACAAACTAATAAATTTTTTTTTCTTACCTGCTGATTCCGCTGTATAAATTCCACACCACATACTGGAGACGCAAGAGAATACATTAATAGAATATTTGACACCTCTAGTGAGAAATTAGTCGTTTGTTTTCTTGTTTTCTTGTGGTCACACTTCCAGAAACATTGATCAAAATACAAATTAATTCCTGTGAAATTTTTCCTTGAATATAACAAGTACCACAACCAGAAACATATAAATACATAGGCGTAACGATTACAACATATTTAACAATTCCCTCCCGTTTATTATCTAATTACTCTAATACAATGGTTTTTCTGTAATGCCATAAATATTGTACATATTCGATTATATTAGGAATCTATAAAATGTTACTTCTTATCTGTTGCCGCGAAAATTATAACTGATAAAACTTATTTAGGGCATACTAGTTTCACAACTATTGTTATTTTTTTTATACAGGTGTACAGGTATTTTGTCGTTTACGTGCATTAATCATGCGAATATTTTAACCATGTTAAGACTATTAACGAAGATTTTTCATCATGAGTAGCTCAAAAATATGTTGTTTAAATAACCCAAACCATTTTTGCTTTATATGTGGAGAGTATGTGTCCAAACATTCTAGAATTTATTTTCTGATATCGTTAAAAATACATATTTGCTGTATTTTTACATACCCCTGGATAAAAATGACAATCCATTAGCTCCTAAGACTGTAAGTCGTATGTTGAATATTTAAAATTGTGGAAAAGGGGCAAAAAAGTACATTTAAATTTGGTATCCTAACCATATGCCGAAAACCAAAATATCATCTGGACGATTGTTATTTTTGTTGACACAAAGGGTATAAATAGTTAAAATCGAGCTAACTGGGAGTACTCAAGGACATTCAATTGACATGCCGGTTCCATAGACTTCGAAAATGAGAATAAATTTGAACTCTTAGAGCAAGTAAACTTGGTATCAAGATGATCAGAAAATGATAGTGACTTGCCGGAGCGTAAACTCCAACTTGTTTCGCAGATTGAGCTACATGGTCTTGTAAGAAATTTGAATCTTTCTAAACAAGCCTCAGAATTGTTGACGTTACAACTGAAAGAGAAAAAATTGTCTGCTCCAGTCGCCAAAAATACTGCTTATCGAGAACGAGAAATAGAAGAAGAAGAATAGCTTACTTTTTGTAACAATATGAACCAAGTCAAAGGCAGAAATTGTGACATCTCTTTAGTTTTGGAAAATTTAAAATAGCATGAACACGATTAGGTATTTTGTGTTCTATAAACATAGTGAGTATTCTTTTCGATCAACAAAGTGGTTACACTTAGTTTCACTGTTTTATATACAGTATGTCCCCCTTAGTTGGAATTATATGAAAAAAACTTATTATTAATTTTAGGAAAAAAAGTTATTCTTCATAAAAAGTTCTGCATTATCTAAAACCTAGAATACAGTCATCAAATATCACATTTTTTCAGTGGTATACGAGATTTGTCAAAAAATATGAGTTTTACTCAAGAGTAAAGAACCTTTAAATTTGACAATATCGAAAAATGTCACTAAAAAAAGTTGATCAGAATTAAAAATTACGTTTAAATATGCAAGTACATCCATTTAAATTAAAACTTCAGATTATTTTATTTTTTACTAATATTTCTATTTTGAATGAACATTTATCTCTTGTGATTACGAAACACATGATAACCTTTTAGTTTTTCGATGTTTTCTAATAATTTTGCAATTAAAACGCGTAATAAGTGCACTACAGTTAAATTTGCATTATTGTAGACATACGTTTTAAAAATAATTTTATTAATGTAAATGAATGTGCTTGCATATTTAAACGTAATTTTTAATTCTGATCAACTTTTTTTAGTAACATTTTTCGATATTGTCAAATTTAAAGGTACTTTATTTACTCTTGAGTAAAACTCTAATTTTTTGACAAATCTCGTATACCACTGAAAAAATTTGATATTTGATGACTGTATTCTAGGTTTTAGATAATGCAGAACTTTTTATGAAGAATAACTTTTTTTCCTAAAATTAATAATAAAAAAGTTATTCATATGATTCCAACTTAGTGGGACATGCTGTACATATATCTGGGATAGTACAGGTAAATAAGAACATTGAGTAAGAAAAAATTGTCTTTTTGACGCCTAGTAATCAAAATGTATTCTGTCATATATTGGAATGTCGTAACAAAATTATTTTGCCGCCGTTACATATAAAATTGGGCATCATGAAACAGTTTGTGTTTAGTCTCTGGATAAAAGTGAAAACTGCTTTTCATATATTTGCCGAAGATTTCCTGGCCTAAGATTGGAAAAGGTTAAAGTAGGTATTTTTGAGGTTCCTCAAATTAGAAATCTTATAATAATATGATATCTCACTATTGTTGGACCCTGATGCGTCATTTTCTAAGAGGACACATAAGAGAAGAGCTTTAAAACAAAGTTTTTTGGAACCTAGTAATGAATTTTATCTTTTAATAAATTGTTAATTACCACGTAAATGTCGTTAACAGTTATGTATTCAATTAAGTATATTGTCAGCAGTCAGCAATAACTAAAAATTTTCCAGCAACAGATATTGTGTAAACTGGTGATTGCCATAGAAACTAAAGTATAACTAAACGTGAATCTACATATAGATTAAAAAAATCCTTAAAGCTTTAACTAAAAGCAATATTCATAATTTTACATTATATATTCTCAGTGATAATTATAAATAGTTCTTTTAAAAGAAACGGTCTCGAAAAAACAAGTACGCCACTGGACTTGAATATACTAGTTTGATGGATTTCGTTGTAATTTGGTCAAAGCTACATATTTTTCAAGTGTCTACGAGTGATTTAATATTAAATGGGATAAATATACAAGCTGAAGATTCTATGGGTACATAAATTATGTGGAAAGAGCGAATGTCATTAATTTCTTCTTTATTTATCAACTGTTTGGAAGAAAAAAGCAGTTTTATCCTAATTTAGAAAGAATCATCGTATTATGTGAATTTTTTGGTTAACTATCTAATCCTGTGTGAGTTGATTTTAACTTATTAAATTTAATAACAGCAGGTAATAAAGGAATATTAGATAGGATAAGTGGTGAGCCCAGTTTAGTATTTGCACGATGATTTTTATTGGAAAAAAGGACAAAAGTTAGAAAAATCAATTTAGTTTACAGACGTTTCGAGAATTTAATTTTTGTCCTCGGATCTACAATCTGGATTCAACGCAACTGCCAGTTCGTGAGTATTTAAAAATCTGCTTTCTTGGAAGATGTTCCCAAAGTTAATGTATGCTCTAATTTTTTGTATAATCGCAATGGAGAATTCTCAAGTGGCAACTGGGAGTCAAAGTTTCGTATCTGGGGACGCAATAAATTTTAACCTGACTAGAATTCGAAACATGTATAGTTCGATCAGAATTATACCACTGATCTTTTGACACTAATTATTCCGTTGGCTACAGAATGTCCCAAGTTTACCTCTTTTTCAGGCAGATTTCACCGGGGTCCTGAGGGTTTGTTCCAGTTGTGTCACGACCTTCAGCCGCAGGGATTAGGCCCGATTTTAATAGGGCCGGAATATTCGTAAGCAAGTTCACTTATTTTAACATTTTAAATTCAATAAATAACAAATAAACTGAAAAAATTCAAAATCGTAGGTAGTCGTTGAAATTTTGCAAATAAATATAAAATAGTGAACATTATATAATACTGTTTATATAAGCTAGTACATGGATATGTTTATAATAAAATAAAATATCAAATTATTTTAATAATTATTACAATTTTAAAATTACACTGAGTTTGGCAGTGACCGATATCAAACAGATTTTATAAATTGATACATATCAATTGATTGGTCCACATGCAATTGTAATTTATTTTCAATTAAAACTTCCTTGTCAATAATCATTTTTCTAACTACTTTTTCAAACCTATGTGCGGTATTTATTATACAATATATTTTTTACTAAAAATTTGTTAAAATGTCTATAAATTGAAAAATATTAGGATGCGCCTTGTAAAAATTTTGAGTAAAATGATTCACACGAATTCTTTTTATTTCTCTCTTTTCTCATTTGGCATATTGGAAAACAGGATATTTGCGAAAAATTCTCCCATATCCTGCAGTTTTAAATAGTGGATTCCAAGAAATAACTTCGAGTATCTATCTATTTTAGAATTGTTTCTACATACTGGGTGGCCAAACGAAAACGAAACAGAGCCATTATCAGGAATCAGGAATATTTTAGAAAATACAGGGACCCGTCGATTTTTGTTCAAAGGGGGACACTTTTTTCCGGTATTTTCGACTTACACCTCCGAACGAGGGTAACAATCACCCCAAAATATTTAAGTAGCATTAGGGGTCGAGTAAGGTCTCGTTTTAAAGCCCTTTCAATTCTCTTTATAACAGTCTTTAAATTTTAATGCCTGATACTTTTTAAAAAATTACACTGTTCAATTTCAACACTAATTTTATTGTTGGATATAAATTGTTAATAATATTAAAGAATACAATCCAATTGTCTATCACTACCTGTAAAACCAGCCAAAATATTTTCAAAGTATATACACCAAAACAATACAATCTTGGAGATATTTGAATAAAAAATTTTTTGTTCTAAATTATTCATAAAAATATTTGCCAAAATTTGTGATATTGAACTACCTATTTTTAATCCGTCATTTTGAATACAAAATCTATCATCAAAAATAAAGTAATTTTGAGTGAACATAAATTAAATAGATTCATAATTCTATTGTCTGAAATTTGGTTAATGCGTTTTCTTTCTATGAATTTAGTTATAAATGGTATACATTTTTGCATGGAGGAATTTTTGAAAACATATTACTAACGTCAAATGAAACTAATTTTATATTTTCATTTAATTCATATGTACTTAATTCAGAAAATGCCTTTGTTTCAAACTGTTTGTTGCGTTTCAACTAAAACATAGCAGATTCTTCTCTAGATTACCACTAAGACACAGAGACACAAATTTCAACGTGGACAATGCCTGGTTAGCTTAGTGGTCATGTAAAACAGTTTCCTAATTCTAATAGTACAAAGGTAGAAATTCAAAATATGATAAATAATTATTTATATTTTCAAGTAACGGAAAATATTAGAAGCTTTTAAAATTAATAGAGAATATGTGTGTCATAAACTTATAACAGAAAATGAATATATAGTGTGAAATGAATAGTACTTTTTATATCGTGGGGAATCAAATAAAATATTATTTTTAATTTTAATTTTCATTAATTTAAAATGTCCTTAACAATAAGTCAATATGTAGACAGTTATATTTTCATGCCGACTCTGCATCCATTTATTGCGGTTTGAAGATGTTGAGATCTACTCAATGGGCTTTCATTAGGAAATTCATTTAATGCAATAGAGGTCAAGGGTGTATTTTAAATTCCTTTATTACTAGTTTGACTGTGGTGTATTTGGTAATTTATGTTTAACTTACGTATGCAGATTTGTATGAGAAATTTAAAAACGCTGTCGTACTATTTTTGATGTCAATTTTTCCAATTTTTGCTTGTTTTATTTAAATTAGAATAGAGAAATGGATGTCAGATTTACTGTTAAAAATCTCATACTTTAAAGAAAATACTATTTGCAAATCCGCCCCGTTTATATTAAATTAAAAGTATAAATGAATTGACCTCAAAATCTAGAGATCTTAAAACATAAGATTAGAGATGAATTTTTTTCGAATTTATTTTTATATTTTGTTAGTAATAAAGTTTACGTTCTTTAAATAACTTTTATACGAAAGTTTTTTAAGCGAATTATCATTGCTTTATTGCAGAAGTCACAAACTTTTATTATAATTTTATTGTATTAAAAAAATATATTTTTCTTTAACGTGCATCAATAAATGATTTAAATTTGCAAAATATGCAACTGTAACTACACCCCAGGAACTTCCTCTAGACAAAATTAATGAATTTTAAATCTTGTCGAGCAATATACGATATTTCTATCACATGGTGGAATAAATTCTTCCCAAAGTAATAAACTTTCTCCCCAAAGAGAGAGAGGAAATGAGGATAACAGAGTCCGCCTGTGACATAATTCATTTAAGATATATATAACGTCAGCATGTGTGATTTCTAAATTATTCATCTGTAGAAAAAAAACCGGTAGAACACGAAGGAAATAGCTGCATTTTCTGAATGCCATGTGTGACTTTTCAAATTTTAAATACGCTTTTGTGCAAACAGTTTAGTCTTAAATTTAATTTAAGAACTTTCATTTTTAACCCCCATCCCTATATTAAAACATTACTATTATTGTTCTATTATTTTGCGTAGAGCAGTACACTGGGTATTATTGTAAATAATATCTGAAATATAAAATAGTATATTGAGAAGATTATACGTAATTGTTTATAACCTAATTAATTCAAAAATGATTTATCAACATTATTTGTGATAATTAATTGTATAGACACTATTCAAAATAAAAATACATTGTTTTAGTAATAGCTGAGTGTGTAAAACTAAGCTGACAGGATTTCTAGTAGTATTTGCTATGCAAAAAATAAAGATCAATTGTAGGCAGTGATGATACAGAATTTAAATAATAAGTTTGTAAAAAATAGAATTGTTTCCAGTTACATCAGGAACTTTACAATTGAGATTTTGATCAAATAGTAGAAGTTTGGCGGCGGTATCTATTTTTTTCTTATTTTGTTCTCTTTACTGATGAAGTTAGTTTGACTAAATTAAAGTACTAAATATAAATTTATGAGGTATAACAAAGAAATCTGAGATTTTTCTATATTATGGGTTAAAACAGGAGATAATAAATAATTTTTAATAAATAAAAATATTAAAACTATTACTACGAAAGTTTTTATCAAAACATAGTATATCCTTACGGGCAAACCCGAATGAAATTTAAGTTTCTGTATTTTTATTTCATATACAATAAAAAAATATAAAACATGTCAAAATGACAAGTAATAAGCAAAGGACATAAGTTTTTTAAAATTGGAGAAATAAAAATACATAGATTCTATATTTATTATGGTTTAAAATACAATAAAACAACCTACGTTAGTCGTTCTAAATACTCACGTGTTTCAAATAATATTAAAATTTAAGAATAATTGTATTAAAAAATATCAAGACATATATTCAAAGAAATAAATATTAAATAAAAAGACTTTAAAAATTAAGATTTAATGTATCCAGTTCAAAGAACAAACATCATGATTTAGTAGGATATAGTTACAGTTCTGAAAATAGTAATAATTAATATAAAATTCATATAAGTTAAAATAATGATTTATTGAAAATATCCTGTATTCTCCGAAGAAAATGTAATTTTTTCGGATTTAGATGGCTGAGGATTCATAAAGATATAAATATAAAAGAAAACTTACGTCAAATTTATTCTAACTAGAAAATTGTGTTACAGATAACTTAAAAAATGTGAAAATAAAATTTAGTATTATAATTATCGAAGTGAAAAACATTGTTGGACTATACCAAATTATCAACAATGTTTTGAGTGATTAAAGGTCAAATACTCCTTTCAACCTAAGAATAATAGCAATTTTTAAAATCTTTGGTTCCGAATTAAAAGTATTATGTTTAACTTGATGATAAATAAAGTACCTGTATGCTAATTAAAAAAAAAAACTTGTAAAATATCAGATCATGAAAATATCCAACATGTTTTGGAATCCAACCTTGAGAACAATATAGATATATTTATTTCAATTGTTTACCATTTTTATTTTAGGATGGATATATTTCTAAATTTGATTTTTATCAATGTTTATAATGAAAAAAATATTTCTTAAATTTAGTATTGTTTCTGACCGCTGCATTTTAATATTATTGACTGGCCACTGAGGTCACCGGATCTCACGCCATTAGATTTCTTTTTGTGGGTTCATCTAAAAAATGTTCTGAATAAAAGTAAACTCGACGACATAAATGATTTAAAACATAGAATAAGGCAAGAAATAAATAATATTTCGCAGGAAATAATTAATAAAGTTCAGCAGGAATTTATTGATCGCTTAGGAACTGTCAAGCACAAGAAGAAAGACAATTTGAACACTTACTGTAATTTATTGTGTGGCAATTTATTGTAATTGTTGTATTATTTTTTTATTTTAATTTAATGAAACGACTTCAAAAATACAGATTTTACAATTATTGTATCTTTAAAACTATTAATTACCGAATACAAGTATGATATATTTTTGGAATCGTTTTGAAATTTGCAATCTAATAAAATAAAATATACAGGTTGTGCCATTTAATAAAATTGTCGATGACATCGTTACTTACAAATGGTTTATCCTGTATATTTTATTGTTATGTAAAAATACATTAAATTAAAATCTAAAACCGATTTGTCTTAGGATTTTTTCTCAAAATTGTTAGTTTAGCTTAAAATGAATTTATTCCATATTTGATGTACACACTGTATAATAAATATGTGAGATAAAGAAGAACAATCAAATTCAATGAGAATGAAATAAAAATGTGTTGATAATTTCTGGTACTTTAAATTGGAATATTAAGGTGGACCCTATTCTGGAAATCTTATATATCTTTAAAAAAAGAAAGAAAACCATTATTTTGTGCAAAATTAATATGTAAAATAAAAAATAAACATATTTCAATGAAAATGAAATGAAAAAATGTGTAACTTCTGTAAAATATTATTTTAAAATATACTCGCTTTATTCAAGTCTAAAAAGATATTTTTTTACCAAACTATCAAATAATTAAATAAATAGAAGTTCAAAGTTCTTTACACAAAAATTAAGTTAACATGATTAAACTGACTTTTTGAGCATAAAATAATATCGCCGAACTTAAAGATATGATTCAATCATTATCGAGTGGTGAAGTATCAAAAAATTTATTTTTATATTATACAGTGTATTTACGGATGGATTTCACAAGAGGAGAAAAATTTTTATTCATGGTTTTATCGTAGAATATCATTCTTGATACAAAGCCTTGTTTATTTTAAAATAACTTGAAAACAGCAAGAGATGGAGTTAATTTTGTTTTCAAACGCTAAAATGGTTTAACGGTATATTTCATTGTTTTGTAAAAATACATTGAATTCAATTCAAAAATCGATTTTTCTCAGGATTTTTCCTCAAAATTGTTTATTTAGCTTAAACTGAATTTATTCCATACTTTATCACGAGAGCAAATTTCTTCGTTTAAGTTTTCCGCTAAAAATTCCTAGACTATTAAAACCATATATCCATCTTATCTATGTAGAGCTTAAAGAGAGGTTTGGCCCTACGGTTTTTGCTTTCTAGAGAAATGACCTTTTTGGTCCCCCAGAGCACTTCCGTCTGGCTTATGTGATGCATTCGAGACGAAGAAATATAGTCTGCTAAGTCTGCAACTTGATTTTGCTTTTATTTAGAGTTCGCTCGTATTTCTTTTGTTTCTTTTGCCTTCGCCTCTCTCCAAAATAGAAATAACATAAATATCAATCAAGGGCTTTTCGGTGTGATACAGACAATTTATGTATCTTATATTATAAACATGTAACTACAGGGTAATTTATTTTCCAATTTTATAACGTTGAGCATTACAAAAAAAGTATAATATACAATATGTCCCCCTAAGTTGGAATCATATGGAAAACTTTTTTATTATTAATTTTAGGAAAAAAGTTATTCTTCATAAAAAGTTGTGCATTATCTAAAACCTAGAATACAGTCATCAAATATCACATTCTTCCAGTGGTATGTATACGAGGTTTGTCGAAAAATTAGAGTTTTACTCAAGAGTAAAGTACCTTTAAATTTGACAATATCGAAAAATGTTACTAAAAAAAGTTGATCAGAATTAAAAATTACGTTTAAATATGCAAGTACATCCATTTACATTAAAACTTCAGATTATTTTATTTTTTACTAATATTTCTATTTTGAATGAACATTTATCTCTTGTGATTACGAAACACATGATAATCTTTTAGTTTTTTGATGTTTTCTAATAATTTTGCAATTAAAACGCTTAATAAGTGCACTACAGTTAAATTTGCATTATTGTAGACATACGTTTTAAAAATAATTTTATTAATGTAAATGGATGTACTTGCATATTTAAACGTATCTTTTAATTCTGATCAACTTTTTTTAGTAACATTTTTCGATATTGTCAAATTTAAAGGTACTTTACTCCTGAGTAAAACTCATATTTTTTGACAAACCTCGTATACCACTGAAAAAATTTGATATTTGATGACTGTTTTTATGAAGAATAACTTTTTTTTCCTAAAATTAATGATAAAAAAGTTTTCCATATGATTCCAACTTAGGGGGACATATTGTATATGGTGTCTCAAATTTAATTTAAATACAATATTTGGATTTCTTAAAGAGAGATAAATTTAAGCCAGTGAAATTAGCTAGATAGGAAAATGATCTACATATATAGTGAATATTGTACAATATCTGTAATTTTTCGTTGTAGCTCAATAACTAAGAAGAAAGTCTGAACAAAAAGAAGTTTGATTCTCTCGGATCTCGATCACAATTGCAATATTGCTAAAACTTAAGTTACATGTGAATTCTTCTATGAACAATATGTAATCAAGAATGGGTAGTTAAAATTCATAATAAAAATTGTTTTGGGGTTTACTAGTTTGTTGATAAGAATGATGTTTTTATGAATATCAAGAGAATTTAAGCATTGTCGAATTGGAGAAAAATTGTAAAATAATTTTGAAAGTTAATGATATAAGAAAAATATATGGACGATCGTAAGGTTTATTAAAGAAAAAAATGTGTGCGACAACGAAACGATAAGTTGGAAATAAGTCATCAAAAATTATGTGACAGTCGACAGAACTCAAAGTTAAAATCCGTATCAGATTCGCGAACGGCACAAAAGAGGGAAAAGAAAAAAACAAGACAAAGAAGTAGCGGAGTAACTGCAGAGGCTCGAGACTGGCGTAAATAAACTGAGGTCTAATTTGATCAAAGTGATGTTTCTGACGATATTGAAAAAAGTGTACAAAGGTTAGAAAATTTAGTTAATTAATTATAAAAACTCTTATGGTCTTATGTATCAATAACAAATTAGATATCATAAATATATATAAAATTTCAAGTATGGTATTATGCATATTTTTTTTATTGAATTTTTAAAAGATAAATTTATTGAAAATATTGTAAACAGTTTAAAGTTTTGCCATAAAAAGTCAAAGTGTTAAATTTGAACTTACACAGATTAGAACAAAAACACTGAACACTTCGCTTATCCATCTCTCTGCTAATTATTCATGCTTTATCATGTACCCTATTTATTATATATCATTTTCAGTTATGCTTTGTTTTGAGAATACAGATCCCGTATGTTTAACACTCATCACAAGAAGTTTTTTGTTTTATCAACAAGAATTCAACATTTTTTTTTATTAAGGAAATAACACCATAAAAATTAAATATTCATTGCTAGTATTTTCTATAAAAATACTTAAAATATATGTATAATTTCTATTAGTGCATATTTCGCCCACCACTATTTTTGCGATCTCTCGAATTATAGCAAAAATCCTGAAATTTGATGAAAAATATTCAAAGAAATAAGTAATAACTAAGTTTTAATGATTCTCAATATTCTTTAATTCAGTATAGATATGTCCCTGTAGTGTAATAGCGAAATTATATAATTATATTGTGAAAATATGATAGAAATTAAGTTTATTTACTAAATACCATTCATTTGTCTGAAAAGATATGTCTAATTTTGTCATAAACAAGGCAAATTCATATCACTGTGTCCCAGTTTGTGATAAAATACGTATTTTAGGCTGATATAATGAAAGTGGGTTTTAAATTAGGTTACATTAAAATGTCCATCAAATTGGTAATTACTGTCTATGTACGTTATACAGTTGTGTGAGCAATTAAAATTAAGCGAGCGTTTTTAAAATTTTGTCACTCTAGACCGAAAAAGCTGTCATTTGACGTCACCCTCGGAAAACGTTAAATTTACGGCAAAAGCCTAGTTCTGTAGTGATCTTAGAAAAAATACATTTTCGATAGCTGAAACATTAAAATATGGCACTTATAATTGATCAACAATTTGTAAATCAATTTCTAAAAACGCCAGTTTTTTTAACACAGTCAGTAGTGATTTAATAGTTTAAGATTTATTTACATTAACCTCTATATGGTTTTTATTAATTATTTAAATTAATGTGTTATTTGGAACATTTTTTGCACTCCTAAGTGCACTATAAAATAGTAAAGAAAGTGATAAATTCTTACTTTATTGTATTTGGCTATAGCTGATTATTATATAAAAAATACCTACTTTTTTCTTGAACCGAATAATAATACGGTACATTATATCATATAATAGTTTTGATCATTAATACATTTCCTATTGACCTCACCTCTAAAATTGTTAGTATGTATTATATTTTTTATATATTTTTTTGGCTAGATTGAAAATATTTCTATAACATTAAAGTAATCTTTTTTATAGATATTTTATATTAACGCTTAAAGAAAATATGGCTGATAGTAATTCTTCTAGTGAAGCTTTCAATGAAGATTGATCAATTGGTCCAAAATAATTATTACACTATTGAATTATATTTTAACATTCTTTTATGTTCTACATAACAAAATTGTTCATAAATGTTAATTTAAACTAAATTCGATGTTTTAATCGAAAAAATAATTATACACTAACTCTTTTATAGAGTAGAAGGTAGAAATTGAGAAATAAAACTTATCGTAGATGATAACTACATTTTAAGATTAGCTTTTAAAATTTTTCAAAATTATAGATACAATAGTTTCCTGCTAAATTATGATCTTTGTTTTTCAAACTGGATACATAAATCTTAGTATAAAGTGTTTTTGTTGGATATTTAATTAGTTCTTTGGTAATATGTTTTGACATTTTCTAATATAAATATTCTTAATTCGGTACAAATGATTATTTAGAGCAATTTCAATAAATGACAATCAAAATCATTAAATTTATATTTTTTATATGAAATAGGTAGATTTATTGTATTTTTTAATTATATTTCTTAATTGTCTTTGTACTTCCAAAATATTTTATTGCAGTAATTGAATTTAATAAAAAGCTTAATAAAATTTGCTGTCCAGGTCAATTAAAAAAATAAAAGAATTAAATGATTTCCGCAGAAAAAACATTTCCATTTCCACATTTAATATGGCGTTGGAGATGTAACAGGAAATCAAATAATATTAATTATATCAAATTACATAAATCTTCCAAAACGCGGAACAAACGAGCATTTTTAATACATGTTAGTACATAAGAAATTAATATATCCATGTTGAAGAAATTCCAAAAACAAAAAGTAATGACGTTTACTGTTTACAAATTGTCCACCTGGTATATTCTTCTATTTCCAGAACGAGAGACATATATTAATTCGATACCTGAATATGGCGTATCAGCCGATATTACCCAATTTTTAAGAGGACTTATTGAGTTCGTAGTTATTTATGTTGCAGAATACTTTTATCTTTTAGGGTGAAATTTTGTTGAAGTGTCTCGTTTAGATGATTCATATTATTTCTAACATTAATAAATCATGATGAATGTACGTATTTTTATTTTATCTAGACTAATACGTATTTGGATCGTAACAATTATGATGTCAGAGAAGTAAGGTTTTTTTGTATTATAAGCAACAATTATAAAATAATCATTAAGCAATAACGAAAGTGAAGCATTTTCTAAAAATCAGCTTAATTAGGTACAGAACTTTTTTAGGACTTTTTTATGCCATATTAAGCTTAAACCGTTTAAAGTAATAATTTTCTAAGATGTGGATATTAGTTAGACGGAATGGAATAATAATCAAATTCGTAAATTTGGCAAGTGGTTTAGAATATATTTCTCACCAGTAACTGGAGATAGAATTTTATTGGATATTAAAAAAGATAATACTAATATATAATATCGTACATAGTAACAACTTAAATAATAGATTAATTAAAAAAATCCATCCTGCTAGAAAAAAAATAACTTACTTACATTTAAATTAATAACTTCAACTCTTACTTTGTGGCAACTATATAATAATAATAATAATAATAATAATAATAATAATATTTGTTAATCAAAAAACTCAAAATATTTACCACACACTTTTAATTATACAATTAAATAGACATCGAATACTAGTTTCAATTTTATATTTTTAGATAGAGGATACAAGAAATATGTTTCTAATAAAAATAAAATAGGAAGAGATAGGAAGTATTTTAAATTGAAATGGATAGGTTATTTCAAAAGAAAGAAGTAACCATATCAAATTCTTCTTTCCTCGGACACAATTGCAGAAGCGCCAACAATTCCAGTTGCAATAGAACAAAAATCTCAGATTGGTGAAATTCAAATAGAAAATACATCCACTCCAAAGAAAAAACAAAAAAACACTGTTTTAAATAGAAATAAAATTTTAGAAAAAATGCGTCAGGATAAGCAGGAATATTATAAAGAACGGTTAAAAATTGAAAAAAATTGAAACAGTGACAGAAAGATGCATTAGATAGAAGAAATATTTTAATTCAGGAAAGAAATGAAATATTAAAACAGAAGAACTGATATTTTTTTAATATATGTAAAACATAATGTTTTTAAGTTGTTTATAGAAATAACTTTTGTTTTTTATTGTAAGTTTATTACTGTTATTTACAGAGATATATTTATATTATAACATATTTACAACATTATTTCTTATTACAATGCAATTAGTGTCCTCTGGTTGGTCATCTGGATCAGCATTATTTATGTCTATTCCTCCAATAATATTGTTGTGTACTGCATCATTATTTTCTTGATATTGAAATTCATCTAATATTGCTAAATTATGTAACACAGTACACGCCCGGATAGTGTGTGCTATTTCAGGTATTTTTCTTAGTTTTACATGAAAAAGTTGTCTAAATTTTTGCTTTAGTAGACCAATGCAGTGTTCAATCAAGTACCTATTAAAAGTTACACAGAAAAAATCATTATGATATTATTTAACTAAAATTTTTTGCCTGTTTAAAGTAACCGCTGTTGGAACGCTAAAAATCAAACTGCGCACACTCCGGACAGTTTTGTACTGCTCTAGGAACAAACCTATTATCAAAGTTTAGTACTTATAACAAATATTTTATCAATGGTAAAATAATCGCTTTCTGTTCAATCTAGTTCTCTTGGAATAGCTATACTTTTCCTTTCATAAAAGAGTAAATTTTTTCTCAGTGTACAAAAATACAATTTACAGAATAGTCCCGTGCCACATAAAAAAATAAAGAAAATTTATCGCAAACTAGAAAAAGCAAATTTTACTAATCGCCCTAATCAGTAATAACTTCTGGCATTTTCTCAAAATATATCAGGAAGATATTGGAAAATAGCGTTTTGTCCGGTAGAAATCTGGGGTTTAAATTACTTTTTCAGCTTACTGGACAATGGTCCATGAAATTAAAAAAAAAGCCTACGGTTCAAAACCTACGCACAGTGGATCTCTGCAAAACCCTCGTTGGACAAAAGGGTCTATTGTAATGCCACAGTTACAATTATTAAATATTTAATATCAATTTGCTTGAAAACTAATATAAAAACATTATTATTTGCTATCTTTCTATGTATTAAATATATATTTATGTTCATATTTATACGATCTAGAAATCACCATTTAATATTAATAAAAAGTGCAAGGTTCGAACTTTATTTTCCTTTAATATGACCCTGGCGGCATTTTAGAGACATTAAACATATAGATTTTATTTTGATAAAGATTACCCATTTTCTCAATATCAAAAATCAAAATACAAATTCGTTACCACAAAAGTTGATTTAATTAATAATGTAAAATACAAATTTGAAGACTAGTTTCTGCTAAGCAGCCATCTTCAGGACTAGAAAAAGAATATAATACATTATAACCAACATTAATTTCTAGAGGAAACTTACAAACTTACCAAAAATTGGATCCAAAAACAATAATGATAATTGTGAAAAGTAAAACAAAATTACATTTTATGTGGTAAAAAATTAAAGTAAAATAAAAACTTATTATAACTCAAATGAATTAAATATGAAATTAACACACTCGGATTGAAAATTAACAATAAAAGTGTGATAACTATTTTCAATTTGTTTGTTTCCAATATAGATTTTATGTTGAATAAAAAAATTTCTAATTAATTTGTAAGAAATACTAAAAATTGTAGTGCATTTCTGTGGAATCACATAGAAAGAAATATTAGTATTAAAGGGTAAGTAAATAAATCTAAATCAACTATTTATCGCTAGGTATATATGTTATTAAATATAGGAACTACTTACTTGTGGCTTTACTAGTATGTAGTGTTTATTGATATTTCACTAAATATAACGTTTATTCACGCAGTACTACAATATAACTTAAGTACATTACTTTTTGAAAAACATTTAATAATGTAGGTACATCTGCAGAATAATCCATTTATTTTGTCACCCTATATTTATTTTCAATAAATATTTCTTTACCAGATCTCTGGCAATTTACATACTTATACAGATATATTTTTGACACATTTAGAGATTAGTAATAGAATATGTATATATATACAATATGTCAGAATAAGTTGGCAACATCTGAGAAATTTTTTTATTTGTAATGTTAGGAAAAAAAGTTATTCTTTATAAAAAGTTCTGCATTATCTAAAACCTAGAAAACAGTCATCAAATAAAAAAATTTTTCAGTTTTTTACGAGGTTTGTCAAAAAATATGAATTTGATACGAGAGTAAAGTACCTTTATTTTTTACAATATCGAAAACTTTAATTATGAAAAGTTGTTCGAAATAGAAAACTATGTTTTAATATGCAATTAGATCATACTACTTAAAAAAATTATGTTATTTTTACAAATTGTTCTCAAAATATTAAATGTAATTTTAAGGTGTCGATAGGAATTAAAAATTACGTTTAAGTGCAATTACTGATTACTTCACTCATTATCTCATTGCAAAATTGATAAACTTTTACTTTATCTGTTAAGAATGATCTCAAATAGACAAATACATAATTAGAATTATTTATTTCGAAAACGTAACATCAAACTTTATGTGCATGAACACGAAAAATCCGTTTTAACTTTTTCATCACTAAATAAGCATTTCAACTTGTACACCGTTTCTTTCTAAGCATTTAATTGTTCTTTTAGAAAATGCTTTTATTACATTTCTAATAACAGCCGGAGTAATATCGTCACATGCTTCCTGAATTGTTCTTTCCAAATAATCAATATTGTCGAATGGTCTTTTAAGGTACACTTTTTGCTTTAGGTATCCCCACAAAAAGAAGTCTAGTTGGTTCAGGTCTGGAGATCTTGGAGGCCAAGCAAATTCCACAAATCTTCCTAATACTCGTCCATTAAAAGTTTGCAGTAGATATTCTCGAACATTTCCGGTACTATGACATGGTGCCCCATCATGTTGGTACCATATGCGTTGTCTTTCTATTATTGGTTACCTGTTTTATAAGTCTAAAAATATAAAAGAGTTGATTTATAACCCAAATTGTGTGTTCTGTCAGAAAATTAGAGCAAATAAGAATACGTCCGAACAAAATGTATATGTTTTTTTATTTGAGGCATTCTGGTGGTTAAAAGTGGCTGCAAAAACTTCTAGACAAAGACTTTTTAAATAATTGTTTTTATATATAAGTACTTTAGTGTTCATGAAATCTGCGAAATGTCGGACTTTAATGTTGTGATTTGCCAAAGCAAAGAATTTTTTACTTATTCTTATGTCACTTTTAGGAGATATGATTCTGTCTTTTAGGACTCTAGATGTTTGACCTATATAATTTTGACAAGAAATACTACATACTCCACAAGATATTTTCTAAATTTCATCTTTGTCCGTTAGTTTGCTGTATATATTATTGATTGATTCTTCCTAATATAGTTCTCGTCTTTAAAAAGATTTACAAGTTGTGATGATACTTTTTTAATAAAAAGAAATAGATTTATAACGGACTTATAGTATGATTGCTGAGAATGAATTTTTCTGCACAATATATTGAGTTCTCTCAATTCCAGTTTTAAAGTTGTTATTATAATTAAGGATTAATTTATTTAAAAGAACACATGGATGAAAATTTCCTAAAAAATAGTTGTAGAGTTTATGTACTTTTTTTTGTTAGAGGGGTGACTAATTCTTGGAACTCTTTTCTTTTTTTCTTTTTTTTAAGTTAAATTAAGGTTAATTTTTGAATGTTTGGAGTAGTAGTTAATGAGTTTTTGGATACTGGTAGGTTTTATGTACCTAAAAGTTTACTTTTAAGTTCTAACAAGTGTAGTGTCCAAAAAAAGGACACTATTGTCATTATCTTTTTTTATTGTAAATTGGCCATTGAAGTTATTAAATATATTTAAAGTTGTTGCTATCTTTAGTGACTGCGTTAATAATGGCATCCACATATTTTTTTAAAAAAGGTTACTTAAGTTTTATGTTTATATACAAAAATCTAAAAGATCATCATGATTACCATTTGTGCTCAGATAGAAGAGAACAGAAATTTGTTTAAAGATAGTGTTATTGAAAATAAAAAAATTTATTCAAAAAAAAATTAACTCTATAATTTTGAGAAATTCATATAAAGAGATATCAGTGATTGAAGACATTGAAATCCATATTTTTCCTGTATTAGTTTTTACAAGTTTTGTAGGAATATTTGTAAATAGAGAAACCACATATATTACTTACACGGTTCTTTTGTAATTGTTTATTTTGTATAAAATCAGCAAAAGCCAAAAGAGTCAGGTCGTTCTTAAAATTCTAAAATCTTGTAAAGATGTTTGTTAGAATGGAATATAATTTTGATTATTTTTTGTTTATATGTTTTTCATTAAATTCCTAGACTTATTTTAAAAGTGTATGAGTAATATTCCAATTTTTGTCATCCTTAAAATATTTAGTAAATTCACTATAGTTCTCCAATATTATTTGTAAACATATTAGTACAAAATTTTTAACTTCGATTTATTTTTTAGTATCTTGTAACTTCCATACTACTTTTATTTTCATGGATAATTTTTAAATTGTAACAATTTTTAGATTTTATTCATAAAATAGTATAAAATTTAAAATTCCTTTATAATGTTTATAATGTTAAAAGTACTGACACCATAACCCAACCCATAATATGCATAATTGAAAATACTCTCAACTTAATAAAAACTGTAGTCTTTTTTATTCAAGTAGGTATATGAAATAAAATTAATTCTCAATTTAAAATATTTTAAAAAACCAAGGAGAGAAAATATTATATTGCTGTATAATCTGTATTACACAAATGATTAAAAGTGGTTTTTTTAATAAAATATTAACTTTTTTTATTCTATTTTTTAGTATTGTAATTCCTAGTAAGGAAGCACTATATTATACTAAAATCATATCAGAAATATTTTTTTAAATATTTTGATTTGCCAATTAATTATTTATTCCATAATTTAGAAACAATCGAAAACTAACCTTTCTTGTAAAATTTTAGATAAATAAATGGAAATATTAAATAATGTTAAAAAGTAAATAGTAATTAGTTTCAATATGAGCCAACTAAGTTGATATTGAACTAAGAATTGTTGGGCCGTATCCAACAAACTGATTTGTTAACATTTAACGAAACTCGTTAATACAAAACTATTTTCCAGTGAAAAAAAGTAACTTTTTTACTGTTAAATAATAATTAGGCTAAACAAAACGAGGATTACATAATATGGTGAACAAGTCACCAGAAGAACCACAGCATTTGAAGAGCAGATGCTTATAAAAAAATGTTAATATCTGCAGACAAGACATACGCGAATAAAGTTGTCGAAAAATTGTATTGATTTAGTTTTTATCCACCTAATTTGAAATGTTGCCCCCTAAGGTTACGCCTTCTGCGAAAGTGTAACACATAAAAATAAAAACGAATACGAGAGATGGGTTCTGTATTGTAGAATCCAGGGGAAACTAAACTGGGGAAGATAGCAAGATATATTACTTTGGGGCAAAAGCATACCGATTGCATACCTTCTTTGTTTCAGAATTTATTGCACAGCCGTATTCTCCAGAAATATTATTTCTTGCAAAAAAATTCTTTGTCTATAGCTTTGGCACTGAAAATTCACTATTTGAAATGGAAAAATATCAGCTGAATGAAATGGCGCTCTGGGAGCAATTTCCCAACTCTGGGCCCATTATTTATAACAAATGTATTCAAAAAATATATCATATGAAAATACTTCCCCATTATTTTTATTCGCTCACAACTAGAAAAATCAAAGCAAATATACAATATGTCCCCCTAAATTGGAATCATATGGAAAACTTTTTTATCATTAATTTTAGGAAAAAAAGTTATTCTTCATAAAAAGTTGTGCATTATCTAAAACCTAGAATACAGTCATCAAATATCAAATTTTTTTCAGTGGTATACGAGGTTTGTCAAAAAATATGAGTTTTACTCAAGAGCAAAGTACCTTTAAATTTGACAATATCGAAAAATGTTACTAAAAAAAGTTGATCAGAATTAAAAATTACGTTTAAATATGTAAGTATATCCATTTACATTAATAAAATTATTTTTAAAACGTACGTCTACAATAATGCAAATTTAACTCTAATGCACTTATTACTCGTTTTAATTACAAAATTATTAGAAAACATCGTGTGTTTCGTAATCACAAGAGATAAATGTTCATTCAAAATAGAAATATTAGTAAAAAATAAAATAAGTTTTAATTTAAATGGATGTACTTGCATATTTAAACGTAATTTTTAATTCTGATCAACTTTTTTTAGTAACATTTTTCGATATTGTCAAATTTAAAGGTACTTTCACTCTTGAGTAACACTCATATTTTTTGACAAACCTCGTATACCACTGAAAAAATTTGATATTTGATGACTGTATTCTAGGTTTTAGATAATGCAGAACTTTTTATGAAGAATAACTTTTTTTCCGAAAACTAATAATAAAAAAGTTTTCCATATGATTCCAACTTAGGGGGACATATTGTATAATGATATATTTCCGTTTATCTACCTCAATGATAATAATTGATATAGTCTAGTAATATAAAGCGATGTTAGGTAAAAACATATTCCAATGAAAGAAAATAACTAAGTAATGCGCCATTCATTTCAACCTAGTTAAATTTGTCCGAAAAGAAAATTCTACGAATGAATAAATATCCTTCCTCTATTATAGAAAAGATACATAGAGCATTAATATGATAATAATCAACTCAAAAATTCTAATAATGTATGAAACTATTTTTATTAATTAGGTTTCTAGAGACGAAATATTTTCCTTTAATCAGGGTTTATCCACTAATTTCATTAATTTACCCTCAGTCCTATCTATTGTAAAATCTCCGCGAGAAATCTGCAAACCCTCTTGAAGTTGACCGAGACGTATATCGTATCATCATAGTGGAAATTCTAAACCCCTAAAACCTATTCCTTAAATTAAGGGACTTCAAAGGAGAGAGTGAGAATGAGTGGAGACATTATGTGTCATTCCTTTTTACGAATAAATGGGGAGCGTTACTTATAGAGAAATCATAACGATTATTCTCTTTAATGGAAACTTATTGGATTAGACGTGTCACTCCTGCTTTATACAGGGTGTTTCATAAATAAATTGGATAAATCTCTGAAGTGATTCTAAAATATCTGTTTCATGGGTTTCGTGTTAGTTATAAGCTAATTTCATTATTATTAACAAAACACAAACGACAGCAAAGAAAAAAATTCAAACAAAAATAAAAGATAGCATTAACAAACCACCACTTTTCCATGAAAAATAAGTTTGACTTCGATAATGCTTTAATATGGGAAATATGGGAAAATAACGCGTTTAAATGAAATATCTTGGAAATTATTTATATTCAATCCAATAACACTGTTCATTTTAGAACGGATATTCAAAATTTAAGTACGGTTTACTCCCATCTCTAGAGAATGTGGGATAAACTTAAATAAAAACGTCAAATATCTTATGATAGCGAATTTGGTTGTCACTTAACAAACGTTCGAACCAATTCTACCTACAGAAATATTTTTCTATTCCATATTCTTTGATCTAATATTTTATAAAACAAATTAATGTTTGACCGTTTTTATGAAAAAAATCGTTTTTATAAAGTTTATCAATATAATTCTAAAGAATTTTTTTTTCACGGCCAAACTTCATTAAAATAGGTGATTTGAATATTTTGCACAAGTTAAATCCAATTTATTTTAGATTTTTATTATTGTAATAAAAAACATATTATAATAATAACAAAACACATCTGTATATGCTTTTATAAAAAAAAAGGAGAAAAAGAAAAAACATATGAGCATATAAATTACACTTATCTGAATTTTCACAGTACTACAAAGCGTTTTAATTTATATTTTATCAAGCAAGATTTCGCTATTTATCTATAGCATTCTCAAGATTGACGTATGATTGACAGACTTCTTTATAAACGTAAATAACTTCATGTCATAAACATTTTAATCAATCATTATCAAGCAATATGTACAACAATACTCTTCTTTTATTAAAAATAATTTTGGTTATTATTAAATAGGGTATTTAGTCCGAAAGTTAATCTAAAACAATAGACCAGGGTCGATAATTTTTGAAACGAAATAAAATAATAGTAGGATGAAACCCATTGGAAAAGGAAGAGAATATAACGAAAATGAAAGGAAAAATAATTTTATATATATTTTTTTTTAAATAAAATATTTTGACGCGAGAATTTTCGATTGAAAATTAAGGTGCTTTTTCGATATTAAGTCAAAATAAGGTGAAAAAATAAATATTTTAGATTAAAAAAATTACAGTGTGTCTGGGACATAAAAAGGTAACTTTTCACCAAATTTCGTGAAAAAAAATTTGTTTTTCTAAAAGATAAAAATAAAAAACCAAAAACTTGGTTAATTGAATTTTTCACATAAATTTTGTAGTCAGATCGCCCGTAAATTTTAAAAGTAAGAAATAATGCAGGTTTATTTTTATTAAATGCAAAACTTAACATTAATAAATACAATTTTTAAAATCAGTTATTTACTAAATTGTCCGGGTTATAACGCTATCTTGGCCAGACCTTAAGAAATTTTAACATAAGCTACTGTGAACACTTTATTAAATGTTGTTGAAAATGGTTATTTGTCTTCTCAATAACTGCTTCCATCATAATACTGGTGAAAATAATCGACTGGCGAAAAATATTTCCTTTCACGTGAATATTTTGGAAAATCTGTTTCAATATCGCAGTCATACTAAACTTTAAGTACTTCCGTTTTTTTTTTCAGCATCGGAAAACTCTTAGAGGTTTGTTAGTTTTCTCATACATTTAGCTTTTAGTAGCGACTACAGAGTTACTTTGTTAAAGCAATGAAATATAACTTAACTTTTGGAAAAAACAGCCACTTCAATAATTATTGCTTATATTTTTAGATTTCTTTTCTCATAATGCACAGAAGAGTTGCAGTAGCAAATAAAAAAATCTATTATTTTACGACTGTCTATGAGTTTCCAGTCGAGTTATTCGCAACAAAAATTTTGCTTTGGACAATTTTTTTTAAAGAATATTAATTAAAGGACAAAAGTATTTAATCCAGATAAAAGATTCTAGAAAGGTGTCTTATCACTACATAACTATAATTAAAATATATTTTTTATTTACAAATAGGTCCCTCAAGCTCTTAATCAATATCTGCAGCATTTATTTAAAACATTACTAAGAAATTATTAAAACCTGAACCAATCACTGTGTATAAAGTATTAATTGGTACTAAATGTAAAATAAAAGTAAATTTTACATTATATTTTTTGTTAGTCTTAGTATAAAAGATTGTCATCATTAAAATATTTTATGTAATACAGTAGAATCTTATTGAAACTAAGCAAGGTCAGTTTGATTCAATTAATATAATGTGTTATATATTACATATTTAATAATATATTTAAATATAACATTTAAATTATGAATAGTTTTAAGTGTCACATTTAGATATATTTGTGAAATACACCAAAACTTGCCAACTTGTATCTGCGGCAGTTCAATATTTTTTTTAATGCTGTTTTTTTGTTATTCTAGCCATTACAACGCACACCTAAATATTTTGTTTTTAATTCAAAATAACTAACTGACTGCCATCATTTTGAGCTAATGTAAAAAATAAAGAGGTAAAAAAATGGTTCGACAGATTCATCAAAATATTGATATTGATGTATGTATCGAATAAATATGATTGTTCTGAAATTGGTTATGCCCTTCGTATTAACGCTCCCGAAAATACGAATTTAACTCCATATTTCGTTAATTTTAGCCGAAATATGTTTAAACCCGAAGAGGAAATGCTCTTGCAGATTTGCATTGAAGACGGCTCTAAAATGGGAGAAATAAAAGGTTAGATGTATCTAAGACTAAAATTTGAGAGTCTGATTTTCTTCTTATTCCAAAAGGGGAAAATAAGTGGATTCAGATATCTAAAATTAAGGGTAAAATGATGATTGTGACACATTAAGGTGAGAACCACACTTAACTATATAATAATTTTATTTTAGTTTCTTTTATTTGATGAGGAATATTTTTAGGTTTAAACTTATTAAGAAAACTAGTTTGAGGTTATTTCTACGAAACCAACATGTGGGTATGGAGTGGTATGATATTAATTCAGATTTAATTATAAAATAAACTAGTCTTACTCACATATTGCTGACCTTTTTATATAAATTTTACATTAAAATTTATACTAATAAAATATAATCAATTAAATATATCATCATGGCAATTACGACACCCTACCCTACGCCTCTGGTAATAGAGATTGACGCTCTAGAGCGAAAAAGTTTTTAAAATGCTCGCCTAATTTTATTTATGCATAAAACTGTCCAACGTATAGAGACGGTAGTAAATATATCACCAATTTAATGGGAATTTTAATGTAACATAATTAAAATGTACTGTCACAGTCATATGAAATGAAGTTGCCTTGTTTATGATGAAATTAAACATATCTACAGGAAAACGAATGGTATTTAGTAAATAAACTTAATTTTTTTCAAGCTTTCACAATGTAAGTATATACACTGGCCAGCAAAATTAACGCACCACCACTATATTTTGAAAAATATTTTTTATTTCAAAATATTGATAAAATATTTTTATATCTTAATTAAGTATATTCTTATTCTACCTTAATAAGGGTATTAACAAAAGAGAAAATTTCAAAAGAAGGTAAGAAAAAAATAAAGAAAAAAAAACGGTATTTCCTCCTCTATTTTGAATAACAGCACGGCAGCGATTATTCATGTTTAAAATTACGGGCCTTATCTCATTTTTATCCAAATTATTCCATATTTGGACAATATCTCTGTAAGCCCATTCAAAGTGTTAGGAGGGTTAGGAAATTCTTGAAAACGACGGTAGATCATGTCCCAAACATTCTCAATTGGGTTAAGATCAGGACTATTTGCTGGCCAATTCATAGTTTCAATTCCAACCTCATTAAAATAATTTTAGGTTGTAAAGCTTAACACTCTTGTTGAATTTTCTTAACAGTTAGCCCTTAAGATGAAACTAATATTATTTTGACAATGTGTATTTCAAAATTACAAAATATCTTCTTCTGATTTGTATTAATTGTTTACGTATTTGGTTGCTTCTGATTTATAAAAACTCATTATTATTGTGCTTCTGCTTTCACTCCTATTCGCTATCCAGGTGAATGTACGTATCACCTGAGGCTAAGAAAGCAATTAGAAAATGTGGATGGCGCGTTTAAGCGAAAGAAGCTTTGTCCGCTCGCCGATTTTACTCTTGGGACCTGAAAATATATCAGAACCATCAAAAGATGGGTTCAGAGCACAAAGGGTCTTTATTGAAACGCGAAACCAGATTTTCGTTATCTACGGCCACCATTTCCGTTTGTCCTTAGGAAAAAATTATAAATGAGTTTTATCATAGTCAAAATTTATGCACAAAATAGATAAATTTATATGAACACTTTCTTGCCCGAGCTTGTGTTTAGAACAGTTAATTCATTTAAAAAATAATGCCTTATGTTATTTTCATCTTTACTTCGTAAGTTAAGAGGATGGGATGAATAATTTCCGGTCTGCTCTATAGAGAAACTAGAAGTATGGGTTGTCATAAAATACTTGCACATTAAGGATTTAAGTTTCAAGGAAATTAAAACTGAGCTAGATTTTACTTTAGGATTCATCAACAGTTAAAACATGCGTTTTAAGTTGTAGTATGCAGAGCATCGAGGTTGGTCATAATTGGCTACGATGGAAGATTTAGCATTACAAAAGAGCGAACATATCACATATCTGAAATTAAATTTTGGACCTAGGAAAATTCTGCTCAAGAAAGGATTGAAGTTCTTATGTTAATTGGTTGTAGCGATAAGATGCGAACTCAACAAAAGGTGTATGCTATGTTTAATAATAAATATCTGGAACAACCTATAAGTCAGTCAACAGTGAAAATTAAAAAAAAACATTTAGGGATTTGGTACTGTATAATAATAAATAAATATAATATATTAAAAGTTTTATTGGCTATGGAAGAAAATCCACACAAGAGCGTTCGGCAAGTTAGTCGAAAACATGGTGTTCCTTTTATTTCTATTCATAAAGTATTGGAACATGAAAAGTGCATCCCTTTAAAGTGCACCTTGTAAAAGAACTATCAGATGATGAATCGGATCGTAGACTGGAATTTAGCGAAACTTTGATGGATAAGTGTAATAATAATCAACTTTTCGCAAAAACCGTTATTTTTTCCAATGAATGCACATTTACATTAAACGGTGAAGTCAACAGAAAGAATTGTTGATATTGGGCAAAGGAAAATCCTAAATGGATGAGAAACCATCACACTCAATATCCACAGAAAATTAATGTTTGGGCCGGAATTATTCGAAATAAAATCATTGAACCCTATTTTATTGATGGAACTTATCTGCAATTTTTAATGAACTTTTTGAATCCAACTTTAATTAATTTATTCCCTAGTGGAAACATTCTCGGAAATATCGGTGAGTGTCTGTGATATTAACATTATGCAGCTGCAGTTCGAACATATCTTGACGAAGTTTTCCCCAATAAGTGGATCGGTAGACAAGGACTCATTGAGTAGTCACCAAGGTCACCGTATCTCACACCATTAGATTTCTTTTTATGGGGTCATCTAAAAAATGTTTTGAATAAAAGTAAACCCGACGACATAAATGATTTAAAACGTAGAATAAGGCAAGAAATAAATAACATTTCGCAGGAAATCATTAATAAAGTTCAGCAGGAATTTATAAGAAAGATAATTAGAACACGTACTGTAATTTATTGTGTGTTATTCTTGTATTATTTTGTTATTTTTATTTATTAAAGGTCTTCAAAAATACAGATTTTAAAAGTATCTTCAAAACTATTAATTAGCGAACACAAGTATAATAGATTTTTGGAAACGTTTTGAAATTTGCAATTTAAAAAAATAAAATATACAGGATGTGCCATTTAAAAAAAATGTCGATGACATCGTTACTCACAAATGGTTTACCTGTATATTTCATTGTTATGTAAAAATACATTAAATTAAAATAAAAAACCGACTTATCTCAGGATTTTTCCACAAAATTATGTGTTTAGATTAAAATGAATTTATTCCATACTTTATGTACACACTGTATATACATATGTACATATTAATCAGGCAGAGTCAATATATGCTTTGCAACACCGCAATTCGTGCATCTGTACTGAGAGAGAGCACAACACCTTGCAGATTATTTGTTGTTTTTAATTGGCTGTTAATTAGATTCTATTGGTAATAATTGCACTATAGAAGTCAACGTTGACCAGTTTCCTTATTTGGAGAATTACAGGGTTGTATTAAATACAAATTGTTTGATTCCCAGTTTCATTGTAATTTGCGACAAATTTTATTTGAGTATTTATGTTATTAGATTATTTTACTTTTTGTGCAATGGCCTTATGTGGGCCAATGACCGATGGAGTTTTTGTTGTACCAGAAGATATGTATCAGATGTACAATCTTTGAATCTATTGTTGGAATTTATTGTTAAATAATTGGTCATTTGCCTTTATTTAATAAATTTGTGACTTCTATTTGTGCGTTGAGATTTTCTACATAGTCCTGAGTGTTATGTATAACAATGTAGGTACTCGTGATATTTTCTGTAATGAATTAATATCTTTATTTAGATCCCGGCATAGTTTCTTCTGATAGTGAAGAAGGGGTTGAATATGTAAGAAAATGTACCAGTAGCTTGAAATAACGGGTCTAACTATGGAGTGATCGAAAGAATTCATGTTTTAATTAAAATATCGAAGACCTTTATTAAAAAAATAATTTCTAACGAAGAAACGTGCAATAGAAAAGAAAAAGAAGAAACCAAAAATTGTTGATCTGTATGGATAATCCCATGGCCGACAATATTGTTAGTAAAGTTTATAAGTTTTACTGAGTTAGAGGCGAATTGTTTCCTTTTATCGAAAAGAATATTTCGAATTGCTCTGCTGATTTATCATCTAGATAAATCTTCCAGTTTATAAATATGGTTGGGCGAACAACTTATATTGGATTTGTCACCAAACGCAGTTATAGTAATGGATAATGCCCTTAACCACTTTCGACAAACATATGATATTCCAAAAGTCAAACCCAAAGAGGTAATATCCAGGTTTTTAGATAACTTAGGTCTGGCGATTCCTCGTACAAAAAAAACTGCTTGTTGAAGAGATAGCTAAAATATTTCGTCAACCCTATTGAATTAATTTGAAGGGCATCAAAGGGGAAGAGGAATTTCCCTCCTGTATTGTCAAAAAGTGTTTTAAACGTCACCAGAGAAGTTGTTGCAGAAATAACTCCAGAATTATAGCCCAGTAGCGTTCGACATATGAAATCTACTGAAAATAGTTTGACAGCGGTGATGAAGTTTTTTAATTTTTATTTAAAATTTTACTTTTTAAAACAAAATAATTTATTCCGATAAACTGCTTTTGGTTTCGGTTTTGATAAAAGATAATCATTCGCAACACTCTTAACGACATAATTAAATCGGATTAAAAAACGTTTTCGGCCTGAATAGATTTAAATTATCTCATTACTCAAATAATCTGGATACATTTTGATTGTTCGAATTGGACTCACGAACAAGTTGACCACCGGACATTGCCGTGCTCATTTCATTGGGAAAAACTAAAGGAACTGTTAATATTTACTACTATTTTATAGTTTTGTTTTTTTTTTGGGTAAAGAAAAAAATTAGGAAAAATCTGCATTATTTATGTAAAACCAATACTAAAACAAAATTATATAATACTTCTTAAGAGCAGAACTGAGATTTTACATCAGCCTGACTTCTTTAATATACTTAATAATACTTTCGTTTATTTTTTTCTTTTTCTATTTCCGATATTTTCTTGACGGTTTTAGACCTCGAGCAAATGAACGATTGCCCCGTTCGTGCGAATATTCACCACGGCTTACCCAGAAGGTTTTATCTCGCAGTTCCAATCAATGCTGGCTTCTGTATTCTCTACCGCATAATCTGCATGCGTGTTTGTCCACATTTCATTTGCCATTCCCTGCTGAACGGACGGTGGACAGCAGCCAGTGGACGACGGCTAACAAAATATTTCGGATTTATTCGCCCGTTAATTTCACAATAAGAACAACGACGAGTTATCCAGGGATTATTGTCTATTCAAATGAAAATAATGCGCACTGATTTTCGAAATTGGACGCAATCAAGTAGAAGAACAATCCTGAGGTTTAGAAAATTCCTGTTACATTCAAGGAATATTTTAACTTGGAAAACTACCGTTATGATAAAAATGTTTTTATTATACTTTCATAATGGTTTTCAGACGAATAGTAAATTCTGTAACAAGGTTAGATTGGAAAAGTTCGATACGAGTGTTTAGAACAATTACGGAATATGCATTCCTTCACTTGTTATGGAAAGAAAATACATGCAAAACACATAAAAAGCAAGTGTTTCGGAATAAATATTATCTCTCAAGAGTGAGCATGTTTACATTATATTATTAAAAATGATTTTGGAATTACACTAATGATCGTGGAGAAAATTATTTACGCAATGTTATTATAGAATGATCTAAAAAGTTTTCCTTAATAGAAGGTGAAATAAATCTGTAATTAAAACTTAAAATCATTGATCTTTTGATCTAAAGTGTAGTCCCTGCTTCCAATATATTTTGATCACTTGAGCATATTTGACTAACCTATCCTTTACAAGAAAATCCTCTACCTCTACTATATTATTTACTGTAACAGAGCAATTATTTGAAAAATCTAGATGAAATTTTGCAAAAGTTAGGAAAGCATTGTAAAAATTTACTAAAGAGGAGTTACAATTGAATGTCTAAAAGAAGACAAATATTTAAAACACTCCACAAGAATGTGTTTCACGGTAATTGATGTTTCACAATATGAGCAATCTGGAGGTAGATCTTTGGTTATTAGATGTTTGTGAGTTACAGATGAATGTCCGATTATTAATATGTCGATTATTACTCGATGTTTCCTTTTAGCTGGGAGGGCTGGGTTGATGTTAATATGTGATTTTATCAGTTGAGATTTCGTTATTCCATATTTCTTGCTATTTCTTTTTGCAATATTTCCTTATGCTTAGTTAGATGTCAGTGTATGGTATATTCTTGAATAGCTATTTCTTCATCCGTAAAAATACTGCTTGTCCATCTTCATTTTTTGATGCGTCTGTGAAAATCGTGTTGTAGTCATGGTTCTTATCAATTATATCCTTTTAGTGCTTTGAAATTATAATAAGGTTTGTGGAGTTTTTAGGGAAAGATGTTAGGCATGAATTAATGGGGGGAATACGAAATGGCAAAGGAGAGACATTTAAAGTTGTAGGGAGGAAGAAGTTGATTAAAAAGCGGATACTTAGAGTTAAAATAATTATTAGGGATATATCGTTGAATGTGCTATATTATTGGAGTTAGAAGATATTTTGGTGGCATAGTTTAATAATAGTACTTGTCTTCGGATTGAGAGAGGATATTCTCTGGTAATAGCTTGGAGACTTGGACTAGTCTTGTAGGTCCCCAGTATAAGTCTAAGGGATGAATTGTATCTAATTTTTTTAGTAGAGGTTTACTAGCGTTGGAATAACATATGGTGCCATAATCGAGTTTAGTTCAAATCAAGGATTGCTATATATGTATAAGATTCTTTGTATCTGCTCCCCACGAATGATTGGTAAGTATTTTTAAAAGGTTGACTCTTATTTGACATGAATTCACTAATTTCAAGATAAGTTCATTCCATTTTAAGTTATCCTTGTCTATTTTATAATCATTGTTTACGTCTAAAATGTTTGCACCATTAACATACATTAATCAGTAGGTATAAACGAGAAAAGTTTGGGAACGTTGCGCATAAGATATTGTTTTTTAGGAAATGCGTTAATTTTAAGATTAAATGTTTGTCAATTGCAAGAAGCAAAACCGCACTACGACGTTTCTACCTGAAGAAAAAATGTTCATATTAAGTGTTGGTGCAAATTATTACAACATTTTAGGGAACAAAAAAATCTCAAGTGATAACATATTACAAACATGGCAAAAAATTGCAAAAGAAGTTAATGCGTCAGCAATAAACAAGAGGATACGTGAAGTCTTGAAAATGTTTTACGAGAACAGAAAAATGGAGGTGAGAAGAATTGAAGCTGAACAGAAAAAAAAATTATAAAAATACCTTTATTTTGTCTGTCATGAACCTTGGAAGTATAAAGGATACTCCTCATGAGTTTGACTAGAAATATATGAGGCACATATATCATTTAACATGTGAATACATTTAATAAATTTCTTAAGTGGTTATTTTATCATAATTTAACCGTGGGTTTTATTTTATTTTGTCCAGGAAGATAAAGATGTTGTCATTTTGATTAATATAAATAAAAGAATTTGCAGTAGATGTTATGACATTTGAAGATGAGGATATTGAGTTAAATCATAATATTATCAATCAAGTAAGTATATGCTCAATAATTCCATAACCATTGCCATTGTTAATTCTATTTCAGAATAAGATAGATTGGAAAACATATAATCCTTCAAACATAAAAATGTCAATAAATTCTGAATTAAAGAAGAAATTTAACAAACCGGACGCAAGTCAGAAAGAAGGTACATTACTTTTGTTTAACAGAAATTAATTACATTTGTGTTTCAAAAAATTACTTTATTAATAATCTATGGGTATATTTTGATTATTACTCTCCCATAATATTCTTAGCTCTAATACGTACCCCATTGCCTTGTTGTCATTTTACAGTATAAAAAAATCGTATTGGTTAACAAATTTATTGAAATTGTTCACATGACAAAAGGGGTAGGAATTACATTCCAAAATAAAAGTTTTAATGAAACTATTAAAAAGTACAGAAGAATTTAAAAGAAGATGCAACTGACACAAAATAAAAACTGAAACAGAATTGATTTCTTAGTAACATACATCTGAAAAATGAAATCTATCCACTGGTGTAGTACTTGTAGAAGGATATAAGGTTACAGATTATTTTCTCATTTACAAGGGTTCAGAGTATCCATTTATTAAAGGATTTCTATAATGATTTACAACTTGATTAACATCGTTATTAGGTACATTAATATTTCCAACATAATTCAAATCTTGTTTAATAATAGCTTCCGCTAATGCTTTATTTGCACTTTTTGCTAAATTATATAGAACTGCTTCTGCAATTACAATGTTCATACATGTTTCCAATTTCAGCTTGATTCCATAGGCCAATACTGGAAATACATTTTCACCACGACCATTAGTGTTAATTCTTGAAAGAAAATATTTATTCCGAAATAACTTGCTTCTTATGTGTTTTGCATGTATTTGATTCCATAACTAGTGATAGAATTAATTATTAAGTAATTATTCTAAACAATATTGACAGCCATAGATCTCAAAACTGTCAATGGCAGATATAAATTGCGGCGCCGTAATAACAAATTTTAAAATAATGAGTGAAAAATCGAGTAAATTTGTGGTCGTGGAGAAAATATAGTTTGTTATTCGGTTAGAATAATAAACTTCAATACTCGTGGATCCTCTTGCTCGTTAGCTCTCGCGTCCAGAATTTTCCATTCGAAATTTTTTTCATTCTAACCTTGTTACAGAATTTACAAATCTAGGCACCGTAACACTTCTCAATAATATTCCTTGTCTTGATGTGAGCTAGTTGTACAGCTGTTCTCTTCTTGAATTTATCAAATGTGCCAAAAATATTTTCTGAGAATATATCCACTGTAACCTAGAAATAATAAATAGGCTGTGATTGTATGAATGTATATTAAATAAAACATTCATTCTTACTCAATAACATGCTGTTGGGGGACTTGTTACTTTCGAAACGACTTCTTAATCTAGAATTACTGAAAATTGTTGAAAGTACTCTTTTCGGATCCTAAATAACTCAGGGTCCCCTGGTCCTGCAAATTTGCTTTTTGTCGTTAAATATAAGTGATAAAATAATATTTTGTTAGGTACCTGGATACTGGATTTTAACATGTATTCCATCAATACACCCAATAATCCCAGGCAAAACCAAATATTTGATGAAACTCCAGCTGTTTAGAAAGCAGCTTATCTTGAGCAGGCATTTTCACAAATTGTAAAGACAGTCTTGCAATAGCCCTTGTCACTTTATCATTAATTCTAGATGACCTGCACTGTGGTAATACCTAAAATTACCTAGTAACTGGTCAATTGACGGTACACTACTACTTCTAAAAGTGAAATATTGGAACTTACATGTCATTGTTATATTCAAAACTGAAATACTAACAAACATCAATCCAAAAAAGGCACCGGGGTATGACCTCATAACAGGAGACATCTTGAAAAAGTTGCCCAGAAAAGCCATAGTTAAGCTAACAAATATATTCAATGCATCGATTAGACTTAAATACTTCCCACGATGTTGGAAAGTAGCGGAAATAATCATGATTGCAAAACCTGGGAAACTACCAAATGAGGTATCATCATATCGGCCAATATCGCTGCTACCAGTGATTTCAAAATTGTTTGAAAAGCTCTTGTTAAAAAGACTAAAACCTATAATTGAACAAAAATGTATTATTCCACTTCATCAATTCGGGTTTAGAAATAACCATGCAACATTAGATCAAGTTCACAGAATCACTGATCAAATAGAAAAAGCACTAGAGGAAAAAGAATATGTTAAGTCGTTTTTCTGGATGTTGCCCAGGCTTTTGATAAAGTCTGGCATGATAGGCTAGAATACAAATTGAATCTACTTTTGCCTGAAGAACATAGTCAATTATTAAAATCGTATATTAGTGAAAGACTCTTTAGAATAAAATATGAAGATTGTTGCTCTAACTTGAGAACAATAAGTGCTGGAGTACCACAGGGTAGTGTCCTAGGCCCATTACTTTACCTATTGTATACTCACGATTTATCAGTATTAAACACAACAACTGCTACGTTTGCTGACGACACAAGTATATTAGCAGTTGATGATGATGAAAGTGTAGCAAAAGAAAAATTGCAAGAAACACTCAATGAGGTTAATGCATGGACCAAGAAATGGCGTATTAAACTCAATGAGACTAAATCAATACATATCGATTTTACTAACAAAAAAATAAATAAATCACCAATCTTATTAAATGGCACTGCTATACCATATGCCAATACAGCTAAATATCTGGGTATGAACTTAGATGTCAGACTAAGATGGAAGGACATATTAAAAAGAAAAAAATAGAATTGAACATCAAATATAGAAAATTGTATTGGCTCCTGGGAAGAAACTCCGAGCTACCAATACATAATAAGCTTATGATATATAAGCAAGTTCTGAAGCCAGTATGGACACATGGCAGTCAACTTTGGGGATGTGCCAGTGCAAGTAACATCAAAATTATTCAAAGTTTTCACAGTAAAGTACTAAGGGGCATTGTAAATGCTCCCTGGTACATAAGAAGTAGCGACCTACACAGAGACCTGGGTGTGGAAATGGTTGCAGATGTGATCAAAATATTTGCAAAGAAGCATGAAAATAGACTTGATAACCATGTGAACATCGAGGCTATTCAACTCCTGGATCAGCATGGAATAGTGAGAAGACTCAAAAGAATCAAACCTTTTGAGTTAGTGTAAATAGTTAGGTTTAAAAGCAGAGCAATGTGCGCGTTAAGTGCCGGCTAAGAATTATTGAGAAATACCACTGGGGAAAACTCAACAAACATTAGTTTTAAGATTTTATTAGAACAAATTTGCTCGTTAGTCCAACTTGTAAATACACAAAGGGCCGCCAAGGTGCTTTAAAAAAAATGTTATATTCAAGTTTACCTTCAATTAATTCCAACAAATACAGAACTGCATTTTTGCTTATTCGTAAATGTTTGAAAATAGTCCATTCCTCTAGTTCCTCTAGTTAGATTCGCTGCCAAATTTTGCGAGGAAACCCAAATTCAATTCAGTGCATTTTTAAAACTAATCGCCATTTAAATTTATAAACAATGATTAGTAATAAAATGCAACCGGCCATTACTATTTTATCATTATCTATCAAGCAAAGTTGATAATAAAATCTTTTTAGTTCACACGATATTTTATCTATAATTAGAAAGGTATGGTCTGATCTAATTATTATTGTTTGTCCCTGTTCAACATACACCTAAATCTAACTAGGACTACAATGTAAATGCAAGGCCATATCTTCTGAAAGTGACCAATTGATGGAAATATATCAACGTTAATGGCGAATTGCCGACAGTCATGATAACTAATCCAATTGAATAGTTTGGGATTCTGATGCTGTGCAAAATATACAGAATGTAATTAAGCAGTAAATCTGTTTGTTCACGTGAAAGGAATATATTTGCTAGTTCTATAATATTTAACTAGAGATTAATGCTTGGCGTGTTATAGGATTCCATTCGAATTAGCTTGAGCATTTTGTGATTGTAATGTCCATTCGAGAAAAATGAGCAAAAATGAGAAACACCTAAATTCATTTCCTATTTTTTTTTTAATCTGTGACCTATATACTTTTTATTGAAATTAATGTGCCATTTAAATGTTGTATTATCACAAAATAGTAATTAGACAAGTTATATTTACTTTTAACAATTTCTTTATTAATTAATTAGTTTCAAACCGTTACACGTACGACAAGAGAGAGAGAGAGAGAGAGGGAGAGAGAGAGAGAAAGAGAGAGAGAGAGAGAAAGAAAAACAATTTTTTGCAATACATATAACAAAATTTTAATTAAATGTTATATTGTATAGCTCTGTATGCCTCGTTTCCCCTTCTATTTATATCTCTATCTCTTAGACCATATAATTCTAAAAAATGTCATTACATAAAATTATTTGACTTTGATAACCATTTTTAGTTAAAAAAAAATCATTTTCAGGTAATTACTCAACAATAATCTACATTAATAATTAAATTAAAGATTAACCAATTATTAAAAAAAACATCAAATTAATAAAATACAGTAATTTTAAGCGTTAGAAATGAACATTAGTTGGCAAATTAATTTATGAAACTAAGAGAAAATAACGTGAATTATAATAATATAAGCATCTAACTATTTCCTTGGAGAACATTTACCATAGTAATGTAAATTTTTTTACACCATCAAAAAGTAGAGATTTCAACGAACAAAAAGCCCACCGAGTTTTTTAAAAAATCAGATATTTTGATGCGAGAATTTTCGATTGAATATTAGGGTGCTTTTTCGATATTAAGTTAAAATAAGGTGAAAAAATAAATATTTTAAATCAAACAAATTACAGTGTGTTTGTGACATAAAAAGGTAAGTAAAAGATAAAAATAAAAAACCAAAAACTTGGTTATTTGAATTTTTCACATGAATTTTGCGGTTATGTGAAAAAAGTGTAAATACAAAAGTTGTAGATCTTTTTATTACCTACAACTTTGCCATTTAACTTTTTTCCATAGGATTTGTAGTTTTGCCGGAAATCGAGATAAACCATTTTCTACCCTCAAAAACTCACCTCCTTCCACTTCCCGACCTCAGATCGCCCGTAAATTATTTTTCCTTTCATTTTTGTTATATTCTCTTCCTTTTCCAATGGGTTTCATCCTACTATTATTTTTTTCCACTTTTTACCCTTTTCAGCCCTGGTCTATAAAGATACAAAGTATCATGTACTATGTAACTGCCTAATATCCTTAGCTCAGGAATAAAATCTCGATTTAAAGAAATCAAAGATTTAAAGTTTACTTCGAGCAAGTAAACCGCGGCTGTTTGCTGGACCCCCTTTGTATGATATAAAAGGTAAAGAGTATTTAAATGGGTAAACGAAAGAAACTCGATAGTATTGGAAGAACTTATCAGGATACCTCCGATATTCAGCAAACGTGAAATGAAAACATTCCGAGAGTAAAGCTATTTTATATTAACGGATGAGTTCGTTAACGCCCATTTTTTTTAATTTATAATAATTTTAAATGATTTACAAGAACACAATCTACATCTATGAGATCCATTATGGTTGGTTTTTAAGCGTTTTGGTCGCTATCGGAGAAGGGAAATTGCATTTTACTTTCAGGATTGTCCCTGTTTACCGCCCTAATGTCAACCGCTCGCGAAGAATCGGCAAAAGGTTTAAGCGATCCCACTCGTGTCGAATGAACCTTAAACTCTGCATAAATCATTTTCGCCAAAATCACTTGACACTGAAAGTAAATGTAGAAAACGTTGTAAAAATTAGCATGCTTCGTTACATCTTAATAATTCCAAATGATAATACTTTTTATCCTGATTGAAACCCTCATTTATCTGAAACTGACATAGATACGTTATATAGGGTGGGCCAGAGAAATTTACTTATTTGAAACGTCAATAAAAACACAAGTACTTCAGTTATTGTTTTAATTCTTTTTTTATTTGAGAATACAATATCCCAAGTTTTTTTTCATACTTTCTTGAAAATGAAATCGGTTAAATGGCGACCCCCATTGTGTATACATTGATTAAGTCGATTTCTGAAGTTCGTCTCCACTCTTCGCAGCATATCACTCGGTATATTGGCAATGGCGTCGCGAATGTTTTTCTTGAGGTGAGCTATGGTCCGTGGTCGATCGACATAAACCAGAGATTTCAAATAACCCCATAAATAAAAATCGTCTTGAGGCAGGTTGTCAAGCAGCACTTCACATGCATTTTGACGGGCAACAAAATCGCGTTCAGTTAATTCTTGCACAACAGCCAAATTTATAGAGATGAAATCGAAGGTGTTCATGGAGAATTCGTCGAACAATGGTGTCAGAAATTCCCAGAGCAGGTGCATGTTTGCGAGCCGAACGCCGGGGAGAACGCAGAATTGACTGCCTCACTCTTTCCACATTTTCCGGAGTTCTGGTGGTCCGTCGATGTCCATTTCTGGGTTTAACGACACTTCCACACTCCCGAAATGAGTGAACCCACGACAGAATCGAATTACGGCCAGGAACGAGTCTGTGAGGAGGAATTTCAAAGCGGGCGCGGAAGGCACGTTGCTTAGCAACAAGTGAGCGACCATTAGAAAAGAAGCTCTCGATGGCGAACGCCCGCTGCTCTCTAGACCAGAGCACGATGGCAACTGACTAAAGGGGGAAACAAACTTGGGGACTTCCCCCTCCAGATGCGCCCCCTCCCACCCCTCTACCCGCCCAACTCACCGCTCGGGAGTTTTTTCAAATAAGTAAGTTTCTCTGGCGCACGCTGTATAAAAGCAACATCTCAAAATACCACTCCCGTTGCAAGTTTTACTTGTGATACTAATGACGTTGAAATAAAGTTATACTACTTGATCCTATTACATACTTTTATTTTAGGGGAGCGTTCGGATGGGGAGTTGTGTCTTGAGCCGCTGGATTCTGTGTCCCATTGGTGGCCGGGCCTGCCTGTGGCTTAGACACTCTTTGTGGTTTTGGACACTCTTGTACCTTCAGTTCAATGCGAGCATTCAAAAGGGAAACTGTGGATCCTTAATTCAAAGTACTACATTGCTATTTATCATTTTTTTATATAGCATAAATCAGTTGGATTAATTTGGGAACGACCAGTCCATCGGGACAATAATAATAAATTATTAAAAAATATTGCTGGAATGAGTATTTTTGTAAAATGTTAGAAAATTTTAATAACCTACCAGAAAACGGAAAAAGGATTGTCTTACTCGTATATTATTTTAAAAACAAATTGATTTCATTAATTAAAATATAATAATTAAAAAGAAGTATGTAGTTACATAAATATTTTATATTTTGTCATATTGTCTTGGCAAATTTCTTTCACTTACAAAATACTCCGGAAACCTATTTTTGACTTTTTTTGTTGAATTCGACGTATATTTCCATTTGGTATATCTAATAGACCTTCACAGGTGAAAGTATCTTTAAAGCTGAATCCATCTTTCGATCGCACAAAATTGTGCCATTTATTTTTCCGTCCCTTTAGGACATTCAATATGTATGCCTTCTTGCTCTACTTAAACGATATTTAAAAACTCTTTTTTTCATACACATATTTTTGCCTGGACACATTTAGATAAACCAAAAGCCTCATCTCCTACAAAGACAATCTTTCATTTGAATTATTTCCTATAGCTGCAGGGGCAGGAATATTCAGGGAAATTGAGTGCATAGCACGTCAGAGATGTGATTGTTTAGATATGCCCAAATTCGAATATTTTCCTTAAGATCCAATGTTGAGGTATGTAAAATTATAGTTTTATCATAAGCTTCCAATAACATAATTGAAAAATATTTTTTGTAATCAAAGTATAATGACGAGAAATAAGTGGACTTAATTACTCTAACATGTTTTCCATCTAATACTCCATAACAATTGGGAAAATCGGCATTTTCCTTGAATTCCTCAGCAATTTTTCGCAAATTTTCTTTAGTCGGTCATTGTATAGATTCAGGTCTTAAAGTTGTTCAGAAAAGTTTACAAGTTTCTTGCACAATTTCCGAAATCATTAATACACCTAGAATAAAATTGCGAGTTTATTTTAATTTATTTTAAATATTTTTTAGACATTGAAATACAGAGAAAGTGGAAAAGTTTTCGAAATAGATTTAGCAGGAAACTAGCTAAACAAAATCTGGAATTGGAACATAAAAACATGTAAATTAAAATTCTTTCTGTAAGTATCTGATATTTAACTATTTGCTGTTAATTCAATTACCTATAGAAGTTTTATTTTTATGCACCAATTCCTCAAACCTGGAATTGGGAAATGAACAAGAAACTAAACAAGAGACTGAATCATCTGAGATCGAAAATGATTTTCGGAATTCCATTTTTTCAAAAAATCAGGAGAGAAATTAAAAAAGGAGAGATTTAAATGAAAGCGAATTTTAATTATTAATTTTTAATAAAACATTAAGATAATCAATGGAACACGTTTAAAAAAAAAAGACAAAAAGGATGATCACAAGTTATTTCTCCACTCCCTTCATTTTCATTTGAAATGAGTTCCCAATGAAAAAAAAATTGATAGTAAAATCAGAACAAATTCAAGTATTGGTCTAATACAACACATCAAGCCTACCTTCCCTACTTTAAGGTTTTTTTTAAATTTCGTTATTATAAATGCGTAATATAATTTTGATTGAATTATACGGATTTTTCCAAGTTAAACATTTCAATTTCCACTTACACTTTGCTTGGGAAATATTTTCGCATATTTGTATCATGACATATCATACCGATCTTTAACTTTTCATTCAATTCAAAAAGAGATGTCGCTGAAGTGATAAAAACATTTTTTCTTTATTGTAAAAGTTCATTGAAAAGTCTAAAAATCTCCATTTTGTTGTCTATTTGAAATAATTAGATGCACCCACATTCCTCTATTACGTTTTCTTTTTTTTTGTCCCTTGTCATATAGCATAGCGATTGACTACAGATTAAAAAGAAACTAATCCTCAAAATTCTTCTATAAGGATGACGTTATCTTCTACTTAGTCTCCATCCAAAAGCTGTAGTCGTATATGAGGGTTTTCCTCTTAAAGTTTTGAATCTTCTATTTATTACGTCTTGACTTTTCTTCTTGATAACATAGAGTCCTTACTAGTATTTCTGCAGCTTTGGACTTAGACCTCTTTTAATTCATAAGAACCAGACGAGAGCTCCTTCCTGATAACTGGTCTTTCGGCTCAGTTATCGCAAAACCCCTTTATTCTGTTACTGGCTAGTTGTATGTTATTACAAATCAATTCTGGGTATCTTTCGATACAAAGTCTTCTCAAGCCATATTCTCACCAGGTTTGCAGCGAAACACCAAGTCATAATGCCGCCTCATATCTCCATCAAAAAGGAGACTGACCCAGGCAAGCATAAACTGTGTAAAATATCATCTGCACCAAATCATATTTGATGCACCTCTTTATGACCTCTAAAAAACTAACAATTCTTCTCCTTTAACTCCTTCGCACATTTAGACTAGCGAGAACATTTTTGCAATTTCGGAACCAGATTCTAGAGAAACTCGAGAGAAGAGACATAAACGTTATGGTACAATCCAGGAAAACTACCAACATTATAGGTCCCGATAATCAACAAAATAGTGTTAAATAGTTGAGCCTACAACCTCTAAAATAGTCTTTGGAGCGAGTTCTGGAAGTTTATTCTGGTAATAATGGAATAGTCCATAGTGTCTAACATAAAACAGATGAAGGCGTATTCTATAGACCAATAGCAAATTTTGTCTATATCCCTTACCTTCAAGTAATCTGCCCGTTTCACTTGTACAAGTAGATTTTTATTTTATTATTTTATCAAGTAACAAAATACCAAGAGACGTCAAGTTAGTTAAAGATTTGCTTAGTTAATCCTCTACTGTATATTCAAACAGCAACATTTATGGAGATGTTTATTATGTGGCCCAGCCAATTTTTTGCCAATTGTTTTAAATGTTATTAAATTCTTATTTATTCTTGTCAAGTTGGAAATAGTTTGCACTCGTATCACGCATGCAATCTACCCCACCCTCCATTTCACCTCTTTCTCCTCCGGCCGTATAAATTTACGGTCATAAATTTATCGGGAGAAGTAACAGAGCTTACCCGCCTCACCGACATCTATCACGATGGGGTAACTTTCTGGAAATTGTTCAAAAGTACGTAATTGTGTTGCTGGAAGCCTTGCGATTCTCAATTAACTTGTATCTTAGTATATTTCTCACCCTCTCTCATTATTTTCCCTCCCCCGCACTACGGATCTCATTTATTATAATGCCGGGAGGCTTTTCACTGTTTATCCTAGTAATTGCCTTAGAATTGCTCCATTGAAAAAATAAGCACCGAGCAGAAAATATGGAACAAATTATTTTTTATATTTTAAACTAAATATTATGTTTTTTCTAGTTCCTCCAATCTGCAACAAAAATAAATAAATAAAAAAGTTATATGGAATTCAATATTTCTCGACGGTTTAAAGCTTCTTCTATTTGACATATATTTTTTAAATCTCTGTATCTTCCATTTAACCAATCTTAATTCTAGAACATTGTGTAAAGAGTGCAATTATATTGAGTTAACGAGAAATAATTAGAAATATAAGTAATATAGGAAATCCATTTACTCTTATGTGTCTTGTAAATATATAGTTGAAATTATTAAAATTTTTTGGCTAATTAAAAGATTTTCTTTTCATTTCATTTTAGCAGTTCTTAAATAAATTTATTAAATTATTGTACATATTGTTCACATCGTGTTCTGAGTTATCAATTTTCTTTAATTCACATTTTAATTTCATAATATTAAATGTGCTTATGGTTTTGTAGTAATATATATATATATATATATATATATATATATATATATATATATATATATATATAATAGTTTAAATTTTGTCAAATAAAAATATTTGTATATCATAGTTAGAAATTGTAGATTTAATAACCGTACATTCAAATTTTCTCAAAGAAATACTAAACGTATGTAAAAATTGAGAACCCATTTTCAGGTTTTCCGTCTATATAACTTAAATTTTTCGTAATCTCAAGTAATTCTAGTGAAATATAAAACAATTTAGTTGAACAAATTTGCCGCTTTAAGCTTTTACGTCAAAGGCGCTTCTGATTAAAAGGAAAACAAGGTGGAGATGTTGCCCTCGGCGGGCCCACAAAACCCACCCCCACACTTAGTTTAGTGTCTTTGAGAATACAAAATTATCTATGGTTGCGTAGTGACAGTTTGATGAATACAACCGGGCAGCTAATTATATTTTAACAAGCTGGAATTTCACTTTTCCTTTGTTCATTTATTCATTATATCTTACAGATTTTAATAAAACAAAATCTCAATTCTAAAATTTATAAAAAAATACTTTGCTTATTTTTCAAATTAAAAACTGGTACTTATAAACATTTTACACATTTTTAAATAAGGTTTTACTGACACACTGTTGTCAAAAGTAGAGGGAACATCCAGTAACTAATTTTATTGAGAAGTATATTATAACAAAAAAACCTTTTGCATATTTTACATTATTATTATTAACGTGTGCGTATCTGACATATTTTTTAAATTATGGATGGCGTTTTTCGACTAAGTTTGTATATGTTCTGTTTGTCTTGTTTTCTTTTTGCATTTTGCTAAAAAAGAAAAGAAGATAAATCCCTTTTAGACACCATTAAAATATACAGGATGTTCTATTTAAAATAACATATATATTTTTGTTTTAATTTGACCACTATTAGTAAAACACCCTATATTGATGTGATAAAATGTGAACAAATTTTAAAAAGAACTTTAGGATCCATTAGTGAAAATCCTACATCTTTAGAGCAATGAACAAGGCAGTGCATTAACACTTAGAATCGACTTTTTTAAAAATCAGTTTACAAATTCATATATTAGAAATGTAATGAAAATAAAACAAATCCGTTCCAACATTATGCTACAAAATGTATGTAATTTTACAATAATTTGGTATAAATACTAATAAAAAATTGATAAATTGTACTGAATAAATTTGTTTTTCAAAGATTATTAGTTCATATTTGAGAATAATCCCCTTTGATACCATTAGAAGCTTATTTTTATTTTATAATTATTATTTATAGTAATGGGGGATCGAATACATTTTCACTCCGTACTCGAGTACATTTAAGGATCGAGTACTTAAGAGGGACCTTGAATAGTGATTTTAAGGCTACCAATTTCTCAAAAAATGAGCCCTAAATTTTAAGTATTATTGGTTTACACATATTACTTAGATGGCATTACTAGTACCATTTTCATAATTTTTAAAATAGCTCCGATCGTCTAAGATCGCCACTATTCATTAAAAGATGGCGCAACCATTCTCATTATGTAATTTGGGTTGCATACATTTCCTGCGGTAAAAATTGCAACGATCGGGAATAATTTTATTTCTGTTGATATGAAATTTTTTTCATAGCATCTTCACTGTTTAAATTATGTAAATTTGTACGTAGATATGTATCTTTTGATTATGACAAATTAAATATGATTCACTATCGTCGCAAAAATACATTTTTATTATGACCAAAATTTCTAAAAAAAATTTCCAAGATCGACTTCGTAGTGCTCAGAAGACACGCATTTTTTCTTAAAACGAGAACACCTACTTTTTTATAATAGAAAAATTTACCCATGATATAAAAAATATATTACCAAAATATATTTCGCAAAAAGGCTAGTTCCCAGTTCATAGTTAAGCGTTAAGCGAACTATACAAAAACCAAAATATTTTTTTGGTGTTTAAATAAAATTGTATCTAGACATGATTTTTAAATTGAAATTATATACAAGTTATTTAATAATGATAATTATTATAATATGACCGTTAGTCACGGTTTCGCTAGTTAATTTATTTTTAGTTTCAAAAAACGTTTACAAAATAGAGGTCGATAGATTTATACATTATGCTAATTATTATTATATCCAAGCTTTACCTGTCTACATATATTTTAACATACGAGTACATATAAAGTTCAATATAGAATAAGATGAACATCTTTAAAAAATAAAGTTTATATTGAGTTATAGCTAATAAAAATATGAAAGCACCTATAATGTTATATATATGTATAATATATGATTTTTCTTGATTTGAATCAAATATATTTTATGGTTATAAACCAAATTTTTACTTTAAAACAAAGATATTTTTTGTTTTTATTAATGTTAAGAACTTTTTTTTCTAGTGGATAAGTATAGCTGTTTAGCAAGCTATTTCTATGCTGCAGAAAATATATGTAGTGCTTTTTTGTGAACCCCTTTTTGTATAACAGGACACTTTTTAGTCTAATATAGGTTTTTTCCCCTGTGAAATAAAATATATATTTTTCTCTATTGGCGTAAAAACACTACTGTGATTTGCGTACCCCATTTGGTGAAATCACACCCCCTTATTACATTTGTGTACCCTATTTTGGTGAAAATAGACACATTCCCTTATTAGATTTAAGTACCCTTTTGGTAAAAATAGACAAGCTTCCCTTATTAGATTTAAGTATCCTGTTGGTGAAATTAAACACCTTCCCTTATTAGATTTAAGTACCCTTTTGGTAAAAATTGAATAGCTTCCCTTATTATATTTAAGTAACCTTTTGGTGAAAATAGACACCTTCCCTTGTTAGATTTGAGTACCCTCTATAGTAGAAATCGACACTCATCTTCATCGTACCACCCCTAATTTGATGTTTCCATTATACAGTAAGTAATCATATCTATGGTCATGAAAAAAATAGTAGTTGAATCTATAAAGAAGATTGGACAGAAGATGTCTTTTAAGAATTGATAAAAAAGCATGTAGACCATGAGGGGTACAATGTAGATTAGTTTTTGAGATATTTCACGCTGCAATTCATTTACGAAATATATTTGTTTAGATAAATTCCGATTTGTTAAAAATATATAATTTAAAATCTTATAAGCAATTTAGTTTCATAAGTCTCCATTTTCAATAACAAAATAAGATTTTAATTTATTTATAATTATAGAGATACATCCCTTTTATTTCTATTAGATAAAATGTAGGAACACAGACTGTAAGTAAAAAAAAATAACATTTAACCCCTCATTGTCTGTATCATTTGTAATTATGTATTACTTTTTATTGTAAGATTAAGTAGATATTTCCCCATATTTAGAGGACTAGTAAGTGCATGCTTATTAAACATATAACATTTAAATAGGTGTATCACGAGACAATTAATAGTCTAGTTCTAGCAATTATTTAAAAAAATTTAAACATAGAAATATTCTACTAGTTTGTATGTATGGAAAGTATCTCAGAAAAATATTCCTGATATAATAAGTATTCGATCACTAATAATCATGAATAAAATTTGTAAAATATTTAGTGTAGTAATAAGAAACACTGTATTACATTAGCTATAAATTTTGTATAAAGCATTGTTTATTTTTTCTCTGTATAGCACTAAATATTTTACAAATTGGAGAACTACACCTTTTATCCATTTGTACACATTTCTGGGAAAACAAATTATATTGTGGCATGACAGATCTTCAAATCACATATGTAATACAAAAAAGAAACTAATTCATTCTACTTTCATTTTGTATTTAAGGCTTTCTTTAAATGTTTTTATTAAAATTTTTAAAAATAAGAAAATTTAAATGTCCAGAATTATTATAATTTTTACTTTTAAACTAAACTCTAAATATTGATTGTACATAAATGTTAGACATTTGTATTAGTGTGAATAAGTATATACAATTATATTAAATGAACATTTAAAGTAATTTTTCAGAAAACACGGACATTATTTTTATCTGGAATGCTATCAAACTCATTTTTTTATGTATAAAAATAAAAAAGAAATGTGGGTTTGGTTTTGAAACAAAATAACATGAACTATTTAGTTTCCGTAGTATTTTAATAAGAAAATCAAGAAATTTCTTAGTTTTATAAAAAATGGCTCAGGTATTTTGCAAACAAACTGCACTCGTGTTTTACCTACATATTTTATATCGACAAATCAATGGTGTTTGCATAATATTTTATTTGTATTCTCTAAAAAATCTTATGATCAATAAACACATATTGCGGTTTTACCTGCCTTCTCCCTGTAGTATAGGTTGTTTTATTTTTTTTTTGTGGATATAAATCTCAAAAAATAAAAATATTTCACATTTAATATTTTTAGAATCGACTTATCTATACCCAACTTAGGAGTTAAGCTTTTTTGGTAGCATTTTGTGAACACAACTTGTCAAACTGTCAAAAATGAGTATGTGAATATCTTTCTTACCAGATTTAATTTTACACCAAAAAAGCTCATCTCTTAGGTATGGTTATAAAGAATCAAATATGACTAATAATATAACATAAATTTATGGCAAGATCGAGTTTTATATCCACAAATATCGCATAATTACAGTGTTGCCAACTGCATTTATGTTACTAATATTCGAGGGCCCTCTTAACCGAATATCGAGTACTAGGATTCTAAAGTTGCGAGTATGAGTCTGTGAATAATACGAATAAAAGAAAATCGAGCGAGAAGTATACAATGAGTCAGTTCCACTCATAACGTTGCAACTCATTACCCGAGACTCGATTTGATTCGAACTCGAGTTGATACGTGCATGATTCATATCGACAATACAAATAAGATTTTGTTGTATACTCTTTTTCTGCATCGATCCTGTTATCTTGTACTAGAGTACGACCAGTACTTTTATGAATCGAGTACTTTTCGATCCTTTGTATCCGAGTACCCCTTCATTAATTAATTAAAAATTTTTAATGATGTCACTTGATAGTAGTAGTAGTGCGGGAAGATCTATTCAGGCCCTTTTTGTCGTCCCCAATCTTCCCCCTCCTACTTCCTCAGATCTGCCCTTTTTCGAAACGCCTTGACCTTCTAATGAAGGTTAGGATATCGTTCCATAAGAGGGCTTATAGATCTTCTGCATCCAACTGTTCTACACCAAAACTTTCTTTCCTCAGATACCGGTAGACCTCATATTTACACATGTAATGGAGGGAGGTTTCCTCCTCCCGTCCACATTTCTGGCAGTCTGGGTCCTCTACTGCCCCAAACAGGAACATATGTCTTTGGAGCCTGCAATACCCAGTGAGGACTCCAACCATAATTGACTAGTCTAGTTCTTTCCAGTAGCCACCTAGTCCGGTCCGGCAATTGCCTGCAACATCCTCGACTGCCTTCCTAGGCCCTTCTATACTCCTTTTGTGCCCACCCGTCCATTAATGAAGAGGTTTGCGCTGCACTTATTACTATATTCCTTATATCCTCGGCCTAATGTAGAACCAGTGGAGAACCTTGGCCCTGAGGCCTCAGGTATTTCCGATAATTTGGGGAATTTGCCATATTGTGGCGATCGACTTGCCAACTATTCTGTCAATTAGCGACTTCCAACTAAGTCTCTCCTCTATTATGACTCAGAGATACTTCACCACCCCAGTACGGTCTAGGGCTTTCCGAAGATGTTTGGAGTTCTGAAAACCTCTAATTTCCTTTTTGTAAAGAGCATGATCTCTGTCTTTTTGGATTGACAGATAGATGCGTTTCCTCAGCATCTATGTATGCTTGCGAATAGAAATCTTTCCCCACTTCTATCTCTTGAGAAGAGCCATCCACAGAAGTGATAACCTTCCTCCGTGCTAGACCTGTCGCCACCCAGGAGACTACCGCCCTGGATGTCCTCCTAGATATTAGTGCTGTTGTTAAGAGGTCCATTCTAGCTTTCTCGAAGGCCCCTTCCACTTCAAAAAAGACTGTAAGAGCTACTTCTTTATATTTTAGGACTTTTTCTAATCTTTCCACGATTGCATGGAAGGCTGTTTCTATCGACCTGCCTTGCCTACATGTTGGCTTTGATGGAAGATATGAAATTCCAAGCTACCTTCCATTAAAATATTTATTCAATATTTTCTCCATTGTTTTGAGGAGGAAAGATGTTAGATTTATCACCCTGAGAGATTTGGCCGAGCTGTAATCGTTTTTCCCTGCTTTTGGGATGAAGACCACCTGGGCCTTCTCCATTTTTCTGGAACCCAACCTAATGCCACTCGATACTCTAATAGAAATTGTTTTAGTTTAACAAATACAATATAATCAACTCAATTTTATTTGACACTGTTCTGTTTCTCAATGTAAGTACATTGGTAAAATTTTTGGTTTTAATCTCAAATATAATTTATTTATAAACTGGCAACCCTACATTATATTTACAATAATATTAACGATATCATGAATTAATTTCTTAAAAGTTTATCATATTTAGTGCTATAAAACTATGAAACAGATAATCCCTTGGAACTAAAGAATACAGTAAGATTGGTCAAATTTATTCGGAAGGATAGAAATGCACGAAATTCAAACAAGAAGAATTCAATAGAATAATTAAAATAAGGTAAACTCTATTAGAATATAAACTAACAGAAAAAGATAGTCACATATAAACCAGTAATTATGAGGAAAAGGTTTCAACCAATTACGTACAAAAATACAAATAGAATGAATTTTGAATGAAAATAACCAGCTACAATAAAAATATTAATGCATATTACCTTTAACAAATTTGCATAGATCATATTGAATAAAAAATCATCTTAGTCAATTTTCTATTAAGCTAAGTATTAACGTAAAATCTTGATTCCTACTCATTTTCGTTAATGTTATTTTACAAAAACAAGAAACAAAAGCAACTAAATAATACCCAATTAGACACAAATTAGCATACACGTCAAAAAATCATTTATTTGTAAAACTGAGATCAGATGCTATTAAACTTAATAACATTTATTGGCACATCCTGTAATTAAATGCAGAACAACAGTGAATAATTACAAAGACATGCTAATTACTTCAAGAAACCTCATATCATAATAAAATACATGGTGCCTCATATAAAGATAATTATAAGGTAAAGGACACTTAGTTAATAGTTGTAATGTAATTGGATAAGGTTGAAATAAAGTAATATTGAGTGATTCTAAACAGAATGCCATACAATTATATGCCTATATTTTTACAGCCCAATTTTAATTTCTAAGTTATTTGTAATTACTAGAGTACTAGTTTTATTTAAAATTTTTAAATCAACTCTAAGCTATTTTGCAAAGTATTTTGATACATTGGTTTGCAAGTAAATCAACTAAAAAAACATATTTACACTAGAATTTACTTTGGAAACGGTTATAACTATGCAGAAAGTACTAATAACAGATTAAATAAGTTTGTTTCTATATAATTTAAAAAAAATTCATAATCAACTATACCTGATAAAAATTAATAAAAGATCAGAAAGAGGAAAATAGAGGTTTTTTCTATGTATAAAGAGTCTTTTAAGAACAATTTAGATATGAAGTTTAATATAACGTTTTCTTATATATATGTATATACAATATGTTTAAAACGTATGTCTACAATAATGCAAATTTAACTGTAGTGCACTTATTACGCGTTTTAATTGCAAAATTATTAGAAAACATCGAAAAACTAAAAGGTTATCATGTGTTTCGTAATCACAAGAGATAAATGTTCATTCAAAATAAAAATATTAGTAAAAAATAAAATAATCTGAAATTTAAATTTAAATGGATGTACTTGCATATTTAAACGTAATTTTCAATTCTGATCAACTTTTTTTAGTAACATTTTTCGATATTGTCAAATTTAAAGGTACTTTACTTTTGAGTAAAACTCATATTTTTTGCCAAACCTCGTATACCACTGAAAAAAATTTGATATTTGATGACTGTATTCTAGGTTTTAGATAATGCACAACTTTTTATGAAGAATAACTTTTTTTCCTAAAATTAATAATAAAAAAGTTTTCCATATGATTCCAACTTAGGGGGACATATTGTTTATACTTTATAAGTAAAAGTTATTGGACCACTCTGTATATTTTAGGAACCAAATTCCGTGCTTTACATAGTGCGGTACACACTGTATAATTTTTCTAATAATAAATGCTGTTCCTTTTTGTCTCAATATAAAATGTATGATATATAATTATTGTGCCTAGACTGTTTTGCTGTTTTCACAGATTATAAGAAGTATTCAAAAATGTACAATATTTTAATATTACCAAGACTTAAAATCCGCATATCAAAGAAAAAAAATGGGATTAATGTCATCACTTAATATTCATTTTTTAATGGATTTTCCCATCTGGTACATCGTAGAATCCATTTCATTAGTAAAGGGCACTGCATGAAACTGTTATATGCACAAAAACCAAATTGTTTGTTTTTATCTTTGTCGCTTAGTAATGCCAACGTGACTCCATTGGCGTAGCGTAGGTTGTGTGTTCGCAATAATTTATTTTTAACTATGTTTTTTTATAAGTCAGGGCTGTATGTTTTATTTAATTTGAAATCACGCCTCATAAAAATCCTATTGGTGTAAAAGGAAATTTTAAAATCGGTTAACTACTGATTTGAAGTCAAATATTAAATTGACTGGTTATGACAACACAAAAAACGTTATTTTTCTGATGAATGCACATTTACATTAATTTAATTAATTAATGAGAGAACATCACGCTCAATATCCACAGAAAATTAATATTTAGGCAGGAATTGTTCGAAATAAAATCATTGGACACTATTTTTTTGAGGGAACTGCAAACGGGCAATTTTTAATGAACTTTTTGATCTCAACTTTAATGAATTTATTCCCTAGTGCAAATATTACCGGAAATATTGATTAAAGTCTGTGGTGCCGCCACCTTATGAAGACGCCGTTCGAATATATCTTGACGAAGTTTTCCCCAATAAGTGGATCGGTAGAGGATGACCCATTAAATGGCCACCAAGGTCACCGGATCTCACGCCATTAGATTTCTTTTTGTGGGGTCAATTAGATAAGAAATCCCCTAATAAAGTTCAGCAGGAATTTATTGATCGCTTAAGACACTATCACACACAAGAAGAAAGACAATTCGAACACTTACTTTAATTTATTGTGTGGCAATTTATTGTTACTGTTGTATTATTTTGTCATTTTAATTTAAATACAGGTTCAAAAATACGGATTTTAAAATTATTGTATCTTCAAATTCATTAATTACCGAACATAAGTATGATATATTTTTGGAATCTTCTTGAAATGTGCAATCTAAAAAAATAAAATTACAGGGTGTGCCATTTAAAAAAATTGTCAATGACATTGTTACTCACAAATGGTTTACCTCGTATAGTTCATTTTTACATAAAAATATGTAAAATTAAAATCAAAAATCGATTTATCTCAGGATTTTTTCACAAAATCGTTTGTTTAACTTAAAATGAATTTATTCATTTATTACATCAAATTATTAATTTGATTGTCATTACTTTCCCTAAATGTAAATATGTATTTTATTCTACTTTTCTGAATCACTCTGTACAAAAATGTGTGTCTATTTCAGTCAGCTTGTCTTTACAAAAAATTAGCAGAAAGGTTCACTACATTTAATTTAATCTCTGAATATTTTCTTGCATTTATAAATATTTTAATGATGTCCCACGTCCTGTGTTGCATAACTTTGCATAATGTTTGCTAAAGTAAAAAAACTGGAATAAGGCGTACATTTTTTTTTTAAACTTCTTTTATTTTTAAAGGGTAAAATTGTCAATTTCATAACCAGATTATTTCTATTTACATGATGGATTCTGTGTTAATTTCAATAAAGAAAGGACAAAAATAAGTTAAATTATTGAACCATTTCTCTTGACAGACACCTCTAAAAAAAAAGAGTGAGAATATTTACAATATACTATTAAAAATGATTTTGGTATTACCACATTTCACTAATGGTCGTAGAGAACATATTTTCCTCAAAAAAAGAGTTAGAATATAAATGTTTGATGACAATTCTACGTATGTGTCAAAAATTTAACTAATTTCCAATTATCAATTTTCTAGATTTTTATTATTGAAATAATTATGACAAACAAGATAAAGCAAAGTGTACATTGTAAATACCATACTTTTATTTATCTACTTATTTCTGTTAAATATTTTGCGGTTATTTTTTAAAAATAGTAGATTGCTTATAACCGACCTGATAATAATCGGATATCATTATAATATACCAAAACAAATTACATTTATTTATAAAGCACAAATAATCAATAAAACAAAATCGTAGACATTTACGAGCTACATAATATATGTAGTTGTCATGAAATATCAATTTCCCAAAATGGATTGTTATTTAGTGCCTTCATAAAAACGCAGAGCTGTCAAAGCAATAAATACACAAAGGCAATTAACACAACAAACAAACTAGCTCCGCCATCTACAGGTGCTCACATAATGGTTACCTTTATTTTATTTTTCATAATGGATTTTGAAATTGAATTTTTTGGGGGAGACCTGCACAGTGACCTTTGTTTGTTTAGAGCATCGAAAAAGGGCGGAATTCAAGTGAAAATGAAATTAAATAAAACGGGAAATATTTTGAACGGATGGAACAGTGACGCAGCAAATGAACCACATGAGATCTATTTTAAAGAACCATTTTTATAAATTAGGACAAAGGTAGCAAATCTATCTAAAAAAGGTCATATTAAATAATATATGTTATAAATATGAAACAGATAAATTATACTTATCTTGAAATTCGGTTTCGGTATCTAATATATCATTTTCCAAGATTGACCATAATTTTGACAGATCTTTAAAACGTAAATAATTTGATGTCATAAATATCAGAACCAACCGTTATTAAGCAATATTCTTCTATTTCTAAAAGTACATCTGATTCGTATTATATAGTTCTCTTGTCACTAATATGATTGGTATCAGTAAAGTTTTGGAAACGTTGTGAAAATGAGTGTGTATTGTTTTTTCGTATTTACAATGAGTTTATTCTAAATTCTTTATTTTTTTGGATTGTTTTAGAATTTTTTTATGTTTAATTCTACTAATAGTTTCACGTATTTTATCTTCCAGTATATCGAACTCAACCGGTTGTAACCTGTAAGATAATTCAGAGTGTATAGCTTTTATAAAGTTATGTAAAGAGTCTCTTATCTTAAACAACTTTATAGTCTCTTCTTTTAACCAAATAATGTTAGTTTCATTTATTACTTTTTCGGCTTGTGGTGTTTTTGTGCGACATTTTAAATTTATATATTTAGGAATAATGTTCGTTTTAAGGCATTGTTGACTGAACCGTATATAAAAAAGACGAGTTAACTCCTCCAAAAGAGCGGCTAAAGTTAAATTAATTGTTTAAACTCTTGTGGAAACTATTCATAATAAATACGAAGAAGATAAATTATATTTATTTGAATTTCCATAGTGGATAAGTAAAATTGACGTTTTCCGAGGAGTGACGTCAAATGACAACTTTGTCGCTCTAGAGCACTCGTCTAATTTTAATTAAGATTTCAACTGTTAAACGTACATTTAAATGATTCAAGTTTTTTATAAAATAAAACTGTTAATTGCCACCCTAAGTATGTAAATCTAAATTAAGTTGCAATATTTACTACCCTTATTGTTACACAGCATTCCTAAATCCTTTGTAAGAAAAATTATATAGATATATTCTAAATAACTATTCGTTCTTAAAATCTGATATAGGCGTTTTTTTTTTAATATTGTTACGTATTAGGTTGTTTCTTTCGAATAATAAATTTAAAAAAGAATCTAAATGTTAACTTTGGGGGGTTTTTACCCATTACGTAACTTGCTAATTAGAAATTATAGAGGTTGAGTGAAACAATAACAATTTATTTATCTAATCAAAACAACTAAATTATGAGGGCAACTTACACATTAAATAACTAATACACTTAATAGCAGGGACAGGCACTATCAACTTCTCGATCATCCGAGAACCCAAAACTTGACAGCCGATCTTCTTTTATTTTACTCACCAAGAAAACCCTAATGTTTATTAATTTCGATAACTCTACTAAAAATGTTTATTTAACGTTCGTTCGAGTTTTTGTCCCATAATTCTCGCTCACCTAATGTTAAATAAATAATAAATATTATAATTTGGAAAATACAAAATAAGTTTTATGTACAAGGCGATATTTAACTAAATCCCTGTACATACTATCGTAGTAACAATATCAATTAGAACAAAGAAATTTTGATTGTACGCCCAAGTTTCGGATTTTTTGACAAATTTAACACAAAAATGTTTACAGTCAAAAACTAGAGAAATATTTTAAAAGGCTTATCCTTTAGCCGTCACAGATCGCGCATAAGTGAACTGTGTATTTAAATTTTGAATATCCATATTTCAAGGTTCAATTATAGTCATATCCATTATTTAAAAATAGTAATATTAAACGTAATTTTATCAGAATTAATATTAAATTATATTTTGTAAAGAAGAGCAAAACAAAAGGATGTCGCAACACCAACGGCAGACGACACAAAGTAAGAACGCTCATGACGATGGTATTATCATTATGCAGGATTTGTGTTTGTGACAGGACGAGAGCTAAGGGCGAGAACCCGTGAAAGAGCTTTTAGGTCTAATATATATAGTAGAACAGAACAAGAACATCAGGCTAATCTCAAGTCTGCGTCAGACGACGTGGTTTTATTCCGTGATGAAAAAGATCTTATTACTTACAAAATTTATTCGTACTTCTAATTTACATTTAATTAGGACAATATTTTAATGTTAAATCAGTTACAATTTAGAGTAAATGAAAAATCTGTACTACTCTTAAATTACTTTCTCATAAGATTTTAATGTTTTGGTGTCCGTTTGTTTTTATTAGCTGCTAACAAGACAAACCATGCTACAGATCATAATAATAATAATAATAATGCTAATTAATTTGGTGATATTGAAGAATCAAGTGGATATTATTAGTATGATCTTAAACACTATATTGTCGGTTATTGATAAAATAAAAAATTTTGAATTACAAGAATTTGATATTGAAGCAATCACAACTAATTTAAATTTTACTCTGTGTCAGTGGGATTGCAAATCAGAAATTTATTTTTATTAAACGAACAAAAATTGGACACAGCATGTCTATAGGAAACACGATTTCCATCACATAGGTCTATTCATTTTTGCGAATATAATATAATAAGAGATGATAGACCTGATAGGTCAGATGGAGGCACTACCATTCCCATAAAAACAAATATTGTTTATAAAGAACTAACAAATAAATATAATATAATAACGTAAATCTAAAAGCAGTAGAAATAAAATAATAATATTACTCTAACGGTAGTATCTGCATACATTTCACCAAAAACAACTATCACCAGTAAACAATGGACAATTATTTGAAAGTTATTCTAAACTATTGATAATAAGGGGGGGTTTTTAACTCGCATAACATTGCGTGGGGTGGACCTGCTACAGATACAAAAGGAAAAGTGTTGCTGAAGGTGTTAGATGAACATAATTCAATTTACCAACGTTTATTGGTAGTTCGATTCAAACACCTTCAGCAATTGAACTCACTATTTGTGTCTCAGATATTGTTCACTTACTAAATTGGTCAGTATTAAAGTACTTTTATGGGTCCGATCATTTTCCATCAATAACTGAACTATCTCTTTGCACAACAACTTCTACCTCATCAACAAAATGTAAATGGAATCTGAAGAAAGCTGATTGGGATGGCTACTATAGAGAAGCTGCACATCAGTTTCTGATATCTGAGTTTTTAGAATATGAAGACATATTTGAAGAAATTTAATTTGAGCAATCCATTCCAAAATCAAAGGTAAACCAAACAACTCATGAAAACATGCTGGAATGATGTATGTATTTAAATAATCCAAATTCAGAAAATGTGCTCGAATAAAGACGAAACATTGCCAATAAAACCTTAAAACAAATTAAAAGAGAAAGTTGGAAGAAGTGTTGTTCTTACCTAAACAGGTCAATGCCTCTTAAACAGGTATAGAAAAAGTAAATAATTTTTAAAACCAAAAATCCCATAACAGACATCCCACAAATCCCTCTTTAGTACCTCAACTCACGCTGTCTTTACCTTACAAGGAATCCGTATGATATACAAATCTCCAAGACAAATTGGTGAATGTCTACCATCTTCAAAGGATCCATTGCTTCCCCAATCTTCCAAACTCATTTACAAGGTTCCTGGCTCATGTGGACAAGTCTATATTGGCGAAACAGGACGATGAGTATCAATGAACCAAACAGGTCACCAGATTCTCTTCAACAATATGGTAGTACTAGAAAAAGCAAAAGTCATTCCACTGGTCACTCCTACTTCCCACCAAATCCTCACTTCTGACACTTCACGTTCCAGTGACGACATCACCCTATAAATTTCGTCCCTAGCCATTTCCAATTTAGATGTGTTTTGCCTCTGGCTACGTTTAGTAGTTGAGTTACCGTGCTCAACTTTTGCATTAACTTCTAAATATTGGGAAAACAAATCGACATCGATATTTGAAGACAGCTTTATTTACTTATCACAATATCTATCAAATTTAAAGATAACAAATAATATCCCAACATGGACTGCTATTTATGAAGCCCTTTTTAGTCCTCTAAAATATCATAGAAAGCACCGAGAATCCAATACTTATTAAAAAGTCCTTTTACAATAATATAAACACAAAATGGAAAAAATATCAGCTTATTTATACAGATAGGTCCAAAATACATGAAACAGTAGGCTGTGCTGTTATACCCTAAAAAGAATGTAAATATTTAATTTAAATCATGTGACGTCTATTTTTATTGCTGAATTAGTCGCCATAAAATAAGTATTAATTTTAAGCTTAGAGCAAACAGAAGATAAATTTTCACACATGGCAATAGCAATAGAGAAGTTAAATAATTTTAAATTCAGTGATAAGGTTCATTACATAATTTTGGAAATTCTTGAAATCAATCTTCAAGCAGTATCCGAAGGTAAGCATATTCAGTTGACATGGATTAATGCTTATGTAAAATATTTGATACAGAGTGATCAAAAATTTGAAAAATCTAGGGGAGTTAAATCGGGAAAGCGAGCTAGCCATTCAATAGAACCCCTATGTCCTATGCAATATCCTGGAAAAGCATTATCAAAATAATTCCTAACTTCTAAATAGTAATGTGGCCCAGCACAATCTTGTTGGAATTATAATTACTGCTCTTCTATATCATTCAAGTTTTCTTCCAGACACTGTGTAATAAGAGCATATATTAGGGTATATTAAGCCTTTCGAAACCTGTAAGTACTGAGGTGCAGTTAAATTTTTCTGGAAGAATATTGGGCCAATTACTTAGTTATTAAGAATTTCAACCCATATAATAATTTTTTGGGGATATTGAATGTGGCCTTCTCAGAAAATGTGGGGATTTACGTCAGTTGTGTTTATTAACAAGATCATTTAAGAAAAATCAAATACTTCGGAAAATATTTCTATTTTGGCGAATCAAATTTGTGATTATTTCTCAAAATTCGACTCTTTTGTCCAAATCATCACCCAACTCATGGTGAAGTTGCTTTTATAAAGGCGTATTTTCTTAAATTTTAATATCTTACAGCAGGTGGATTTTGGTATTCCCGACACTTCAGATAAATGTCCCAACGAAATCTCTGGATATAAATAAATTTCTCTCAGAATTGCTAGTTGTGTAGTTGTATCTCGTACACTATGATTATACGTATTCCTTATTTATTATTTACAGATCCAGTCTGCAAACATTTTTCCATTAGTAAGCACTCTTACATACGTTTCTGCTTGGACGATTTTCATTAAATAACGACGCCATCAGGGAATAATTTTTGGTTGCAATCCTATATAAAATAACAATTTCGGTTCTCTCTTCCATTTTAGCAAAAAAGCTGAGACTTTAAGAACAATTTTACAAGTATCAATATTAATGAGATACGAAAGTCACAATTTATACAATTCTAGTGGTTAAATATTTTTAGTTTTTTAACATTAACCAATTTTATAAATTCTTAACTCTAGTGCACTGGTAGTGCATATTATATATGCAAATATCATGCCTTACTAAATAATAATAAAAACACCACTGTCACAATTTTACTAGAATTCAAAATTGGGTTGACTCAAAACTTGATTCAGGACATCAATGCTAGTCTCATCGATTTGAAAATATCCCATCTTAACACTCTTTTTCAAAATTTAATGAATCAGTTAATATTTTTGAGAACATTGACCCTCAGAATTTAACATCATACGAAAGGGATGACTTTGAAAAAACGTTTAGTCAATTAATTTCTAATTTCACCCCCTTCTAAAACACCAGTGATATTAAATTACTTGAATTAAAAATTCGAACTTTTTCTGGTAATACTGAATTTTAAACGTTCTATCAAAGTTTTAAATCAGTTGTAATAAATAACAATTCTATAAGTAATATTCAGAAATGTGTTTATTTAAAATCATTTCTTAAAAAGAAACCTCCGAATTTAATCCAAAATATGCACTTATTTAAAATTTCCGCAGTTTCTAAAGCATCATACTATAATAAATCCTGAAATTCTATTAACAATTTAAATTTAATTAATAAACTAATAAGCAAATGTTAGACTTGCTTCTTATTTACACAGGTCTTTCATAACATTTGGATTGCTTGAAAAATTAAAATATAAAACGTTTAACAGAATTAGGTTAGATATTTCAGGCATATGAATAAGTTCAACTAATTCCCATAAAATGGTAAAATTCGTTGTACATTCTACAGTAAATAATTTTAAATTTAAAATAAATTGTGCAGTATTGAATGGAATCACTGGAAATCTTTCGCTATTTTGACATAACATTTTGTAGATTTTATAGAAGATGTTTTTTACTCAGAAATAATTAATTAATAGTGAAAATAATAATTTAGCTTTTGTTAATAAGTAGGTGGTCTAAGACAATATAAAAACAAATGTTTTTTGCTAGAAAATTATTTTATTTATTAAAAACTACTTCCTTCATTCTATTTTACCAACTAATGTTCTAAAGTAGTAGAAAAGATATTTTTTTAGACTATTCCGCAAAAAAATTAACTTGAACTACATTTCACCAATCTTGAGTGTTGACACCATAATTATATATGACTTTTTTTTAACTTTTCTGTTTTCAAACAAAACTCTTAATTTTTAACTTGAATTTCGACTATTTTCGAATACACACTCAATTTCATTAGTTTTCCGTAATGTTTTGAAAAATTGTTATTTTAAATTTGGTAGGTCATTCGAACAGTAAAGATGATATTTCTCGAAACGTTGTGGGTGGTCTGAAAAACGACGTCGAGCGCCGGCGTCGCGCAGCTGGTTATTAAAAGCAATTTGTGGTTTTCAGATCTAATCATTTGTATCCTGTGCTTTCGTATGTCAACCTAAATATAACTAAAAAAAAGACATGAAATTAGGAACGAAAATACGGTTGGTGGTCTTTCAAATAATGGATTCTTCGAGATGTGATGAAAGGAAGTAAAATCAATTAAATGCATAAAAATTGAAAATTGTATTATAAAAAAATCAAAATGCTTTTAGCGTAAGTATGGTATACTGTAGAGTAATAGTACATTATTTAGTGGCCTATAATTTAGGTATTCAAATATAACAAATTAAACTTTTGTTCGATGCAAAAATAATTTAAAAACTTCGTTATATATTTTTGGCGCGAATTTAAATCAGTTTGTAAAGTTTAATTAATTAAAATATTTATATTTTTGTATACTTTTAGCATAAACTTCCTAAATGTGTCAATCAAATAATAATACCATATCACACGAATAAAATGCGAAAAACTTAGGATGTTTTAGGAAATGGTGTTAGGGAAAGAATATCAAAAATGAAGAAAATGTTACTAGTTTTTTCCGAGAATCCATTTGATTTTATTATTAAAAAATTCAATTTTGGTTCTGATTTCATTATTCACTGGGTTAGATAATGGGTTCATTATCTAACTCAGATAATAGCGTTCAATACCTAACTCAAATGAATTTGATTAGATATTTTTATCCAGGCAATCGTAGATAAATATTTTTATACAATGAATGTCTATTATTAAGAGGCAACAATACCGCATGAAATCGTATATTCCAAATATTTAGAAAACGGATTGAGATCATGAGATGGTTTAAAAACTGAGAGGTGCAGATTTTAACATCAAAGGAGAGTACGTCTTCCTTTTTCCAAAAATATCTTTAAAAACCGGAGAAAATTACAAAACAACTATCAAATGAAAAAGGAATACGTTCCCCCTTCATACACGTTTTTTAAATTTTAAGTTTAAATGCAACTTTTTTTTTATTTTAACCACAGAAGTAAAATGAAATTTCGAATACTAGAAAAAATTAGTCAGTCAATTACGCCTGTACACTAGAAATATACAAATCTACAATCTGGCAAGAGTGTTCATACATAAATTTTAACAGATTATTCTTTCACGTCTGACGTTGACTGCCGCCAAATGGCTTTCAGGAAAATGAGAATTATTATTTGTACAGTGCCGTTTGCAGAAATTGTAAATGAATTCATGAATGATAAAAGTCACAAAAGACTTTTGTCGCATAAACGAGTGATTTCTGGGAAAAACACTAAATGCCATTAATAATATATTCGTGCTTTTTATGTAATTGTTGATAAAAAGTAATATGTGGTTTTCATTACTGCACCAAGGTACTCAGCACTGTTAGACCATCCAATGTTCGTTCCCTCTAGCAGCTCTAGTTTCTTGGTGTCATTCTTCGGATAGGGTTCCGTCCAGTTTTACTCTGAAACATCTATCCTGCAGATAACTGTTAATTAATTTTAACATACCTTCAGAAAATCCCTGCACCCTCATCTTGAAGATCACTCCAATGTGCCCGAACCTCAATGCTGCCTTCGAAATCCGAACTGTTTTGCTGGCAGAACATTCAAGATTTCTGCTTCTATAGAAACTTCTGGATCACTTTCGCGGCTATTTTGCTCATAGTTGGTAGAATGCTTACGGGCATGTAGTTCTGTGGGAACTGCCGGTTCTTATCGGGTTTCCGTACCATCACCAGTTCAGCCAAATTCCAGCTTTTGGGGAAGTGTTGGTGCCTCAGTATTCCATTGATCAGGGTCGTCAGGTATCCCATTGCTTTTCCTGCTTTTCCTTCAGCGTTCTGTTGTTGATTCCGTCGTGTTCTGGTTGTACCAATGGAGTACCAAACAATACTTTTTACCTGTTTTGAACATTCAAAATATTTATTTTAAAATTTTTATTATATAGACCAAAACGCGCTAAAAAGCAAACAATTGTTTTATCGATGTTCTAAAAAATATGTATACTATCCAGCCAAAATATTCACTAAAAAATACTTTTCAATATCAATGAATGAATTTTAAAAGAGAAGTTTAATATAATAAAATAAATAACAACCTCTAATGACAAGCCACTACATCAATAAATAAAAGCAAGAAAAAGTTGCATTTAAAGTAATATTTCCAAACATTAGTAAACCAGCTTGAATTAAATTAGATTTGAAAGTTTATGCTTGTTTACTAATTTTTATAGTATATATACCTTCTACAATATTTTAAAGGGTTATAATATGTGTACACTTTTTACCAAATATGAACAAAAAATATTAGAAGGTATCGTAAGAGTGTGCAAAAATAACTTTAAACTTTTAAAATAAAATACATCTCGGTTAGCAGGAATATTTTACCTAAACATTCTAGGTTAATTCTTAATATTTTGAGTCGAGGATTCACCAGCTGTAATATGAACAATTAGTTATGAAGAAAATACGTAAGACTTTATAACACTTTTTTTTTATTTGATGTTATTTTTAAAGTTAATGTCTCTTATTGATTTTCTAGGTGATAAAGCAGGGTGTTTTAAGTCAATTTATGTATTTAGCTAGATTTGCCTAAATTTTGGTTTGGTCAATTTTGTTCTCAGCATACAACATATCTTATTATAATGCAGAATTTGCCATTGATCATTATAAAATGAAAAATTATTATCCAAAATGTATGAAGGTCCTTATGACTAATACACAAATTTTCGAAACTTGTATCAACTTTCGATTAGTACAAATTGTATTCTGGGTATTATTATTATCTTTTCAGGATGTAGCTTTAAAATACGACTTAATAATCCTTGATATGGAGATAAATATGTGGGCATTATACACACTTGGCTGGATCAATTTGTTAATTAAATTCGAAAAATGTAATAAAATGTTGTTATAAAATGGTAAGCAGGAAACTATAACCCATATTTTTTTCGTTAATTTTAAATTCCTATGTTGTATTAAAACTTCTTTGGACCATTAGAAAAAAATGTAGATTTTAGGTATACTTTGTTATATTTGATGCCGGTTATGTAAGGTAAAAATTCTTTCATGAAAAAGAGAGGTTATGAAAGTACAAAATCCTTTTTGTCGAACAAGATGAAACTCAATTTTAGCCACCTTGAGCGCATAGGTAGAAAAGAAGGAGAAGGAATTACTTTCAAGTCGACCGAATGTGAAATTGTACGTTGTCAAATCGTAAACTTCATCCCCTGGGGTGAAAAGTTTGGAATATACCAGCGGATTTTACGACGATAGGATATAAGGGGGTTATTGTGTAATTACGCCTTCTGAGCTTAGGCAAGGTGTTAAAAGTTGAAATAAAAAAGTTTATTATTGGGTTAATGCAGGATATATTTTACGAATAACACGACGTTTTTTATACTTGCCCCCAGCTGTAAAACTTTTTAATTTAGGAAACTACGTTTCCCTTTTTAAACTTTTCATTTTACGATTTTTCTACAGAAAAGGGTATCAAACAAAATAAAAAAAGTTACATAATGCAAAATCTTACTAAATATGTAAATGATACGCCACTCTTACAACATAACGTAACTGCGATAGGACACAAACATATTATAATTAAATTTAATTTATAGACAAGTTAGAATATTTAAACAAATTGGTAATAAAAAGAATTGCTCAACTGTAAATTAAAATAAATATTTGACAATTTCAGTCGAAAATTTTTACCTAAATATATTCAATTTGAGTGACCTAAAGGAAATAATTATTACTCAAGTTCATGTGTTTATCAAAATGAAGGATATATCTTTTAAAAATAACTTTTAAAATAATAACTTCCATTATTGTGAATATGAGTTTAATCAACAAAGTTTGTTCAATAATATTATTTATTATCAGTTTCCTAATAATATAAACAACAAATTATTGTAGAATAGTAGAATTATAATTTAAAAATTAAGAAACATGGGTTATTTTATTTTTAAATAATTTGAATAAACTATTTTGGGAATCATAAAATTTATCCATATTTGAGGAAAATGTTTAAATTTTAATGACATATTAGTATTATTTCATTCCATGTCGTTAAAGTTTGGTATTTTTTATAAAATTACATAAAGAATCTGTCATTTAAATTCCTGTAATTTAGTCTTAAAATTGAAGGTAAATTTGAAAAATGCGAAAATATCAACTGAAATCGACACGTACCCTAAAAATAACTTTTAACAGTATAGTGCTTGTTTTTTTATGTAAAAAAATAGTGAAATTTTGCAAATATTTATAAATGACTTCCAATATCTAAGTATAAGTTAATTTAATTTTTGATTAAATTTCAAACTCCTCCAAAAACTCTAATCTGTAAGATCGTAAGTGTTCACTCTATCTTATTTCAAAATTTCTAAGCGTCTGGCCAATATACGTTACATTACATTCCAAGCAATTTAACTTGCAAACATCTGAATTTTTAAATTAGGAATTTTAGGTTTAACATTTAATAAAAATGAACCTTCATTATTTTTTAATTTAAAAGATAGTACAGAGGAGATATAATTTTAGATTTTTTATTTGAAATATCTCAAAATATGTAATAGTTTTGTATGATCTGTTTTTTTTAGGTTGTTCCAGAAATATAAAGTTAATGGCAACATTTTCCTCATTTTTGTCCATCAAGCTTTTTATTAAATTTAATAGATAATTATTATAGGTAGCGATTTGTTTTATTACATTAATTTCCCTTTTGAAATCATCTCCACTTATTCGTACTGAAAAAGCTCTTTGTGTCAATAAATTATGAGCTGCTAATTTACGTGTCATGGTAGAAACAGTTAATTTAAATAATGATTTCCTTAAAAATACGTTTTTTCTAGTGGGAGTTGTATTTTTTAAGTCCATTTTAAATCATATATAATATACAAACTAAGATATAATATTTATTTTATTAAATGGACCATTCCCCACGCAATTTGGTGAACGAGCACTTCAATTGTAATTTTAATTTTATCGAAGATTTACAATACCTAAACTTAAGAGTTGTCTAATTATTTATACATTTTTAAAGAAAATAAGAAGCAAAGCTAAAATGCCTGTCAAATGCAACTTCTAGATAAAATATAAAAAATGATCAGTATTCATTAAATAATTTCAAATAATATTCAGATTTTGGACATGTTCAATAAAAATAAAAATATAATAAAAGTAAATTTTAATAACAACATAAAGCACAGGATAATGTAATTACTATTCATATACATAGAATTAAAAATGTATAGTAGTTGTGCAAATTTTAACAAACATTATATAACAGGTTACCTAAATGTTTTAAACTTTCGTGGGTATTTCAATAATAATTTTTACACTTTCCACCTAATTTATTGGGAAGCCTTGATATTTCTCCTTCCCAAGCACAATCAATTTTGTTATCTAATGCTGCGATCTTGGATATAGCAAACAGATTTTTGTGAAGTATATTAAAACCCATTATTTTCATTTTTATAGAAATCCACTTTTGGACAGTCTTAGCAGATCGAAGAAGCAGATATGTTAGTAGAAACGGTAGACATCAAACTTGAGTGATAATAAATGTGTACATATATATATATACAATATGTCCCCCTAAGTTGGAATCATATCGAAAACATTTTTATTATTAATTTTAGTAAAAAAAGTTATTCTTCATAAAAAGTTGTACATTATCTAAAACCTAGAATACACTCATCAAATATCAAATTTTTTCAGTGGTATACGAGGTTTGTAAAAAAATATGAGTTTTACTCAAGAATAAAGTACCTTTAAATTTGACAATATCGAAAAATGTTACTAAAAAAAGTTGATCAGAATTAAAAATTACGTTTATTTACATTAACAAAATTATTTTTAAAACGTATGTCTACAATAATGCAAATTTAACTGTAGTGCACTTATTACGCGTTTTAATTGCAAAATTATTAGAAAACATCGAAAAACTAAAAGGTTATCATGTGTTTCGTAATCACAAGAGATAAATGTTCATTCAAAACAGAAATATTAGGAAAAAATAAAATAATCTGAAGTTTTAATTTAAATGCATGTACTTGCATATTTAAACGTAATTTTTAATTCTGATCAACTTTTTTTAGTAACATTTTTCGATATTGTCAAATTTAAAGGTACTTTACTCTTGAGTAAAACTCTAATTTTTTGACAAACCTCGTATACCACTGAAAAAAATTTGATATTTGATGAGTGTATTCTAGGTTTTAGATAATGTACAACTTTTTATGAAGAATAACTTTTTTTACTAAAATTAATAATAAAAATGTTTTCGATATGATTCCAACTTAGGGGGACATATTGTATATAAGCTAAAAACATTAGTTAATATACTTAAAAGATATAAAGATATAATTATTTATGCGTACTGGACATGTTCTAATTTTTGCATAAGGTAATTTTGAAAAACCAATCAGATAATATTTTAAATATGATTATAATTTTATGTACCATTGGGAAAATTCTGACTCTCTTCTAAATACTATGCTTTAGTAGTTTGAAATCTTGACTATTAAGAAAAATTCTACGCATGAACAAATATTAAGATATGCAAATATTGATAGGCCTTGTGAACCTCATAGAAAACTGCCTTCATCAAGAAAATTTAGCAAAAATGATAATTGACTGAATCACCATTGACATTTAGAATTATATGCAGCACTATGGACCTCGAAGGCCTTAGATTTGTTGACAGTTCCTCTCCATTCTTTTCTACTATTTACCCTTCGAGCCTTTATTTTTCATATCCTTTAAATCTTCCTCAACAGCATTTATCTACCTTCTCTTTGATTTCCCTCTTTTTTCTTTCCAGCTATTTTTTCTTGTTATGATCTATTGATATTATAGATGGGTATGGATAGAACTGCAGGTATTATTACAGTTACATAAATATTTTCTTCGGCGTTTCTAGATATTTCTTTAGATTTAGATATATTTTGTTATTGCTTCTGTACTTCTATCTCCTTTATTGATCCTAAAATTTATTTCTTCACTATCACTAGTTCTAAATTAATAATTAGTCCCCGAAAAGTAGAACTATCTCAATTTTGGATCATAAAAACGTTCCGTTCCCATCAATTAAGTATGTCAAATGCAAAAAAAATGTCCAAGAGTTTAAAACTGAAAATTTTAGATGTAATTATCTCCTAATGATGCTCACATAGTTGGCAAATTGCTCGAGTGCTGTATTTTGACTTGGTCTGCAACGTTACATTTATAACTATTATATTTAAAAGTAAAAATTAATAAAAATGTTTTATCCCATTTGCACTAGAACCCAATCTTCAGAAATGTTTTATATTTTTTTATTAATTAAGGGGTAATTATATAAATTAATTCCATAAATGAATACATTTGATAATAATATTTTCAAAAAATTTATTCCACTTCATTAAAATGTATAAATTATCTTTAATTTGTCTTAGTTTTTTTTTGACTAAATTATAATTTTAATAGTTTTATATTTTTCATATACCGTTAAGCCTAATGTGATGCAAACAAATTAAGGTGGAAATAAAGTCATCTTTTTTAATGCACTTGTCAGGTGACGTTCCGTTTCCACCATGTTTTCAAAATAAGGAATCGGGTGTCGACACCAACTTCGGGTCATTAAGATCCAAATCTATGAATCTACCTTATTGCGTTTGTAAAATATCGTCTACTTTAGGTACGGAAATCGAGTCAGAGCGTACAAGTTTTTTTATATAAAAGGTGCGATTCGAAAATGTAGATTCTTAAGATAACGAACACAAAACAATTATAAACAAAAAAGGCAAATTCGTTTAAAAATTCGGTGGGTTTATATTAAATAAATAAAAGAAATATTTAGTATTCAACAATAAGTAATATATTTATTTTGCACACAACTGTATTATAATTAATATACACAATAATTCGTTTGCATCCTCAATTATAATTATGTACACTTTATCATTTCTCTTCCCATATGTACTTGATATAATGAATGCAATTTTTAATCATTTTATGATTTTTGCAAATTCTTCCTATTTTTCTTCCATCTCTTCCACATCACCATATCACCATAGATAATCTTTTTGATTTATGATTGAAATTCGTTTCTAATATAGTTTTCTTTACGTTTTTCCATTTAACATTTTTTTTTTATTCTTACATTTAATATACCATGTGGTCAAACGAAAACGAAACAGATCCATTATCAGGAACTGCGTCAACGTTTTAAAAATCAAGGAGCGACAAATCTGGTGACCGTGGAGGCCATTCAATGCTACCTATTCTCCCAATCCAGTGCCGTGGAAAATGTTGGTCTAAATACTGACAATCAAAGCATAATGCGAAGATTTGTTGTCATCCCATTGTATTAGAACATTCCCATCTTCTCTTCATTTCTTAATCGCTTGGAAGGGTATGTATGGAAGAAAAAGTGTAGTAGAAACAGAAATAACTGGTAGGGATTAAAATAGTTATTGAAATATATACAATGATTAAGTTCTCCAATTCGGTCAGAAACCTCCATGGCAGATAAAACTCCAGAATGCAAGTATAACTACTTTCTTTCCGTTGTTGATCCCTATAGTAAATGACAAAGTCGTACATTGTACCACTTTGAACCGCTTTGTTCCACATTTCTTTTATTACTATTATTTTTTATGCCCCGTTTGATATGTAAATGGCCTTTGAAAAAAACAATTTGTTCATCTAAACATAAGTGTGTTTTTAGTAGAAATTCTTATTGTATTATACAATAAACGAACCTTCCATAAATGGACCTTGGATTTAGTTCCTTGTTATTACTCTAACGAATTATTCCAGGTAAAGGAAATTACCAATTACCAAAATAATATAACGGGTGATTTCGAAGTTATAAACATAAATAGAATCGGGCAAAATTGATAAAATATACTTTACCTTGCATATGAATGGTGAAAGATCTATTCTATATTAGTTATTTAGATCCACCTGCATGAACTTCATCTAAAGTTAAAGTTCATCCTTCTCCAAATAAAAGACTTTGCTTACATATTTTTTATGATATACGATTTGGATCCACCTGCATGAACTTCATCTAAAGTTAAAGGTCATCCTTCTCCAAATAAAAGACTTTGCTTACATATTTTTTATGATATACGATTTGGATCCACCTGCATGAACTTCATCTAAAGTTAAAGTTCATCCTTCTCCAAATAAAAGACTTTGCTTACATATTTTTTATGATATACGATTTGGATCCACCTGCATGAACTTCATCTAAAGTTAAAGTTCATCCTTCTCCAAATAAAAGACTTTGCTTACATATTTTTTATGATATACGATTTGGATCCACCTGCATGAACTTCATCTAAAGTTAAAGGTCATCCTTCTCCAAATAAAAGACTTTGCTTACATATTTTTTATGATATACGATTTGGATCCACCTGCATGAACTTCATCTAAAGTTAAAGTTCATCCTTCTCCAAATAAAAGACTTTGCTTACATATTTTTTATGATATACGATTTGGATCCACCTGCATGAACTTCATCTAAAGTTAAAGTTCATCCTTCTCCAAATAAAAGACTTTGCTTACATATTTTTTATGATATACGATTTGGATCCACCTGCATGAACTTCATCTAAAGTTAAAGGTCATCCTTCTCCAAATAAAAGACTTTGCTTACATATTTTTTATGATATACGATTTGGATCCACCTGCATGAACTTCATCTAAAGTTAAAGTTCATCCTTCTCCAAATGAAAGACTTTGCTTACATAATTTTTATGATATACGGTTAAAGTTCCACTGGAAGAAGTGTGTAGACCTAACTTACTTTTACACAATAACCACCTTAACAAATAAACTTTATTAATTAATTGTCTATCGTGTTACTTAATCGAGTTTACGATACGATCATATTAGAACCGACTTGATTATTTGATGAATATTTGACTCGTCCGCCCCGTACGTATCAATTTGGCTAAACTTGTGTAGAACAGACAAGCAGATATCATTATTTTCGGTGTAATTTAAATTGTTGCGTAATGTTTAGCTATGGAAATTAGTCCATTAATATTTAAATGGCCTGTGCACTTTGATTTATTAAGCCACCATTGCTTGAGAACTTTATTCAGGTTGGCTTTGGCTTGATTAAATAGATTTTTTTTCTTGTTTACGTTTCGGACGGGCTGTGAATCTTATCGGAGAGTCGAATCGCGTAGATTGTTTTACTCAACGCTATGTTTGAATTATGGCTATCGAAGAGTTTTACTTTGCCATCACGGTTAGTCGGTCCACACACATTACCTAATAGCTCCGAGCTCAATAAATTATTCTACGTTTGTCTTCTCTACTCCTAAGTCTACTTATGATTCTTAACGGTCACCGTACCGATTACCGTTTTTCTTCTATCAAAATTCTTACAACGCAAATACACGCTGCTGGGATTTTAATAGTCTCGTTTGTTAAAAACAACAGCCTTGAGTATTGCAACTTTATAATGGTTCTTAGACACTCTTCAATAATATTTAAAACTACATCATTAGTACTAATTATTTGATATAATTTTTTAAACATATAATTGATGTTTGATTTGCTAATCATGACATATATTTATATGGGAAAAATATTTTACTGCGAATTTAACTGCAATGTATTCTGTTTCAAGACTCTTTACTTCATTTCTATAAAGTTTTCCATTAAGAGCGCAATTTTGTATTTGTTAATAAAACAATTGTAACGATTCAAATTTTTATTTAAAATGAATGTTTAAGGTATGGCAATTATAGCTTGAAAAGAATACCTGACAAATGATCACCTCTAGCTGCTCTACAATAGGTTATTCTTTTGTAAGAATTGTTGATAACATTTTCACGCAATTGAGGTTCAATCTCACTAATAACTCGAATTATTTCAACTTTTAATTCATCAATTGTTCGTGGATTGTTCCGATAGACAAGACTTTTAACGTAGCCCCAAAGAAAATAGTGCAATGGTGTTAAATCGCACGATCTTGCTGGCCAATTAACATCACCATTTTTTGAGATTACACGCTGAGGAAAAGTTTGATGCAATAAATTGATCGTTTCACCAGCTGTATGACATGTTGCACCATCTTGTTATAATCATTTGTCTCTGATATCAATATTTTCAAGCTCTGGCAATAAAACATTGTTTATAATGTTTCGATATCGTGCTCCATTTACAGTTACAGCAGCACCATCTTCATTTTGAAAGAAGTTTGGTCCAATTACACCACCAGACGCATACCAAACAGTGACTCTTTGTGGGTGCATTTGAAGTTCATGTATCTGTCTTGGATTTTCCTCACCCCAAATACGGCAATTTTGCTTGTTTACAAAACCACTCGACTGAAAATGTGCTTCGTCACAAAATATGATTTTTTTTTAAAATTCGTCACTTTTTCTTCGATGAAATTAACAAATTGACGACGATTTAAATGGTCTGTTGGCTTCAATTCTTGTTTTAGCTGAACTTTGTAAACCTTTAACGATAAATCCTTGTGTAAAATTCCCCATAATGTGGTTTGTGGAATGTTTAATTGTTGTGAACGTCGTGTAATCGACATTCTTGGATCATCTTCAACATTTTCACGAACTGCATCAATATTCTCTTGTGAACGACTTGGACGATGACGAATTCGTGATTTTACATCCAAAACTGAACCACTTTGTTCAAACTTTTGCACTATTCTCAATATTGTTGATTCATTTGGACGATTATGTCGATTATAAAAATCACGTAATTTACGAAAAACAATTTTATTTGAACGTCCATTTTCATAATAAAGCTGAATTATTTGGACTCGTTGTTCAACGCTGTATCTTTCCATTTTATAAATTGCCAGCTATAGTAGATTTTAAATGTCAATGTCACTTGGAAATTCGAATGACAGATATAAGAAATATAAACTCACAAAAAATTGCGTCCCTAATGGAAATCCCTATACTTATGCACTTCAAGTTTTTAAATGTATATTAAGAATTTTATTTATTATCCATTCTTAATTAAGATTGTTATTTGTGTGGATTCTGAACTTTGCTACTGACAATATTTTTGAATGCTTTGAAGAATGATTTGAATATCAAAAATTTTCTCTATATCACCCCTTCATTTAGGCAGTTCCAAATCCACCGATATTCTAAAAAAAATAACGCTATTTCGTCCCTAACGATAACGCGGTGGTTTCGCATGAGAAAAATCGCCTAATGGGGTGTCCAACCACCAAAAGAAGTCCAAAGTTAAGGTCCTCCAGGGAACACTAAAAGAGAACTGATGTCATGAACGGTCTCCGAGATCAGGGATTCATCTCGGGGGATTATGTCACGCCAGATGGCAAGAGAAAAAGGGGCCCACTTCCTCCTCAATTTAATATGTAGCCTCGTGGTGAACTGCACTCAACTTTACTTTGTTTAGTTTTAATATTACTACAATTACGAAAATTTAAAAATATTATGCCATTAAAGAAATTTTCCAGTAGGTAGAAATTTAAATAATTTTTAAAAAAACCGTATAGAACACACAAAATAAATCCAAAAAATGTATTTTAGTAAATTGTGCTGGAAAAGAACTATGAGAAGTATACTTGAAAATAATTCCTTTTATTTTTTGTAAAACTGTAGTTTGAAAAATCAGAATAATATTCAAGTTAATTGTAATTATTCCATAGATCATTATGTATAAGCAAAGACCATAAATTAGAAATATATCATGAGCGAATCTTGTAACTATTAAAAATTCAATTAGATGTAAGAGTGTTACATACAGTTTGGTGTAGGATATAATATTATAAATAATAATCTTAATAATAATAATAATTTACCACTTTATACATACTATGTAGTATATATAATTATAGTTTGACATATTTTAAGATTACAATTAAATAATATATCTCTACACTACAATTTAAACACTCGTTAGAAGTTATAGCAAATTTCTAACAAAAACTTTTTAGTAAATTTATAAAATGATTTGTTATTTAATTTTTTAATATGTTTGTATCCTTAATTAGATCTAGATCTACAGGTTTATCTTCTTATTTTGTGATTCATTGATCCTATAATAATGAGTAACTATATTGTCAGTTTCCTTCGATTTATCGGAAAATGTTTTATATTTTGAGTCATCACGACGCATACCCATTAAAGACTCAAAAATAGAAACATATGGAATTGGCAAGATCTTATATTTACTAAAAAGCATCCGTAGTACAATTTTCTGTTATACAAAAACTTTAATGACATGACTAAAAGCCCCCAAATGGACACCAACCAAATAACATTTATTGATTTTTGTTAATATTTAGTTTTAATTTATTGGAAGAAAATCATATTTTGCCATACTCAGGTACTAATTATTAGCTTTTAAGCTTTGTCTTTTACCAAAAATACTCATGTACGCAGATTGTCCGCTATACTGTGAAAATCGTTCATACACATAAAAAAAAATAGAACCCTGTAGTACACCCTTTCTTCCAGAATATTTGCAATTATTGAAATAAAAGTAGTGATTCTGACTTTCTTAGTAGAAAGCAAACAATTCTAGCTGCTTATAAAGAAATCCGTAAAAAGTTAAATATCTTGCTTAAGGTGCAGAAACGGTGGATTTGTTCTGTTGGAACTCAAATTGTGATTTATTTCGTAGAAATCCTAAGTAGGTTTGCATTTTAAAGATTTTTTGTCTATTATCAGACTTAATGACAGCTGTCATAAAGAATGAAGAAGGATTAAAAATCTTATTGAGATAAAATAATGGATTACTAGTGAAAGATTCAGTAATAGAACTAAAAAAGAATGGATATTATTATTACTTTGTCATAAACCCTCTTCTTCTCCCCCCTCAAAGATTTCTTTCAGCATTTTATAGTATTACAGCAATTATATTCGTAAAATGAAGAGTTAGTTTTTTTAATTTACGTTTACAAACACAAATATCCCTACTTTAATATTTTAACTCATTTGAGAACCACTTTATTTCAAGCCTTTCGTCAAACTCATTCTTTGACTCAAAATATACAATATACATTATACATTAATAACATTGTTTTTAAAACGTATGTCTACAATAATGCAAATTTAACTGTAGTGCACTTATTACGCGTTTTAATTGCAAAAATATTAGAAAACATCGAAAAACTAAAAGTTTATCATGTGTTTCGTAATCACAAGAGATAAATGTTCATTCAAAATAGAAATATTAGTAAAAAATAAAATAATCTGAAGTTTTAATTTAAATGGATGTACTTGCATATTTAAACGTAATTTTTAATTCTGATCAACTTTTTTTAGTAACATTTTTCGATATTGTCAAATTTAAAGGTACTTTACTCTTGAGTAAAACTCATATTTTTTGACAAACCTCGTACACCACTGAAAAAATTTGATATTTGATGACTCTATTCCAGGTTTTAGATAATGCAGAACTTTTTACGAAGAATAACTTTTTTTCCTAAAATTAATAATAAAAAAGTTTTCCATATGATTCCAACTTAGGGGGACATATTGTATATGAGTGTTTCCAAAAAAGCAATTAATAATTATTTCAGCAGAATTATTAGTTACATTCAACCAAATTAAGTTAAATTCAGTTAATTTTACTAATGCAGATCGCCAAATTAATACTCTTAAAATCGTAGCAACTTTTTTTTTGCAGCAAGTATTGACTTGTGGAATTTTCTGATTAAATAATACTGATGTAAAATGCATTCGACTTGATGTTGGTAATGTAATGACAACAACCATATTATTAATAATAAAAAAAATTTTATTTACCAAGCCGATACAAATCTTTTACAGTTGAAAACTTATCTACTGTTATTGTCCATTTCTGTTTAATTATTCTTATTTTTAAAGTAAAGTAATGTTTACCTCCAAAAATTCTATGTTAATTGTATGGTTATATTAGTTATTGGTGGTAAAATTAATATTATTAATAATGATATAATAATAGTAATTATAATATTAATATTATTAATAATCATACCTGAATGACAAGGATAATAATATGTAGTAATATATAAAAATAAATAAATTACAGTAATAACATAATAAAGTAAATAGCAAAGAATTGAGTGCACACTTGTTTTGGTACATGACGTTAAAAAAGAAACATAAATCTAGAAATGAAAATAAAAGAATTGATGGCCAATTGACACAATGGTCAAAACTTCTTAAATCTTTGGTATTAGTTTGAGATATAGAATAAATTAAAGTTATTAATTATATATTTTATCTAGTAATCCCTATAAAAGTTTTTATTTATACAATGCCTAATTATGTAATATTTGTTATAGTTTTTAAAGTGGTAATCCCTAAATAGAAGTTGATATTTCCACTTATAAGATGAATATTTATATCTAGAAGAAATAAATGATTAAAATAACTCCAACAGAAATTATAATATCCGGTTTACAGCAAATGGGTGCACACAATTTATGGGCCATGCCCAATGGTTTAACTATTAAAAGGGAACAGTAGCTTAAATAAACACATATAACGTGTTCCAGTAAACGAGAGCCTTTGTAAGTACCTACAGTAAAATAAGTATGCAGGACGAAATATAAACCTACCCCTATTCAAGGAAATGATATTGGAGTGCAGTTGACCCTTTCCAATTAACTAGATATAACTCCTTACGTGAGGAAACTTACAATCCGGTATTTTGCAGCGGATCTAGATTCGAATTGTTGAACTGTTCTAACTTTTACCCGTCTAGATGTGCAGGTCGCACATCAAACTTGTTTAATGTCGCCGGGATGTTGATGCCAGCTTGCGAACGAATATAGAAACTTTTTCAACAATTGTAAGGGAAGCAAATACGACTAACTGTACGAAATGAAGATGTTACATGCACACGAAGTTTATTTCTCTAATTATATCAAATGAATCATTTAAAATCTTGTCCCACATAAAGAGTTATAGACCAGGGCTGAATCCTTTGAAAATGGTAAAAAGTGGAAAAAAAATAATAGTAGGATGAAACCCATTGGAAAAGGAAGAAAATATAACAAAAATGAAAGGAAAAATAATTTACGGGCGATATCAGGTCGGGAAGTGGAAGGGGTGAGTTTTTAAGGGTACGAAACTGTTTATCTCGATTTCCTATGGAAAAAAGTTAAATGGCAAAGTTGTAGGTAATAAAAAGATCTACAACTTTTGTATTTACACTTTTTTTACATAACTTCAGAATTTATGTGAAAAATTCAAATAATCAAGTTTTTGGTTTTATATTTTTATCTTTTACAAAAAAAATTTTTTTATCGCTAAATTTAGTGAAATCTTACCTTTTTATGTCCCAAACACACTGTAATTTTTTTGATTTAAAATATTTATTCTTTCCCCTTATTTTGACTTAATATCGAAAAAGTACCCTAATTTTCAATTTTCAACGAGCGAGTTTTTTAAAAAAGCAGATATTTAGACGCGAGAATTTTTGATTGAAAATTAGGGTGCTTTTTCGATATTAAGTCAAAATAAGGTGAAAGAATAAATATTTTAAATCAAAAAAATTACAGTGTCTTTGGGACATAAAAAGGTAAGTTTTCACCAAATTTCGTGAAAACATAAATTTTTTTCCGTAGGACTTGTAGTTTTGCCGGAAATCGAGATAAACAGTTTTCTACCCTTAAAAACTCACCCCCTTCCACTTCCCGACCTCAGATCGGCCGTAAATTATTTTTCCTTTCATTTTTGTTATATTCTCTTCCTTTTCCAATCGGTTTCATCCTACTATTATTTTATTTCGTTTCAAAAATTATCGACCCTGGTCTATTAGTTACAAGTAATTGAGATATTATCAAAAAAGACAACTACCATAAAAATGTATTTTTTCAAAGAGAAGAATAAATTAGTTAACGAAATAATTTTAATCTGTAACCATTTTATCAATTTACTAAATTATTATTTTAAACAAATGTTAAATAAATAGCAACATATTAATTATTTACTAATAATTATATCCGAATTATCAAAACGTATTTATTCTATTAAAATTAACTTTAAACAAATAAATTTTCATTTGCCAAATAATACTTTATTCGATTTATTTGTTTGAATAAATAGAATAAAATCACTTTAAATTAAAAATAACATAATATCTTTATTAATTCTTCCATATTTTTCATTATCTGTATTACATAATAGTTATTTTTGATTACATTTCACCAACAGTGAATATTTTAAAATCAAATTTTTTTTTGTTTCATTGGGAAATTATTTAACTTTAACTTTAGATGGGCGTCCCTTTGGTGATTCCAAATAATAATTTAATGGGTCTTCCACCCTTTATAACTGAGATACAGAGTGTTTTAATTGGAAAATTGGAAAATTTGGAGAATCTATCAATTAGAAAGAAGAAAATCCAGGACCGGCTTAACAAAAAATCAGTCTTTCGAAAAAACATCACCGTGTATATCATTTTTTTTAAGTTGTTTTTTATAAAAGCAGAAAAACTGAATCTACTCATCTACTTTTTATTTTTCCGCAGACAATTGTACTACCAAAATTTATTAACGTTTTGGGAATTACGAAATGATAATTTTTAGTTTGTAATAAAATTTACTTATCTAGAGAATCATCCCAAAAATTGAATTGAATATGAATTTTTACAAATACAGATAAATGGAAAATGTAGCTACAGGGCCATACTTAGGAAATGATCATTCAATATTTGAAACATCCAGTATAAGGATATTTGGAATCTGTGCACTTGCTACATTTGTAGATAACAAGAGTAGTACACAAGAAAAAAATTTCTAGTTCCAAATGATATAAAAACAATTATTTTATATAAATATTTTTTCCAGATAATTCGAACAACCAAAGTGATGTCCATTTGCAGTTAAAGTTAGGCCCTTTACCAATGAAACACCCCGTATCTGTATAAACCATAGTTTATTTTAATTACCTTTTTAATTTGATTTTTTTCCAGCAATATCTTATTCTTAACCGAATATAATGAAATAATTAAAACATACATAGGGAGTGAAAACAGGCATATATTAACATCGAAAACCTTTTTTCCATACACACGACATATGGACAAAAAAAAAATAACTCTAATTAATTCTACAGGTACGTCGTAATAAATCATCATTTTATCGCTCGCACAAGAGAGGTCTGTCGAAAAAATTGGCATAACGAATTAGTTTCTCCGTAAGGCCACATTATTTGTCTGGGAAACAATATAATTTTATGCCTACATGTACTTCAACTTTGAGATAATTAAAAAAAAATGTGGAATAGAGATCACGCGTTTTGTTGTATAAGAAAATGTCTACAATAAAACAGTTATAATATAATTAAATACTGAAATTGTTAAGAGAGGAAGATATTGTTAATCTTGCCGTTAATCATTATTTATTTTGTTTTTTTATTCATTATACAAATCATCATGTGGTATTTACAGAAGCTGATTTATTTTAATAGTCTCGGAGGAATTTTTAATCCATTAAATTTTGAAGCAGTATTATTTTTTATAAAAAAATAAGGATCTTTAATAAAGTTAATTTACTCCAACTCTTCAGTTATTCGAGGGGGATAAAAGGCAATAGAATTTTTTATTGCTATCACTCTAATGTTTTTATTGTTACTTTTGACATTATTGAGTTACTTACAGAAAACCTCTGTTAATTGTGTTTTTTTTGTGAGAGCTATTTTGAAAGTAATTAATTTTTATTTATAAATTTGTTTAATAGTTTTATCGCTAAACGCGTCTAGAAATTGGTATATAAATATATGTATTTCGAAAAACCAAAAAAAGATAAACCATCCTCGAAACTCCTAAAAATCCATAAACTAGGAAAAAATGGTTAGAAATAATTGGAATTGAAAATTTAATAAATAAATTAAATAAGGAAATCGTTAAATTAATTGTTTCAACTCTTAGTTTATGGAAATTATTCAAAATAAATATGAAAAGATAAATAATACTTATCTGTATTATGTATATTCAAGTCTATCTATGTTTCGGTATTTTGACATACCATTTTCCAAAACCGTTCTTTTTTAGTTATGTTGGCAGTCTTTTAGTAAAGAAGATTATTTACCATTAGTTCAATAAGCAGAAAATTCAATAAAAATGGATTCTAAAAAAGTCCAATTACTTTTTCTAATAATACCCCTAATGATGAATTTTCTATTAATAATAGTGATACTACTATCCAAGGCATCTCTAATCAAGAGAACAATGTTAATTTTAGAAAACTGACTAAAACAATGTCGACATGCTCCCATTAAACATTCAACATTTTTCACTGAAAACTTTTGTAATAATGATATTGTGATTTTTTATTAACCTCGCATTCAAAAATTTTAATTCCTTCGAATTGTGGACCGTTTTTTATTTAAATCTGAGAAAAGGGCCCATGGAACTATTTCAAGATCGAAAAAATCAAATAAATATTTAATATATGCATTAAAATCAGATTATATCCAGCATACCAAACAAAGTATAAAGGTAAGCATTAAGTTATGGTTAAATTAAGGACTACCAGACTCACTAAATTAATAACAATATACAACGAAAAACAAAAAATATCTAATTATTAATTTAAAATAAACAGATAAAATACCAAATCCTAATGTAACACAGACGAACATTTGAATAATCAACCTGTCACAGTCTTATTAACACCAAAATTAAAATGAATATATGGATCTACTGTATTTAAAAATGGTCTCTTTTTGTATTTGATGATTTTACTCACTTCTTCTGTTGTAGATGTTTCTGCTAAGAAAAAGGTATTCTTAATGGGGGTTTTCTTGCTCTCTTTTTTGAAGGATTAGATATGATAAAATAAATTACACTGAATTTCCACAGTATTTCAAAGCTTTTTAAGTTTATTACATTATTACATTATTTCTTACATTAAAAGAGATTGTAGAAGATGTGTGAGATCATTTGTTTGAAATATGCCCAAAATATGTAAATCTTCTTAGAACACTTCTTTAATCTTTTTCAGATCAGAGTAGGATTCTTCTTGTTTAATCCGAAAGTCTCTATTTGAAATATATGATTGAATGATATCTGAACATTGTCTGGGGAGAAATAACTTGTCAGATTTTTCAACATTAAAGGTAATGGTAGCACAGATGTTCTTTTCTTCTAGCGATTTTTCAATTATATCGGTAATTCTATGTAGCTCACCTAAGGTTGATTGTTTATTTCTAAATCCAAACTGATTATTGGCTTTTTTATTTTGAATAAAACATTTTTCAAAAAGCTTGGACATGACGGACAAGAAGATTGGTCTGGATTGCTGAGGCTTTACTGAGAGGATTACCTGGTTTTGGTATCATTATAACTTCTGCAACTTTCCAGAGACTAAGGGCATATTTTAACCTGAATGCTGCATTTATTTTATTAGTTAATGTAACTAAAGTGTTTTAGTAATTTATCCAGTTATTAAGTTAAATCCTGGAAGCTTCCTTCAGATTAATATGCTCTTTGATTCCAGAAAATACTCCTTTGGAAGAGGTAAGTTATATTTACTAGTTATCTTGTTTTTAATTTTATTCACCAAGTGGTTCTAGGTGGTTTGCAAATATAATCGCTTTATGTTCATTACATTTACAATTATCGGTATTATTGGCATCTGCTCTGTTCTCTTAGATACTAACAAACTGACTTATTTTGAATTTGTTTTATTAATTTTTAAGCCGTTGAATGTGCGGCAATATTAATAATATTTTTATATTTTGAAGATCTAGATTGTTGCCACTTTTCACTTAATTTTCTATTTTCATTGATAAGGTCTCTAACTTCTAACTTCTTTAGGATAGTTGTTAGTAGTAATTCTTCTGATAACCGGAGTACTTTGCCATGCAGATTGTTCAATATTATTATAAAACAGTTGCATGTCGTTATCTAGCCGCTGATTATTATTTAGTTTCTTTTTTAATATTTTCACTAGTTGTTACTATGATAAAAGAATGATCAGAGTTCATACCTCATACTTCTTCGGTTTGCAGGAAATCGCTGCTAGATGGTGAACTAATATTAATAGCATAAAAAAAATAGATATTAAAATTTAAAAACCAGGATATTAACGATATAACAGTTTTAGTCTTTTAAAAGTGTAACTATTCGGGCTTTAACCGACTAGGATTAGTTACACCCATCTTTAACCGGTTAAACCATAATACATACAAGCATTCAAAATTAATACTTTTGCTGGTATAATGACAATTTTATTATTGGATCTATTGTTTTTCTAATTCGTTTATAGGAGAAAATTTATTTAAACTTTTTTAACAAAAATACTCTGAAATTCTGATGAAGTGTATAATTTATACAGGATGGAGCAACACTCTGTGAGAAAATATTTAGCAATGTACTTCCTGAGCGATGGACAGGCCAATTTATGCCTTTCTGGTATTTCGTAGTTTTCGCTATGTATTTTTTTTCTGTGTGTGCTTTAAAATCAAAAATTTATTTAACTTCAATTAATAATGTGCAATTTACTTAATTTAACTACTAATTGCATTTTATAGTTCAAGAAATAATTCATATGTTATTCATAATTCTTTCACTTTATTTCTAAATTATTCAAATTACATTTCTATTTTTAAGTTGTTTCTGTTTTACACTTTTGACAATGCCCCTCAACATGTGTTGCGTTAAATTAATTCACCAAACATAAATGCAGTAAACTAACAACAAAATTCCAAATAACATTTAAATTGTTGAGTTTAGCCCTTTTCGCAACTCTTTTAGGTAGAAAATTATGACTCCTAATATTTTCTTATAAACATTTGTATACGAGAATAAAGTTTTTAATACTTCCAACGTCTAATGCTTCCTGTAGATTTGATATACGTTACAAAATTTTGCATTACTTGTTTAACCAAGGAAAATCCGATTACTGCAAAATTTATTCACAAAACATTAGAAATAACTAAATAGATTTTTTTTTTATTTTAACATGTTTAATTTGTGAAGTAAGTCTTCATATTTTCTGGGACTAAACTGGTGTAGAGAATCAAATTATTTTCTTTTTTGCATTTTGTAATTTTTCATACAATTATGAAAACACAGGTATTTGTGATGTCATTCTTGGGTTTTATCTAATACATTGTATATAGATATATAGTTTTCTAATTGTGTAATCAGTAATCACAGATCATTCGAAAAATAGGTGTCATACTATGGTCAATAATTAACAAATTAGAAAATTCAGAGATAATTAAATCTGCAACTATTGTTATTTATTTGTATACGAACTTAATATAAAAAGCAAGTAAGCTACCTTTTAATACCCGTTAATGTTATTGTTACTAGAATTCTGTTGATTTTGCCCATTGATATCTTAAAAACATATTATACAGAGTGGACCAAAAATCTGGAAAAGCCCAATTATCTCGTAAATTGCTAGTCGGTAATTTACAAAATTTGAAATAAGACTATTTTGGATATGGAGGTTCCATATTTGACATTTGCGAATAGATTTACCGTTTCTCTGGTATTATTAGTCACTTAGGTTTTTTAAATACATCACCCTGTATATTCAGTCATTTTTAAAATTGTCTTTTCAACACGAGTTCAACCATATGTAACACTTATGATTTTGTGTAGTCTAGAAGATCTTAAATAAATAAAACAAAAGTCTGGCAACGCCTAATTGTCTTAATAATTTTTTTAATACAAACTATTTTCAAATTAATCGAGATACATCTATAATTCGTTCCCTTAGCTTTGCAAGACTTGTTGGTTTAGTTTTGTAAACTGAATTTTTCAAGTATCCCCAATAAAAATCATCATTAGGATTGAAATCAGGTGAACGTGGAGGCCATACAGACTACATAAAATCATAAGTGTTGAACTCGTATTAAAGAGAAGATTCCAAAAATGTCTGAATATACAGGGTGATGTATTTAAAAAACCGAAGTGACTAATAATATCAGAGAAACGGCAAATCTAGCAACATTGCAAATGTCAAATTTGGAATATCTCTATCTCAAATTTTGTAGAATTTTGTAGACTAGCAATTTACGAGGTAATTGGTCGTTTCCAGAGTTTTGGTCCACTCTGTATATTTATATGTAGAGCAGACGATTGAAATTCTTATGATGACTGTGTTTAGTGATACAATAAAAATAGATCAAGAAGTTTGCGCCTTAATTCAACCATAAATATTTAGAACAATAATGAACTGTGAGCAAAATTGATAAAAAGTCTGAGAAGTCTATACCATAAAAGTTTATTAATCGTCCAAGGACATTCTCAGGATCAAGATAGATTGATATTTCAACAATTATTGTGATTGATTTTATGGTAATTTACTCTTATTACAAATTGTTTTGGTATTATATTATGCCGTAGAAAAATATTATTTCTAATAAAATATTTTTTTTTCTGTTATGATCAAAACGTTAAAATTTTTCAAAACAAGTTGTTAAGTACCGTTAATATTGAAATATAAATCCTATCAAATTCAACCTATATCTAGTGGCATAAAATTTGGGGTGAAATGTAAGGGATACTTAATTTACCTAACTTAGGATTCCAATTAAAATTATAAATACATATTATTATTGCAAATTAATGCTGTAAAATGAATCGAAAAAAATGAAAAAATGTAGAGTCGTTTTAAAGTTATACAAAAATTAAATCCATTATTTTATTTTTAAAAAGGTTTAAAATTCGTCGAAACCCAGAAATAGGTACCAATAATTCAGGTAAAAAATATTGGACCACCCCTCTTAAAAGAATTTAAATCACTATCTGAAAGATAACAGAAAGTTTAATGGATGTCTTTAGTAACCGAACTGATCTGTTTCATTTAAACAGTATAATGCCATCATTAAGAGAAAAAAAAATGGTTAGATGGAAGCTTTTGTCATTTGTGAAATGTCCGACATTAGAATTCACTTAAATTCCAAAGTTAATCACATTTTAATTTGGTTCCTTTTGACTCTCATGATTTTATCAGATCAACAGGCTACCGAAGCTTCCTGTTTTCAAAATAAACCGCCTCTACTGGGTGTCACCATTAAAAATGTTCTTTTCTAATTCAATTACTAATCTTTATAGCACCACTAAAAAAATTACAAGGCGTGACAGTAAGTACCGTAACGTGGGTTTAATTGATTACTGCCTTAATCTTGCGAAATTTTCTCTTTAAAGTTTTTTCAAGTAAGTAAATGATACGATATTTTTGGTTTATTTATGTAGATCATTGACCCAAATGGTATTTTATTGACAGATTTTTTCCAAACGCAATTCTTTTCCAATTCCTATAATTTCAAGCCGAATACAATGGCGGTGTTAGTGTTTAATTTAAATTAATTGTTTCAACTCTTACTTTATGGAAATTATTCATTATAAATATGGAAAGATGAATAATACTTATTTTGAATTTGCACAGTATTCAGAAGCGTTTTAATATATATTCAAGTCTACTGAGGTTTCAGTATCTGACAATACAATTTTCCAAGCCATAAAATCTATGTGGAAATTCGAGATAAATATTATTTATCTTTCCATATTTATTAGTGTTTAATGACTAGTGACTAATAATACGTATGCTGTAGAAAATAATTTTTTACTCTCTTGAAAAGTAGAGGATTTTGAGGAACTTCAGGTTGCTTTAACCATGACGATATAAAGAAGTATTTAGTAAGTGAATAAAATTTTACGGTAAAAAGAATACACTTTAAAAGCGTATATAAAATTTTTCGAATATATGAATTTCAATCATATTACCACATTATAAAAAAAAATACTGAATATGCATATTATTCAAAAAGTTCATTATAGTATACTCTGCAACGAAAGCATAAAATGCTTGAAGCATGTGTTGTACACTATATTTTTTCTATGACTGTCAAACGAAAATTTTTTCAATAAACTTACAATTTTATTAACAAATTATAATAATATATTGAATCGATTCTCTTTATAAGAATTATTTATTGTAGATTACAGTTAATAAAAATTTTAAGATTTCTTACTGAACTTTGTTTTGAATTTGAATATAGACATAATTTGATAATTTCCTTCCACCGCAAAAACAACACCCATCATAAAATTTTTCAAATTTAATGATTTAGATTAAAAAGTGTATACGTAAGTAAAATTTTCTCGTTGAATATTTTAATTATTTGTGAAATAAGTTTTTTTAAATTCGTTATCGTAATTTAAACGAAATTTTTTTTTCCTGGGTGTAGAATACGAAATTTTTTTAAAGCTTTGACTTCAATACATTTTAATTGGATAGTTTGTTTAATTGTCATTTTTTAAATTGTATATAGTTTGTTTAAGAGTAAGTCCGAATACTTCAAAAACGTTACAAAACGGTGTCTAGTATTTCCCAATTTTTGTGAAAAATACTAAAGCAATACCATTGAAATTTTCAACGCTTATAGATTAAAGTTAGGTACATGTGGATAGATTTTTATTCCTTTCTTTAATTTGGAATATAAGCTACAGTGACCAATTTTCGTAAACAATTTTCATTATTCAGTTCTTCAAATTTGAAAAAATAATATATCCATCGACACGCGTACACTCCTCAACTTTCAAAAACTACTAAAACCATTTTTTTTTCGGTTTTTGTTATTTCAAAAAATTGCGAAATAGTGAGGTTGCGACAAAATTCCTGAAATTAAAGATTTTAAAGTTCTCGTGGTTTATGCCCCGCCTTCTTTTAGTTCAGACTTTTTCCGTTAGCGCTGTTAACACTTCTGACGAGATGCAATCGAGCACAGTTGCCAGATTGTGTGATATTTTTTGAAGATATGTAAAAAACCATATACAAAATTGTATAACCATAATTAGTACAGACGTACTAATTTAAATAAAATATATATTTGACCTTATTTAAACTGCGCAATCGAACAACAAAATAACACCCCTCAAATAAGGGCAATATTGCTTTTCTCTTTAGTTTTTTCTTTAAATGTACGTATTTACCGGACTGAAATTCCTTCCCTATTTTTTATTTGAGAACTATTTATTTACTGTAATTTTTTAATTCGTGGGGTGTTTTCTTAATATTTAAAAAAAAATTATTATTTTGTTATTTCTCCTTGAATAATGTTTTTTATATTCTCTTTAATATTCTTTTTTAGCCTTCCCTTATCGTGAACTTTCTAGATATGACAACTATTAAACCAAATCGATAATTTCAAGTACATACTTGATAAATAAATGTTTAGACGGAGGGATTTTCGAGGTTTGGCTAAATTAAATAAAGAATATCCAAATTCGCAAATTGAAACCCACAATTTGTATTTACCTGCAAATAGATAAGAAAATTCAGTTGTGACTAACAAATTTTAATAGGTAATAAAATATAGTAGAAACAAAAAATCAATTATTGACTACATTTTAGGAGAAAAAGAATACAGAAAAAACTTACTCGACACAAAACTAAGAAGGGGACCACTACTTTTTGGTAACAAAAAATAAAAGGGAAATTAAGAAAATTGGAAAATAAAGTAGAAAAATAAAAAAAAAAGAAATGAGTATGAATCAATAAAATCACAGACTATTTTGGTGCTGAGTGATATTATAAATGATGAATAAACGGTTTTTAATTGATAATTAGGCTGGTAAAATAGCAAATCTTTTTCCGTTTAATTATCTTTCTAACTATGCTAGTTTTGTTTCTTTATTTTAAAAATTCTGTGTATTTTTTATTTCAATTTAAATTCAAATATAGTTTTTTTAAGAAATTTTTTATTAGTTGAGATTTTTTTAATTTTATATATACAGGGTGTTATTGAAATACACGTACATATTAAAACTGGGTATTGCGCAGATCCCCACTGAATGTAGAAAAATATTATTTTTTAAAAATACCCCTTATTAAGGGAGTTATTAATTTTTGAAAATTAATTCTAAAACAAACGTACTTCACTGATATGTTGAGGATGACCTATATAAATTAGGTTTATTTACCTATTTTAAACATCAACAGTAATTAATATGCAAGTTTTTGTCAGATGATAAGAAAACTAGTCTTGTAAGAAATAACCATGTTGCCAAGATTTTCGAATTAATTTCTATTTCCGAAGACTGGTTTTTACTACCCTCGTTATCAAAAAACTAGAATATTTGATAAATGATTGTTTTTAAACTATACATTTTTGAAACTATAGATTATTAAAATTTTAGTTGATTTACGAATCTGGCTAACACGAGCGCGTCATTTCCAAGTTGGTAAAAAGTGTTGTTACGATTACTTTTAAATATTTTTTTACGATGCCACTATTTACGAATATTGAACTAACCGATATAGTGCTGGTTTATGGGGCAGCTGGAGAAAATTCTCGGCAAGCACAAATCCTGTATCGCGAACGGTTTCCAAATCGGAGAATTCCGGACTGTCGTACGTTTATTTCAACTGTTCAGCATCTAAGAGACCATGGAAAATTTGAGAGTGTCAATGCAGATCGAGGGACAACAAGAACACAAAGAACATTGGCGGCCGAAGAAGAAATATTGGAAGCTGTTGAAAACCGGCCTCAATTAAGTTGTAGAAGACTAGGTCTTGAAATTGGAGTGTCCTCATTTGTTGTGTGGCGGACACTTAAAGAACAAGGTTTACATCCTTATCACATCCAAAAAGTCCAGGCCTTATATCCAGGTGATGAAGAAAAGAGAGTGGAGTTTTGTGAATGGATGATTCAAAAATGTGTTGATATTCCTGATTTTCTAAAAATATTATTGTATACTGACGAGGCTTCATTCACTCGTGATGGCGTGTTCAATATGCACAATACGCATATTTGGAGTGATGAAAATCCTCACGCCATTAGGGAAACAAAGAAAATTTTCAATAAATGTTTGGGCTGGCATAATAGATCAGTATTTAATCGGGCCTTAGGTTCTCCCGAACAGATTAAATGGGCCAGGATATCTCCACTTTTTAGAAGATATTTTGCCAGTACTCCTAGAAGAGATACCGTTACAATTAAGGTAATGGATGTGGTACCTACTAGATGGCGCTCCTCCTCACTTTGATTTAAATGTACGGCAGTTTTTGAACATTAGATTTCCTCAAAAGTGGATAGGCAGAAATGGACCTACTAAGTGGCCTCCGAGATCTCCGGATTTAAATCCATGCGATTTCTTTTTGTGGGGTCACATGAAACAACTGGTTTATAATGAACCTATTAATAGTGTTGAACAATTAACCAATAAAGTTAATGCGGTAGCCGAGGAACTACGACAAAATCCAAGACTAATTTCTAATGTTCAAAGTTCTTTGGAAAGACGATTGCAAGTGTGTGTAAATAATAATGGACGGCATTTTGAACAATTACTGTAATAAACTTTATTTTGAATTAATTGGTTTTGCTACGGCAACAGTGCAATTTCTATGGGTAAGTTCAATTTCGATTTATTTTACTTCTTTAAATATGGAAACTAGTAGGTCGGAAAAGGGGACTCTTCCCCAATATTTAAATTTTAGAATTTGAAGTTAAAATTGGTGCCAATCGTTTTTGGTCATTACATACTATTCCCCATTTTAATATGTACGTGTATTTCAATAACACCCTGTATATTTTATATTTTATTTCAATCCTAAAACAAATATACGAAATTTGCATTTTTTTAAATTTTATTCATTTTAAATATTTTTTGATTAAAATTTAATCTGCTATTCTTGTTTCTTTTTCTTATTTTACTAATTTTTTAATAATATGTAGAAAGTACATGACTTTAAAATGCAGTGAAGTTGTAATAAATATTTAAAATTAAAGAAAAGAAAGTGAAACTCTTCAAAAACGAGTTTAGGCACCAGTTTAAGAAAATACTTTAATAACTTTATACAAAGTATTTATAATCTCTGAGATTATAAGTTATCGTCCCGAAAGTTTCTTACACTTACAAACAATCTAGAAACGTCTGGGACGTCAATTGAGGGAGAATTTATATCGGTTTCAGTCCAACTTTTCTTTTCATGGAAACGAAAACTTTTTCAATATAATATTGGATATGACGGTATCTACAAAAAATAATAAAGTATTTGGCTTTAGATGAAGACTTCGAAATTAGCCATTTTAAAAGTTTCTTTCTAACTTAAAGAAATGGTCTATTCTGTGCGACGCATTATTATCTCGCAATTTTTAAGCAGAACTTTTATGAAACTGATGAATATATTTATAAAGAAGCTTTTTTGCCAATTTGCTCTAAATAATTAAAACATAAATCGATGCTTCGAATAGTTTTACTCCATTATTTGTTAAAAGTCATTTATATAAGACAAAGTATTTAAATAGGGCATTACATAAGAAAGGATTGTAAATTACATAATTATTAATATATATATTACTATTATTTTCAATTATCGTTCATATAGTTTTGTTGAGGGACTTAGTCGATATAAGTAAAGTTTTCATTTTTGAAAAAAGAATTTAAAGATTGGTATTTAATCTTGGTTATCATTTAACTCAATGTATATACATAAATAGATAAGGTAAACCAAAAAAAACAAAAAAAAAAAATCAATTTTACTTTAACTGTAAATAGCATAATTATCCAACCATATCCAGAAAACTAATTCGGTTAATTAAACATTCAAAATAAGTTTATTACACAAATTTATAACTAAATAAATTGCCCATCTGCAAAAAACGGACGAAACCAATTTAAATAAATTCAAAAATAACGTAAAAAATCTCCTAATGGAAGAATATTTATTATATTTATATACAGGTTTTTATTTTATACATTATTAGTGCTTCTCTAAATTTGTCAAAATTGACCTATCCAATATCTTAAAGGGCCAACAAAGAATTGGTATTATTAACGCATTAACGCTATGAAAACAATTTTCGCTGTTTGAATTATTTATTAAACTTTAAAATCTGGTTAAGTATTCTAGTTAACATGTAGGTTTATGATCGTTTAAAACTTATAGATTTCAAAAAAATCGAACAATCAACAAAACATTTAAATGAATTGTTCGAAGTTAGAAAGATACAGGTACCTCACGAAAGAGTTATTATTAAAAAAATGGAGATCATTCATTGAAATATCCAATGTGTTTTTACGCATATTGAAATGCTCCAACTTTTTTTTCAAACAATCAAACCCACAATTAATTTGCTCACAAGATACTAATTTTAAACATAATAAAAAATGTCCATGTCTACGAACAAATCAGGGACCACGTATCTAAAATCTAAAACTAATTTTAATGTTAGATTTACATAAGAGTTTTACAAATGGTAACAATTATGTAAATGATACCTATCATTCACATTTTAAATTAGTAACATACCGGTTAATAGTTTAGTTCTGTTTACGCATTTGTCACCGAGGCGACGAATTTATAGTACAAGAAAATTTAAAATACTGTGATGTAGTATAATTATCTACGATTTTACTTTAAATTGTACCTTTATAATTAACAGGTATTAAAATAAACATGTAACCTACTTGCGACCATTATATATAACCTCAAAGTTTACCGACTTTACAGCAAGAGTTTATGTAAGTTAACAGATTATATCACTTAAAATTTTTCTTTATGCATTATGATTTAGAAATAGTTTATAACCAAAGGCTTGCGATACATTTTTTAAAAGATCTGCTCCCGAAATAACAGTTACTGTTGACTTTAAATAAACAGTTACTTTGAGGGAATTAATTATAGTTAATATTACTTACTTTGTAGTAACTAATACTCCAACGTCTATTTTTAAGGTCTAATAGACTATGTAGTAAAAAAGCTGAAGCAACTCATATTAATTGATTGAAATTAGGCAAATTATCAATATAAAAGTTATTTCAGTAAATTAGGGAATATTTTTCAGAATATAAACGTTTTAAGATAAAAACAACATACTTGGTTTAGTTTCATTCAGAAAAAAATATGCTTCAGTATTAATAATATTAATATAAATTCGTTTCTTTTTACACATTTTACATTAATATTTTAACATTCTACATTATACTTGTCTGTGTACTTCTCAGAGGTAAGTTCAAGTTGCATTAAATCACCATATTTTAGTTTCCCCTATAAGCACCCGTACTGTTTTGGTTATTATACGGAGCACCCTGTATAATAGTATATTGACAAAATATAAACTTATAAAATGTAATTTAATTACTAGTATAATTTATTATAGTTATTATTTAATTATACTGTTAAATAAACATATGAAATAAACATTGTTATCATTATGTTACTCAGTTATTCAGTTATTCCGTTATTCAGAGGTATTCTAGACTTATTACTTATATTCTCTTATTTATTCTTATCTATCCAACTTATAACATAACTCGAAGCATATATATAATGTTATTTGAAATTTCTTTAAAAAAGGTCAAATGTACGAAACACGAAACGATAAAAAAATCTAATCTTATTGTTTCCCTTTTTAGAAAACTATATCAAGGTCTGTCATTTTACACTATTTAATTTTGTATGCCGCACCATTTTCAACCAGCAATAAAAACCTACAACTTTATTCTTTTACCCTTCTCTGTTTTACTAAGACACGCCGGAAACAAGAATAAAAATATGCATTCAGGAAACATAACTACGTGGAAATATAAAGGGGAAGAAGAAAATGTCACGAAACTAAATTTTTATGAAACTTTTTTCGAAGTCACGTCCTTCCCTTTACATTTATCCCATATTTGAGTTTCAAATTAGGGTTCCATCTGCCTCTACAGCCAGGGAAATACTTTATCGCATATTTTAGAAACAACTTTGTTCTTTCCGGTAATAAGAGTGGCTAAAGCTCAAAACCGACTCGACGACCCATATGCACAACTAAAATTTACAGCTAATTATTCTTTTTTTGCTATCCAATAAGTTCAATCATCGAAACCACAAAACTTCATTTAAAATAAAACATGTATTTATTATACAGTGTGTCTACTTAAGTTGGAACCATATGGAAAACTTTTTTATTAGTGGTTGTATGAAAAAAAGGTATTCTTTATAAAAAGTTCTGCATGGTTCAAAAGTTAAAATGCAACCATCAGATATCAAAGCAGTATACGAGGTTTGTACCTTTATTTTTGACAATATCGAAATATGTTACTAAAAAAAGTTGATCAGAATTAAAAATTACGTTTAAATATGCAAGTACATCCATTTACATTTATTTGCAAAATAAATGAATATGCACTTATTACGCGTTTTAATTGCAAAATTATTAGAAAACATCGAAAAACTAAAAGTTTATCATGTGTTTCGTAATCACAAGAGATAAATGTTCATTCAAAATAGAAATATTAGTAAAAAATAACATAATCTGAAGTTTTAATTTAAATGGATGTACTTGCATATTTAAACGTAATTTTTAATTCTGATCAACTTTTTTTAGTAACATTTTTCGATATTGTCAAATTTAAAGGTACTTTACTCTTGAGCAAAATTTATATTTTTCGACAAACCTTGTATACGGCTCAACAAATTTTAAATCCGATTGTTGAATTTCAGGTTTTAGACCATGCAGAACTTTTCATCAAGAATACCTTTTTTTCATACAACCACTAATAAAAAAGATTTCCATATGGTTCCACACTGTATAGAACAAAATTATTTAAACATACAAAAATATTCTTGTTCTATTAAATTTATATATATTGCTTAGATGGAGAATATTATAAATACAAAAACTATAGGATCTGGTATTTGGCGCAGTATATCAACACATCGGCATATATCATAGATTTCGAAAACAGTAAAATACTGCAAATCTCGAACATCAGAAATCAATAGAAACTATAGAAAATGAAAAATGTCCGGATAACTTAAAATCTCTATACTATACTCAACCGCTTGGAAACTAGTAATAGCAAAGAATAAAAATAAAGAAAATGCGGTACCTTAAGAAAACATTACGTCGAAAAATGAACCTATGATCCAGAACCGCAAGCAAAAAAAAACAGAACATTAAAGAGGTATATAAACCACGAATCGAAATAAGGAAGCAAATATTAGAAGCAGAAAATTACTAGACAATACATGAATATGATATTGCCGAAACGTCTTCAAAAATAAAACAACCCACCATAAGACCAAACATTAACAACTTGGATAAACTTCTTACAACACCCGCGGAATATCAAGAATATCCCAAATCGCGAGATGAGCAGTGTTTTTTGTTAATCTATATTGCTATATCTTGTAAAATTTTTAGTAACGATATTGTGTATACATTTAAGCTGGAGCAGATGAGCATTTATTTTTAACTTTCGTTTAAAAAATTTATTTGGGAATTTAAGAATGTTTAATTTTAAATAAAACTCTCTTTTAAAATCAATCACGAAAATGTTACTATAATTACTACTTATTATATTTACCTGTTAAAGCAGCAACTCGCTCTTCTATTTTTTGTAAATCTATGGTCAACATTCCATTTTCTTCTACTTTCTAGGAAAATTTCCAAACTGTATATATAATTTCTCGAGCTTGTTTGCCTAAAGTTTTATTTTTTAATTTTGTAGTAATTGTTAATAGGACAATATTGCACCACCTCTCGTCATTTTCAACCCTCGATATTACTAAGTGAACAGCTCAAAGAATGTCACTATTTTTATATACAGGGTGGCCAAACGAAAACGAAACAGAGCCATTATCAGGATTGATGCAGTTACAACAGAATATACAAAAATTTACAATGCGTTCCTTTATTTGTTTTAAAATTGGAGTTTAATTTAAGTCATTTATTTATTTTATTTTTCTTGTTTTCATTTTCATTATTTGCGCTCAAACGATTGGTTTAAATTTATTTTAAATACATTTTAATTACTAAATGATATTTCAATCTTTTAATTCATAAACATTAAACAAAATTACCCTTATTTCGGTTCACGTAGATATAAACAATTTATTATAAATTTTTCATCCTTCATCAATCATAACTTACTATTTTGATACTGTATAGATAATTTGCATTTAGTTCAATAGAAATATTGGTGTTTATGTCAAATAAATAAATAGTAGATTTGTGCGGAGTATTCATCATAAGACATTATTGGTTTAGAAAACTATAAATTCTGTGTACATAAAGAAACTCGATGGAAATGTATTAAAAAATACTTGCAAAGCTAATACTTATACATTAGGTATTCATAACGATACAGACACAAAGCGATATTATAGTTTTGGCATGAAGTAAAAATCATTGGTTTCATTTATGTCAATCTTTGTATCGGAAAATTAAAAAAATGTGGATTAGGCACTGAATATAAGAACAAAACTAGTGAAATCGGCAAATGGTTTGCTCTAGAATTATTCGAAAATATGCCTAATGATTCTTCGAGAGTTATTAAATTTTCCGATTATCTTGTAGATGAAGAAGCAACATACCGAAAATTTGCGCTGAAACCTCAGCGAATATATCTACGACTACAAATGCTTGTGAATCCTTTCGTATTCGTTTTAATAATTTATTTTATAGCGCCCATCTGAATTTATTTTCATTCAATTCAAATTGATGTCTACATTAAAAGACAAAGTTTACATATTCCAAACAAAATTCATAATCGCTTAGTAAAAAATAAACAAAAATTTGTCAATGAAATGATTTTAAAACGCGACGGAAACGAAATAAATAAGGGTTGAAATTACCAACACCGATTTATTTAATATAAACTATATTATGGTTACAAATTCTTTTTTAGAAGTAAACTTTTTATATATATTTTTCCAGAGGGTCTTCCTCTTTTTTCTTTTAAATATTTATCATTTCTACAGTTTCATCTCGTACATCACGATAATTCATATTCCGTTTTTTATTATTTACAAATCCAGTAAGCAAAAATTTTTCTATTAACGAGATTACATAAACAACAAAAACGTTTCATATAAAATCACAATTTCAGTTCTCTCGTCCAGAGTGTAAACCGAAACTTTAAGAACAATTTTGACCATTATAATTCGAAACAAATTTTTGGTTCTTTATTTTTATCCTTTACAAAAAAAAAATTTGGTGAAAACTTACCTTTTTATGTTCCAAAGACACTGTAATTTTTTTTATTTAAAATATTCATTTTTTCCCCTTATTTTGACTTAATATCGAAAAAGCACCCTAAAAAGTAGAGATTTCAACGAACAAAAAGCCCACCGAGTATTTTTAAAAAATCAGATATTTTGACGCGAGAATTTTTGATTGAAAAACTTGGTTATTTGAATTTTTCACATAAATTTTGAGGTTATGTGAAAAAAGTGAAAATACAAAAGTTGTAGATTTTTTTATTACCTACAACTTTGCCATTTACTTTTTTCTATAGGACTTGTAGTTTTGCCGGAAATCGAGATAAACAGTTTTCTACCCTTAAAAACTCACCCCCTTCCACTTCCCGAGCTCAGATCGCCCGTAAATTATTTTTCCTTACATTTTTTTATATTTTCTTCCATTTTAAATGGGTTTCATCCTACAATTATTTTTTTCCACTTTTTACCGTTTTCAAAGGCTTCCTCCATTATGCAAATTATAAATTATATTGAAAATTAAACTTGAAAAGTTATATATAACATATTAAAAAAATATTAATCATCGCTAAGAGTATCAGCAGTAGTAAGTTAAAAGATAGGGTAGAATCAAGACAAAGTAATTTAACCTCAACGGAGGCGAAATAAAAAACCAAAAACGATTGAAAATTTCAATCGGGATATAACAGGAAAGGCGATAAAGAGCTAAAGAATACCCAAAGGTATTAATATTTGGTAAAAGGATGAAAGCCGGGGTCAGGATCGATGTTTCTAACATGGGAACCAAATTACTAATAACATAGTCATTGCCAAACCGAAAAAATTGAAGAAGGAATTGGGATAATAAAAGTGTAAACCACCCAAAAAAAAATAGCAGAAAATTATTGTTAACTCTCACAACAGGGAATAATCCACTCTAAGTGGGGAAGAAACAAAAAGCATTAGGGTGCGGTAAAATGAAGTAGGAAAATGGGAAAATTTAATAATTTATTAATAGTTTCTACTATTTTTTGGGTGTTTTACACTTTCTGTTGCACGTACTACTTTCTTATCAAGACAAAATATTAGAAAAAACTATAAACCTATTATTTCCGGGAAGACATATTGACAATTAGAACTTTAATTTTCGAGGGTAGATTAGCATTATATGAAGTTATGAAGATATTTTAAGCTTTTGCTATCTTCGAATTAGTACCATTGTAAATAAATAGAGGGATATACTGTATTATTTTCATATTTAATTATTTAAGTAAGTTGCTTTATGATATATTTAGTTTTATCAAATTGTTTAATAAATAAAACGTAATAGGTCTTTGAAGAATTTTTTCAATAAATAATTATTGATTGATTTTATTTTGAGGACTAAATTATTGGCACTGGAGCATTTAACAGTAACAAGCTCAAAGATCTATTAGTTCGATATATTTGTAAGAATGATTTACCTTTAAACTTCATTGAATATGATGCAAGTCATAAGTTATTTTCCCTCATAAAACCAGCGATAAATTTAACTGGCCGAAATCTAATGAGATCACTTACTCTTAGAAATTTTACTAAAACCCGATGAAAATCAAAAATATTGTAATTAAATAAATCTAAGGTATCTTTTACAACTGACACAACAAGAGGGTTTCATGGCATCGCTACTAAGAATCACATACTGGAAATTCTATTACTCAAATATATCATAGCACTTAACAGTTTTATAACTTAGAAAACAGCATACAAGTTGTAACAACAGATAATACCAACCGCAACTTTACTTTTGCCGCAGAGTCAGCAAACTTAAATAAAAACGTGGATTTACGAGATATGTATTTTGTCTATTTTTTCCATAGTATAAACTTCATCTAAATTCTTCAAATTATTTTTCTGAATGCGATGATATGGATTATGAACCTGGATGAAATGCTGTTGAGTGTTCAGTATAATTCACCTGTTAACAAAATTAAAGCTAATACTAATACTGAATTGTCTCTATTCGAAGAGTTTGCAATTATTTAATAGGTCTCAGTAAACTTAAAACAACTTTGGAATGGAAAATATATTTTACCAATAGCAGTAATAAAAATTAACTTTTTACTAGACAAATTAGAAAAATGGACAAAAAAAAAGACTGGAACAACGTATTAGAGAAATGGTTGCTCTAATACAAAATGCCAATGTTTGAGACAATATCAATTAGATTATTTTAAAAGTGTTAAGTAGTGATTGATGATTTGCGCAAATAAGTGAGCTGTGAATAATTTTATTTTAATATTTTACTTGCTTTTGTATTACCAAATTTGTAAAATGGAAGTAATGTTGAGTGAAAGAGGGAATAAATTAATGGTTATTTTCATTTAAATAAGTTATGGAAATGTTTTCTCTTTTTGAATTAGGGAAATATTTTCTTCTAACATTGATTTGACGTAAGCCTTTTTTGTAAATAAGTTTGAGAAATTTTTTGTTTATATTTTTCTCAATATACAATATGTCCCCCTAAGTTGGAATCATATGAAAAACTTTTTTATTATTAATTTTAGGAAAAAAAGTTATTCTTCATAAAAAGTTGTGCATTATCTAAAATCTAGAATACAGTCATCAAATATCAAATTTTTTTCAGTGGTATACGAGGTTTGTCAAAAAATATGAGTTTTACTCAAGAGTAAAGTACCTTTAAATTTGACAATATCGAAAAATGTTACTAAAAAAAGTTGATCAGAATTAAAAATTACGTTTAAATATGCAAGTACATCCATTTAAATTAAAACTTCAGATTATTAATTTTTTACTAATATTTCTATTTTGAATGAAAATTTATCTCTTGTGATTACGAAACACATGATAACCTTTTAGTTTTTCGATGTTTTCTAATAATTTTGCAATTAAAACGCGTAATAAGTGCACTACAGTTAAATTTGCATTATTGTAGACATACGTTTTAAAAATAATTTTGTTAATGTAAATAAACGTAATTTTTAATTCTGATCAACTTTTTTTAGTAACATTTTTCGATATTATCAAATTTAAAGGTACTTTACTCTTGAGTAAAACTCATATTTTTTGGCAAACCTCGTATACCACTGAAAAAATTTGATATTTGATGACTGTATTCTAGGTTTTAGATAATGCACAACTTTTTATGAAGAATAACTTTTTTTCCTAAAATTAATAATAAAAAAGTTTTCCATATGATTCCAACTTAGGGGGACATATTGTATATGTATCTATAGACTGATATATAATTAAAAAAATGGTAGAACTAGTACTTGTTGGCAGTAGCCTTCATCGCAACTATGCGCGAGCAGAAAAAAAATCAAATTTGAATACTAAACCATTCTTGGGAATATATCTATTGGCTTTCTAACAAACAATTCGATGAAAACGGCAAACACATGATCTAGAGGATACACGACTCCTACAAAAAATAGGTTTCCTTCATGATCTTCGGAATTCACATTAATTCCAAATGTAGCTGTAGCTGGACCAAAATAATTACGTTTGCAAATATATTTCAGCATTACGTTTAAAGATAGAATCGAATAAGATTAAATGCTCTTTAAGTATCTTTTTCTTCGAACAGTATTCTCAAAAAAAAAAATTAGTGATGGATTTAAAGGAAAAAATAGAGTTACAGCTTGCAGCACTGGTCGAAAAATTATTTTAATTTTATTTAGTTCGGAGAAAATCGGCAGTTACTAAAGACGCCATTAAAAGAACGATCAGTATCTAAATAAAGTAGTAGCCTCATGTTTTCAAGTAATAAAGAAGATAAGCGAGTCTGCATATTGTCCACCTGCACTTTTGTTTTGGACCAAGTTCTAAAGCTGTTCTTGCTAACTTTGGTATCGGAGATCTTTCGATGTCAAAGGTCATCGTTTAGTAAGGTCACGGGTCGAACTAATAGGAAGGCGTTCAAGGCAAATCTGTCCATATTTATGAGTTCCCTTTGAACACAGAAATCCTCGGCGGTTCAATTTCTCCGAGTTTAGAGCTTTTAGATTACTTTCCGAGTGATATTTTAAAGTAAATATTCAAACGAATCTATACTTTTTTGGATAAAGAAAAAATATCTGGTATGAGCGCACGGTAAGTAATTATTTAAGGATAGGATTATCAATAAGGTATAATTGGGACTGTGAAAAATTGAACATTATTGTAGGATAGGGGTTACCAAACTAATTACTTCTATAATATCGATAATCTCGTAGGTATCAATTGGGTTTCTATTTTAAAAGTGAGTTACAAAGAAAATATATTAGTTTCTTTGGAAGACGTAGATGGTTGATTTAAATTATCTTGTAAGTCAATAACGGAAGGTAAGTTGTTTTCTTGAATTTCTCCTCCAACAGGTGCTAAAAACTGATTTGAAACTGCTATTTCTTTCTTGTAATTTAACATAAGAATACTGAAGGTTACTTTCTTTGAGTTCGACTTCTTCTAGAAGCGGATCATATTTAAAAGTCCTAACATATTTTCTTAACAATATAGGCCCTAGAGATGTTTACCACAAAGGAATTGATTGTCCATTAGCAAATCTTCTAAAATGATAAAATATTCTCTCATGAGTAGTTAAAATGGAAAATGAGTACTCTGAGCTCATACCAATAAACGCAGGGGTACCACAAGGTAGTGTTCTTGGGCCGATACTATACCTTTTGTATACATCTGACATTCCGGAGCGAGAAAACATAATATTAGCCACATTTGCTGATGACACAGAAGCCTTAGCAGTAGGAGCAACTATCGAACAAACAACGGCCAATTTACAAAATGCAACTAGTGATCTAGGACACTGGTTTAAGAAATGGCGTATAAAATTTAATGAAGATAAATCAGTCCATATTAGCTTTACTAACAAAAGAATAAATTATCTTTCAATTAATCTAAATAATAGAGTTGTTCCTAATAAGAAAACAGCTAAATACCTGGGTTTAATCCTGGATATCAAACTTATGTGGGAGGAGCATGTTAAAAAGAAAACTGAACAGTAGAAGATAAAGTATAAAAACATGTATTGGTTGATAGGTAGGCACTCGCAGCTTTCTAATCAAAACAGGTTTTGAAACCGTTGTGGACTTATGGCCTCCAATTATGGGGTTGTACCAAAAAAAAAAAATTATAGATGCCTAGAAACGTTCCAAAACCGAATACTGAGGAATATAGCAGGTGCTCCTTGGTTTGTTCGGAACTACGATTTACATAGAGATCTCCAAGTCGAATCTATTACAGATGAAATCAAGAAAGTCGCCAGAAGACATGAAGAGAGGCTCCACAAACATCCCAACCTTGAAGTGCTCCAGCTTCTAGACAACCAATCCCAGAGGCGAAGGCTCAAAAGAACTAAACCGTTTGAGCTTGTGTAAGTGTTAAGTTAGTGTAAAACAGAGTCAGTGCTGTGCTGTGTAGCCACAACAAAAAAGTGAGCAAATTATGGTATAAACTAGGATGGACCATATAGGTGACATCTAAATCATAAACTTTTAGGAATCTAGGTTAAAGCAAAAATGTTGATTAATTTTTTAGATTACTGGCATTCCCATTGTTAAATAATAAAAAAAAATGAGGAGTCGTATTAGTAGAAGCATAATAAAAATCTGATACAATGAAGAGGTTCGGTAAGTACCTTTACCCATTGAGATATTTTTAAGTTCTTTGATTTTACTGAGAGTTGGAATGTTTTCCGAATTTGTACCATTTGCCCTTTCAATCTAGCGATTTCTTTTCTTTAAATTCCGATCTGATTCAGTAAAACGGTTAATAGTTTGTGCGTAGTTAATAACCATTATTTTCTTATGCTTCTCGCTAGTGATATCAAAACTTTCTGTTTCTGTACTTCTGAATCAATAAATTATATTTCTTCCTGGGAGAAACGTCTAGATTTTATAGCAATGGGATGGTAGTCAGGTGTTCAATTTAAAAAAATTTAATTTGGTTAAATTTCTGCTTGACTAAGACTAAGAATAATTTTACCACTAAATTGTACTTCTAACTTAGAATGATCGTTCAAAATGTCTTGCTCAAGAACAAAATCCGAACATAAATTTTCCATTATTAGGAGTTTTATCATATTTATTAATTGAATAGATAGTATGTGTATTCCATATTCTTGAATAAGTCTTCTATTTATCAAATTTAAGCTACTGCCAGTATCTATTAATCCCATCAGTTTAACTCCATTCAAGAACACAGGTATAAGTGCAGTCTTAAAACATAAAGGAGATGCGGTAGAAATAATACAACTTATTATTTCATTGTCAGATATAACAGTAACTGTATTCCTATTCCTTACTTCTATACACTTTTACAAAATGTTCTCGCTTTTGACATAGTTAAAAAATGGCATCAGAAGCTGGACACTTAATTCGAGGATGTAACTTATTTCCGCAAAAGTAGCATTTTCGATATTCTAATATAGATGATGTGGTAACTACTCTAACAAAATTATTTTTGTAATCAGTGGCATATTCATTCTGAGCTGCGAGTGGGTGGAGCATTTAAAGAATTATTATCAGTGGAGAAATTAACTGAATTTTTTTGTGCCATTTCCATAGATAGAGCAAGTTCGTAAGCTTCCTTAAGATTTAGGTCCGTATTTTCTAGAATCCGTTGTCGAATTAAACTTGAAGACAACTCATAAATAAAAGCATCCCTTACGTAATCATTCTTATTTTGTTCAGCAGAAACAGTTTTAAACTCAAAGTTCTTAGCTAGTTGATTTAATATGTTTAAGTATTGTTTTACGGTTCAGTAGATTCCTGATGACGTACGGAGAAGCAATGTTTAGCAATACAATATATTTTTAGGCTTAACGAAAACTTTTTCCAAAGTGTTCTAGATCTAGATTCAGTCAAGAGTAAGCAATAATAAGACAGATGAGAGCCAAGAAAGTGATGAAGATGAATATAAGTTTTTTGATAAACAAGCTCTTAGAACAGAATCGAAGGTATTTGCCACATACTTAATAGAGCTAAGTATCGCATTAATTATCAAAAATATAATAATGATTTAGTCAAATAAGACGAATGAAAAATCTCGTAATTTTTGCGATATACCTTCTTCGTTCAAATATACTAAGTGACATAGAAAGAAGAACAGCCAGTAATAATTATTTTATTTCAACAATTTTTGGTATACAAATATATTTGAGTTGAGCTAGTAAATTATCAAAATTTGATAAAACTTAAATTTTTAACTTCTTCAAAAAAAAATTAATAATGTGTTGCGCCACCACGATGTCTTCTGCACTCATTAACACGTCTGGGCATACTTCTAATGAGGAGATCGATTTCCTCCTGATGTATCTGATCCCATGTTATTTGTAACTCGTGTTACAGAGCCGCTAGAGTTTGTGGAAGGTGAGCTCAATTGAGTATGCTTAATTTCATAATATCCCAGACGTCCTGGATCCGTGAAAAATCGAGAGTTCTTGATGGCCAAGGCAACAAAGCACTTGATTGTTCTCAAAATGATCCAAAGAAGCCCTAGGAACATGAGGAACATGAAGTAGTGCGTTGTCTTTTTGGAAACTGCTGTTGGGGATGGTCTGAACATAAGTTACAATATGGGGTTCTACGACCTACTGGGTCCTACTTCCAATAGCAATCGCCCCCCATACTATAACTAAAACTGTGTGGTGCAAAACCCTATCCACGGAAAACTAGGGAGCTCTTATTTCACCACGCCGTCTTCTCACCCTTGCACGACCGTCATGCGTACCCAAACAGAATCTGGACTTATCACTGAACACAGTTGAATTCCATTCTTGGTCCCAATTTGCTCGTTCTCTACACCACGCTAAACGATCAGGTCGATGCCCAGGGGGCAGTGATAGCACAAATTGGGGACGGTATGAAAAGAGCCCAAAGGTTCTTATCCGGCGATAAATGGTTCGCATCACAATCGCCCTTCCATGTTTTTCAAACCGCTGGTCCGCAATAGCTCTTGTAGAAGAGAAGTGATCACCTTAGAGCCAATAGGCTAAGACGGCGATTTTCGTGTTCTGTGGTTCTTCGAGGACGTCCTGTACCTCTGGCTTTTCGTGTACGGACCTCTTGGTTCCATACCCGAGCACACACTGCCACAGTGTTTAAACTACTTTGCGTTCTAGCAACATAACTCTCATAAAAAAACCAGCCTCTCGCAAGCCCCATCAAACTCGCTCAACTGCCGAAATTTTTGGTGTCTTCGCACTTGAGGCGCTGTGATTCAATTAAAGAAGATTTTTGCAATGTGTTTTACACCGCTTAAATGACAACTGTACCTACAAATCCTTAATTTTTTGTTTTAGACCTACGCGATAGTAAATGCTTTTGAAAAAGTTAACACAAAAACTGCTAAGTTAATATCGCTGAAAAATTGATCGTTTTTTATTTTAACATAAACAAACATATTCCCAAAAAAATATTACAAAATATTTATTATTATTGGGTGTTCTTCTTTCTATGTCACTTAGCATAGTCTAATAATACCAAAATTTGAAACAGGAAATATTCAAAAGTGAACTAAATTCGTGTGCCACTCTTTCGTTAAATCCAACATCGATACTATATCCGTTTCTTCTTCAGCATGGGCGAACGCCATTTATGATTCTTTTTAACGCAGACAAAGTGGTACCGCAAGATTGGATATTATTACTCGCGCGCTACATAATAAATTCCCAACTACAATATTTTGCTCTCGGGAGCGTATTTTCTGTTTCACACCCGAGGTGGTTCCTCTTCAACCAAATTGCGCCCTTAAAAATAACAATAACTCTTTGAAACCTTGCCTACAAATAAAGATTTTAATAAACAACATTTAAAAAAAAACTGTTGAAATCGGTGAATATCTTCAAATATTATGGTGATATTATTTTTAATTTAGATGTAAATATATACAATATATCCCTCTAAGTTGGAATCATATGGAAAACTTTTTTATTATTAATTTTAGGAAAACAAGTTATTCTTCATAAAAAGTTCTGCATTATCTAAAACCTAGAATACAGTCATCAAATATCAAATTTTTTCAGTGGTATACGAGGTTTGTCAAAAAATATGAGTTTTACTCAAGAGTAAAGTACCTTTAAATTTGACAATATCGAAAAATGTTACTAAAAAAAGTTGATCAGAATTAAAAATTACGTTTAAATATGCAAGTACACCCATTTAAATTAAAACTTCAGATTATTTTATTTTTTCCTAATATTTCTATTTTGAATGAACATTTATCTCTTGTGATTACGAAACACACGATAACCTTTTAGTTTTTCGATATTTTCTAATAATTTTGCAATTAAAACGCGTAATAAGTGCACTACAGTTAAATTTGCATTATTTTGGTGTTTCAGATGTGTGTGGTATCAGTAAGTTTATTTATCGTTAAATATTTTAGTTGTGATAAGCCTCTGGTGATTTTTAAATATTATCATGTCGGTTTGATTTTAAATTTTATTTTTATTCGCAAGCAGTGTTTTAGACACACCAAAGTAAATGTTTAAATGTTGGGCGGAGAATAGAGGATAAAAGGGCCAAGAAAACTCTTGAAGGGCTCTTTTGAAATTTTCCGAATTTTCGACCCTCGGTAGTACCGTAGTTTTGAAGTGCCGAAACCGTCGTTATTTTGAGTGTTGTTCAAAGAGTAAGAAAGTTTTAATACTTTCATAGTACCGGACATTCTGCTGATTTTTGATAAAATTTTATTTTTGACGTAAACGTTAAATACTTGATGCAATTCATGTTTGTGTATTTTATCTCTCTACTTATTTTTTTTGACCGGCAAAAATCTAGGAAAAACAATTTTCTGAGTTCCCTCTATAACGATTTCGATAGAGACTATTTCATATCGTTATATACACGAATGATAAACATTAGACACAAACATTTTCACAAAGTAAAGAAATCAAATATGAGATTTGTTTCAATAAACTTCATGATATTTCAATTAGTCTTTAATTAAATTAAATAACACAAGTGATTCTGAGCCGGGTACGAAGTTTGGTTGTCTGAGCAAACCACATTATACGAAGTTGAAAGAATGAAACTATATCAAAAGTTTTTTTCGTACAGGGTTTATAGTGCAATATACAACTGATTCTTTTCTTGTATTCATTTGCCATTCTTGAAACCACTTTGTCTATTTTAGTCCGTTCTTATGTAGTCTTTCGTACGTTTTAGTTATCACGCTTAGGAGTGTAATTCTCCTATAGTTTATATTATTTTTGTTTTTTTATACTTACTATAGTTGTCATTATTTTTGTTACTCAAACTGTATTTCCATTTACGCTTTTTAACTTGAAATCTGTTTTTATACTCCATTCCACTATCTAGTTTGTTCACTTCGTTTTATAAATTACTGTCATTTCGCTTATTATTTCAGTTGTCTGTAATATTGTTTGTTTAAATAGTGTTTAAATATTTTAATTATCATTATCTGTATCATAATGAAATTGTCTTTTTCTTGCTTCTAATTTCTTTGTATAAGATTTTGCAGTTTCCTTTTCTCTTAGCTCGATATAATTTTCTGTATTTTCTTACCCTTTTCTTTTATCTGTTTTTATTCTTAGTTTTTGTAGAATTAGAAAGTGGTCTGTATATAATTCCGCATTTCTTCTAATTTCGTATCTAGAACTTACTTCTTAAGGTTTTTATATAATATATTTTATATCTTTCTCTACTACTTATTAACTTCTTGTATAATTCTGGATGTGTTTGTTATAATTAAATCCATTAAACAAAACAATCTATTTACATTATTATTTTTTATGTTGTCTTCACCGTACGTTCTCATTATTTATCTTGTCTCTTGGTTCCTATTTCCAACTCTTCCATATAAATTACCTTTTGTTATTATTTTTACATTTGTTTTTATTGTTACTGTTATTCTTATTACTATTACTAGCCATTGTTTTGAGTTTTCTATTCTTACTGACAACTATTTATAAATGACCGCTTTTATTTATACTTTCTCGTATCATTTATTACGTTATTTTATTTTAAATGCAAAGGATTATTTGTAACTATCTTAATGTTCCACAGTTTTGATTACACTTGTAATGATAAATTCCACAAAGTAAAAGTAAAAACAATCATATGGTTGTTTTATTTTGTTGGTCTATTTGTATTTAAACTTTTTGTATTCTTTACGTATTACCAGTCCATTCACTCCCTTTTTTCCATTTTGTATGTCCTCTATTTAAATCTGTTCTTTTTTTATTTTATATCTTGAGGACTTGAATATTTGTTTTAATTTATTCATCTTTAATTCTACATGTTTTTTTTGTGGTTTATTGGTTGGATTTTTATTATGCTGCACTATTAACGTTAACTTTAGACACATTTTGATAATTATTTTTCACTACACCATTCGGTTATCTGGATAAAATGTAGCCGAAGGAATAATCAATTGTTAACGCTTCAGTGCTTCGATGCCGGATATGTCAAATACAACTAACTACATGGAAAATGTGTGATGCTTAAGTGCTCGGTTATTTCACATTTACATTTTAATATTTTGAGTTTGAATTTTAAGACAAATAATTAGACACAATTTTTATCAAACTTTATTTATACGATGTTACCAAAATTAACTTTATTCCTAGAAACTATATAAACGAAAAAAATGGCTTCATTAGCCCAAATAAAATTTTATTTTTCAACTACCACAAAAGCAGTTAAAAAGGAAAGAACATTGTCTTTACTGAAGTAAAAATTTGCGACCAATATGTGCTTTTCCATGGACTTTACCTCCTAGTTCTCCATTTAAATTAATTGGCAATCCCAAAACACTAAATTCTACTGGTTTGTCCAAACCAGCAGTGCCACTGGCTTTCCCGCTTAATATAACACCCCTCTTCCTGCCAAGAACTGCTTGTACTTTACCTTTAGCTTCTCCACCACCAGACAAAAGAATTGGTACTCCAAGTATATTTGTATCTAATGGTTCCAGTTCAGCTTTACCCGATGCTTTGCCGTTCAGCAAAACAGCTCTATGCTTGCCAACAACTAATTCTCCTTTACCGTGTGCTCCCCCACTACCACTGAGGAGAATTGGTACTCCAAGTATATTTGTATCTAATGGTTCCAGTTCAGCTTTACCCGATGCTTTGCCGTTCAGCAAAACAGCTCTATGATTGCCAATAACCAATTCCCCTTTACCGTGTGCTCCCCCAGTACCACTGAGGAGAATTGGAGCTCCAAGTACATTGAAATTAATTGGCTCTAGCACAGCGTGGCCTTTTCCTTGGCCGTTTAATAGAAGAGCCCTTCCCTATAGACAGAAAAATAATTTTAATTCATTATTTTTGTTAATTTATCGAGAGCGGTTGTATCGGATGAACTAAAATATTATAAATAATGAATTTCAGTAAGGAATATAAATTAAATTAAAAATGTTCTAAAAGGTACACTGCGTTATAATAAAATCTAAAAATCTACTTCTTGAATCGTTGGGAGATATGTTATTCAGAGTTGAGGTTTTTGGATCAAGTGTTACTCAGACTATTTTGATGACAAAAAAAATACACAAACTTTGACCTACATAGTAATATTTCGTCTCTTGAGAGCAGAGTATACTAAAACACAAAATACAAATCTAACAGGAGGGAAAATTTTTATTTTCAGAAACTTGCTTGAATAATTTCGACACGAAAAACACAGATAGTAATTCCTTTATTTTTATCTAGTTTTAGTTTCAAAAAATCACATCTAATTTAAAAAAAAATTGGACATGATATACATAAAAGGCAAATTTTTTTAAATAATATGGTACGCGTTTAAAATCGCTGTTTTTACACCCGAAAATTATAGACAAACATATTTATTTTTTGTTATGGGCAAATGATCCCTATAAAGCGATTTGAAAGAATATTCTTCCACATTTATATTTAAAGAAATTCTACCTTTTGTCAAGAGAAATTTTCTACTTTTCTGTTTCATCCTTATATCTTTATTTAAATAAAATATCTTATGATATTCTGGATCCGTTTTACCTATTTTCATCTGATTCCAAATAATTTTCTTGTTTCTTACATCTCTCTTCTAATTAAATGAAGTTTTGTTGCTGAAATTCTTCCAGGAATGCGTAACGAATTGTTATTGAATACTTCTGTGTTAACCAACTGTATAAAGAAAATAGAAATCTGTTCCTATTTTTCAAAGTAGTTATCAGTGTACAAAGAGATTTCCATAATATCCTGCGAATACGATGAAAAACGTCGTAAATATTTTTTTTTATAAAAAAATGACACTTTCGAAAATATGTCTGTACATGCTTTCTGTCGATATGGTTTTCCGAACAATGCTTTTTATATAAGCGGTACTTTTTAAAAATATTGAGAATAGCAGGCAAATAGAGACGAGATGTTTTTTTTCTACAATACAAAAAAATCTCCTGCTTGAAACTTTTTGGTCATGAACGGAAATGTTTATTAAAGCATTTTTGGATGCTTTTCCTCTACCATCGTCCAAAATAATTGAACTGGAATTCGTTTAATTAAAAACTGTTTGTACTAATTGAGCACTAATACTCCAAATGTTTAGAAAACATTTTGGAGAATCTGATTTTGGTCTGATGATAAGGTATAAGGAAAAAAATATTTTCTGATGGCTACAGCCCTCTAACTTGCGTTTTCGTAACAACATTCTCTATATTTTAACTTTCTTTTTCGAGTTCTTCCCTTAATCTGACAGTGGACATACTTGGCTATTTTCGTTTTTTAAGGACCAAAACTCATCAAAAATTATTTGGTTGATTTTCTCGCAACATCTGTACCTAAAATTTACATATACTTGATTTGCACTTTTACTGTTCTTTATAGGATTTTTTACTGCGTCTAAATTTCTTAATTTTCTTTCTTTTTCGACTATTTCTATGGCTTCTCAACTGCACCATCAGAACTATCTGACTCAAGTTGTCGTTGGATTTTATTAGTTGGCAGATTTATTAGATTACCACATATCTGAATTGCGAGTTAAAATTGAGATCTGCAACATCATCGTCACCTAGAAATAGATCAGTATCTGCGATGAAAGATATCTCAAAATAACTGTTGCTGCCCCTGGCTTAAATTAGGCCAAAATACTAGGACAAAAACATACTTTATGAATGTCTTTTGTATTCATGAAAAATATGAGATATTTACACGGTGTAAAGGAATATAATAACACATTTACAACATCTCCTTTATTCTAAAATTATATGGGTTCATTTTTTATTTCCAGAAAAGAATTTTCAAAATTGTTAAAAAAATATTTTTATCTAATGTCCTTACTTTAAATAAAATAAAGGCTATGTTTCCTAGTTTCTCAATTTTAACAGATTTACTGTACCTATATGCATATTTAAAAGTTAAGTTTTAATATCTTTTATTTCAAATTAAAGCGAAGTTTCCCATTCTAATTTTAAAATTAAATTTATTAGAAGAAAAAATTGAAAATTGACATTTTTAGGGAATAATAATAATAATTGGAAGAAGAAGTAGAAAAATGAGAATTGATTCAAGAGATCAGTATTTAAATTTTTTGATAACAGTATTGGATAAGCAAGAACAGAATATAGAACATTTAAAATTGAAAGTAAATATGGATAAAAGAAACTATTATGAATAATACTAGATAGTAAATAAAAATAATATAAACAATGATTCTATTAAAACAGTTTCAATTGTCATGAAACTTTTTGTGTTATAACAGACAATTGTTGAGAGAATTTGGAACAATGGATAAAAAGGTTGTAAGAGGATGCAATCTTGTAGCCTAAGCCCAACGCTCCAAAAAGAATAAAAAATTATAATTAAAATAATATATTTTTTTATAAAAAATTGAGGCCGAATTTTAGTAATTTTAATAATAATTTTGGGAAAAATAGACTTACGTACGAAGAGCCTTGTGATTGAGCGATCAAGATAAAGAAGAAAATGCTGGAAACTGCTAAAAACTTCATGTTGTTCGAGATTTCGTTTTCTAATTTCTGAAAAAAATAAATACAATATTGATATATATATATCAATCCATTTGTAATTAAAAGGAACAAAAAAACAATAAAATATTAATTGTGAGTGGGATTATTTACATAAAAAATTTTACGGTATGCTTAGAATGCAATAATAAACACTTTACTGTACTAGAATAATTTACCTCTCAGATTAAATAGTTTATATGGATTACGAAATCCAATCAACTTTACTCTGTTTTAAATTTATACACTGTGTACGTAAAGTATGGAATAAATTGATTTTAAGCTGAACAAACAATTTTGAGGAAAAATCCTCAGACAGGTTGGTTTTAGAATTTAATTTAATACATTTTTACATAACAATTAAGTATACCATTTGTGAGTAACGATGACATTGACAATTTTTTTAAGTGGCACACCCTGTATAATTTTTGTTTTCTGACTATAACAAAAGCTTTACGTCTATCATTGAAATTAAAAACGTATCAGATACGGAATTTTAAAGTTCTAGAACATTAAATTTTACTTAGTTTATTATAATTTGTGTAGTAACGTAAATTCATTTTCTCCACGACCATTAGTGGAATATGTTAATTCCAAAATCAATTTTAATAACATGTAAACATTCTCATTTTGAGTGAAAATATTTATTCCGTAACACTTGCCTCTTATGTGTTTTGCATGTATTTTCATTCTATAACAAGTGATGGAATGATATTCCGTAACTGTTCTAAACAATATCAATAGCCATGAATGTCAAAACTATTAGTGTCAGATGTAAATGGCGGCATCGTAATAAGAAATTTTAGTTTAAGTAAAATAATCAGTGAAAAATCGAGTAAATTTGTGGTCGAGGAGAAAATATTGTCTGTAACTCTGTTAGAATAAGAAAAATCGATACTCGTGGTCCCTTACACTCGCTAGTCTTCCAAATCCTCCACTCGTATTGATTTTTTTTTCATTTTAACCTTGTTGCAGAATCTACTATTCTAAAGATATTCATTTTAAAGTGCTAAGAAATAGTATATTACAGTTCTTTAAAATATAAATTACAAAAAATATATTATTTTTGAATATTTATTCTAATGTAAAGTTTATATAAATGTTAACATAATTTATGTTAAAATTTAGTAGTTGTCGTTTGTTTTATTTTATTAGGAATATGCTATTAGTTTAAATGTCAGATAAGAATTGTCAAGTCATGTTTTGTGTTCTATGAAATGTTTTATATTGTTAGTGTGTTGTGTTCTATGATGTATATATATATATATATAAAAATTTATACTTATATTTGATGACTGTATTCTAGGTTTTAGATAATGCAGAATTTTTTATGAAGAATAACTTTTTTTCCTAAAATTAATAATAAAAAAGTTTTCCATATGATTCCAACTTAGGGGAACATATTGTATAATATGAAATTCATTTTTAAGGTTATTTTTTTCCCTTATTAGATTTTTGTATGCTACGCTCTAGAATTTTAATTCCTAAAATTTTCACTTCACACACTTATTGTATAAAGAACTATTTTAAATATTTTTTTATGAAAAATATATTTTCTTTCTTCCCGATTTTCGACATCGAGACCTTTTATTGAGTCCATCATGATAAATCGCACTAGACGTATATTTGTCGAGTTGCCATTCTCGGCACGTCGCCCATTCCATATTTTTTATTCACCCTCAATTATTACTGAAATGTAAATTAATTACGCCTTCATAAATTTGCATTTCGTTCATTTTAAAGTCGTAAAAGTTCCTTCTCCGTCTTGCACTTTTTGAATATTGAATACGATTCATTTTCATTTCATCAAGACAAACTGACTCAAAGTTAAAACTTCACTTTTTCCAGTTACATTTAATTAGTGACTATTTGGTCGGACCCTTTAATTTAAAATACGATCTCTTTATATAAATTATTGCTTTCACAAGTCATTAAAAAATATCAGCTATTTTTATACCTGTTTTCAAATAGATGTTGATTCAAATTATGCATTTCAATTGAAAAATTTAATCTACGAAAGTCAATTATGAAATAGTAGAGACAAGAAATTAGCGCGGAGAACTCAAAAACATTAAAAAGAACGGAAAAAATATTAAAACATGCATTAATGATATATATATATATATATAGTGTGCCTACTTAAGTTGGAACCATATGTAAAACTTTGTTATTATTGGTTTTTGAAAAAAGTTATTCGTTATAAAAAGTTCTGCATGGTCTAAAACGCAAAATGAGATAATCAATTTATTGCACTCGTATACGAGGTGCGTCAAAAAATATAAATTTGGCTCAAGAATAAAATACCATTATTTTTGATAAAATCGAAAAGCGTTATGACAAAAAGTTGACAAGAATTGAAAAATACATTCAGATATGCAATTACGTCTACTTAGCATGAAAACTTAGGTTTTGTAATTTTTTACTAATTTTTCATACATCTGTAACTTACCTGTAGTAACTTTCTGGCATTCCTCAGAAAAAATCTAGGACATACTGACAAGAAATATATAACATTTAAACATCAAAGGACTTTGGAATTTAGAAAATACATTAGAAATGGCAGCTTTATTAACGTGTGAAGAAAAAATAGAAATTGCTTTGATTGAGCGAGACACTATAAAACAGATAGAGAAACAGCAGATATTTTTGTTAATATACATCATCATAGAATTATTGGGCATTCAGTAGGTACAAAAATATTAAATAAATTCAAGACTAATTGATGTATTCAAAGTAATTTTAATAAAAATCGCAAGGGCTTCTATGATACAAAATATTACAATGGCAAATATTTAAAAACGAAATATATTATCCATAAATGAACTTTTCTCTCTCATCTAAAAAGAGTTAGAACAAGACATATATTTTTTCCGATAAGACAACGTTTTGTTTTTATGGAACTGTCTCATCACAAAATTATCGCTGGTTGTCAGATATTAATCCAAATTTTACAATAAAACGTCGTAACCAATATTCATTTAAAATGAACGTGTAATGTGGTATTTACAAAAATAAATTAATTTGACCATTTTTTTTTTCGACAAACCAAGAATGCCGCACGATACTTGCAATTATTACAAAATCAAATCACTGACTTTATGGACGAATATCCGTTACCAGAAGGTCTACAAATATGGTTCCAACAATATGGTGGTTCAATCAACAGTATAGTAAACATTGGAGTATATATTAAAAGAATGTTTATTGGAAAAGCGCTTCACAAATATTCAGATATTTTTGGGTCTGCCAGATCTCCTCATTTAATCCCCTTCGACTTTTTTTATAGATTAACTTAAAACAGCAGGTTTATCAGCAAGGGCTATTTAAATATATCGTTCATTTGGAGAGGATTATTTGCGAAAAATGTCAAAATATTACTCCAGGTATGATTTGGAATCTATTACGGGAGTTTGAAGAAACAGTCGCAAAAATAAAAATAGCTGAAGATTTTTAAACTTAGGTTAACGAGTACTCTTGCCACCGGTAGCTTTAATTACGTGCAATTTTAGATCCGTTAGATTTTTGTTAGTTGGGTATTTGGTTGTTTTGAAGATGTTTTTTGTGTGTATCATAAACTTTGTTTGTATGTGAGGGTTTGTGTTTATAAAAATGACGGTTAGACTATCCATTTCCAAGGTTTCAAAACATAACATCAATTGTTGTCACTCAAAAAAAAGTTAGGACAGAAATATACATTTCACTATATTCCCAAAGATAACGGTCGAAGTATTAAATATATTTTGGAAGGAGGGAGAAGCAGATAAGAGAAAGGCTTGGGAGAAGGATTTATCGATGGGAAAACCAATTACAAAAAGTATACGTGTAATTCAAAACATTTTAGAAATGAAGATTATCGTGCAGGAAGTTAATAAAAAATATAAAGTATTATATATATATATATATATATACAGAGTGGCCAATATATATACAGAGTGGCCAAACGAAAACGAAATAGAGCGATTATCAGGAACTGCATTAACATTTTAGAAAAACACAGGGACCTGTTGATTTTTGATCAAAGGGGGACACTTTTTTCCGGTATTTTCGACTTTGCTGCTTACACCTCCAAGCGAGGGTAACAATCGCCCCAAAATATTTAAATGGCATTAGGGGTCGAGTAAGGCATCATTTTAAAGCCCTTTCAATTCTCTTTGATTCGATGGCACCTCTCGACAATTCTTTGACTCAAATCTTCTATAGAGGCTGATTGTGTTTTGTAGATTTTACTTTTGAAGTATCCCCACAAAAAAAAATCAAGTGCCGACAAATCTAGTGACCGTGGAGGCCATTCAATGCTACCTCTTCTCCCAATCCAGTGCCATGGAAAATGTTGGTCTAAATATTGACGAACAATCAAAGCATAATGCGAAGGAGCACCGTCCTGTTGAAACATTAAATGATGTTCACTATACTGTTGGTCATTTTTAATAATATCGGTCAAGATAGAGTCAATAGAATCTTCCAGTAATTGCAAATACATTTCGCCAGTCAAATTACCAGGTAAAAAACATTGACCCACCAGCCGGTCACCGAAAATGCCAGCCCATACATTTATTTTATACGGATGGGTTGTTCTTCTCAAAAATGGTTTGAATGCCAGCTCGATTGATTCCAGACACAAATGCTAATTGCCTTGTACTTAACGTAGGATCTAGATGAACATGTCCCAAAACTGCAGCACAATGTGTTCCCTTCATTGTACTTTTCACTTTTGGAAACAGATAAAAGTCACAGGGAGCCAGCTCTGGTGATTACGGAGGATGATCAAGCACAGGAATGCGCCTGTCCGCTAAAAACTGGTTCACGGCATTATGGGCAGACGCATTGTCTTGGCGCAGCATCCATGCATCGTTCTTCCATAAATCCGGTCTCTTCTTCCTTCCTCTTTTCCTCAGCTTGATTAGGACTTCTTTGTAGTAGGTCTAATTAATCGTTTGACCCTCAGGCACCCGTTCAGTTGTGATGATATCCCTGATATAGAAAAAAACGATGAGCATTGCCTTCAGTTTTGACTTGCTCATTGGTGCTTTTTTCATTCTGGTCTTCCAGTGCATCGATTGACGCTTTGTCTCGGGATCGTATTGGAAGATCCATGTTTCATCACATGTGATGACATGTGTTAGTAAGTCTAGTTCTGCTTTGAGTCGTTCTATGACGTCACACTAAAGTGTCTTCTTTTTGTTCCTGAGAGAGGTTTTTCGGGACCATTTTTGCACAAACTTTTGCCATGTTTAAATTGTCATGCAAAATTTGTCTTACTGTCTCTCTGTTAATGTTTACCATGTCAGCGATCATCCGAATACTCAGGCGTCTATCTTCCTGCACAATTTCATTAATTTTCTGAACATTTTTATCAGTTGTTGAACTCACAGACCGACGGGGACGTTCATCATTTTCAACCTCCTCCCTACCTTCTGAAATTCTTCGAAATGTTGAAAGAAAAGCTACTGATGACACTTGTTCTGCACCACTTTAACCCAGATAAAGAATGCGGACTGGGAAGATTACCTAATCACTTGGGTGAGCTGAAGTCTGAGTAAAACCGAAAGAAGGCTTAGCTTGCATATGTATAGTTGCTGGAATATCGATAATGTGCGTGTCAAATTAATAGCAAGTTCAAATACCAACAAAATATTTAAAAAAAATCCAAGCACGTATTTAGAAAATGTATTGTGATGATGCAAAGCATTATAGGATCTTTCTATTTGAATTCACTCAACTCTTACTTACTTTTTACATTAAGTCAAATAAAAAATGCTTTTTCCAATTTTTCATAGTACTAAATTTTCTAGAGAATAAACAAAAATTACGAGTTTTAATTTGATTTATATAACTTAAGACACTATAGATGATCGTTAATTGACCTTTTTTCCTATTTACCTTCTCTGTATGTCTCATATTTTTGCAATATATATATATAGCGATATGGCACGCCTGTATGTACAAACATAAAAAAACAGTGTGAAATAAGTAATTAAATTGTATATACACCTTACTGGATATTTTCAAACACCGACTCAACATTAACTTTAACTTTATTCTATTATGAATTTCTTTTTAACTTCTAAAATTAGCTAGAATTAACAAATGATCACGTTCCGCCAATTCCTGGATTAACGGGTTCAATACTCTGGAATTTTTGGCTGAATCTCACGCACCCATTGACGTTGTGTTAATATTAATGAAACGGATCCCTTTCAAACAAATAACAAATTACAGCTCACTCTACCCTCGACATTCGTTCGTATGAATGTATTCAAAAAAAAAGGATTGTGTGTTAAAGAATGGGTTGGAGATTTATGTTTTAAATTTGTGCTGAAAATTTATATTATTTTAAATAAACATAAACATTAGATCGTAAATTTAAGATTAATAAAGGCGCTTTGAATATTATGTTTAAATAACGAATCATCTAAATATGTTTCCTTAAACTTCTATATTAGTCGTCACTTGAATATCAAGCATGACAGAAGTGCTCTGCTCCGAAATTATGTGACAAAACTAACCAGTTTTGTTTTATTTGAAAATAAGAAATAAATAATATACAAAGATATTGGATCAGTTCAATTTTTATTCCAGCTTATAAAAATGTCATAATCGAAACGCTGCACATTTTATTGGAACCTCCTGGACAAGAATCTCTAAAATTATTTCTTTTAAAGTGATTCTGTCTTATTTTGAGGATGATTATAAATACATTTTCTTTCGATTACAATCCACATCAAGTGCATTCATTCCCTTTTTCTATTAAACAAAACTCCTTACTATGAAAATTTCTTAAAATAATTTTATAAACTCTTCTTCCATTATTTTATAAGTTCATTGTTCGATAAACGTAGTGAATAAAAACAAAGCTTCAGCTTGCAACATATTTTCATTAAAAACTTTAATATTGTTTTATGGTTACACAAATGCAACGGATACCTACATAATATTTGGAAAAATTGTTATTTCTAAAACTGCAACATTCCGAAGCAATAACACTCTCAAACACATTGACGTTGCTCCAGTTTACTTTCCTATGACTTCTAATAGATTTCCCTAAAACTGCTTTTCCCGAGAATGTAATCGATTCAAACTCAAATTAGTATCTTTAGAGAACATTCGCAAACACATCGAGTTGAAGTTTTATACTTAACTTAAAATTTCAGGATATTCTATGAAATTCTTTAAACATAAAATTAGTCTGATTCAGTGTTAATATTAATATTTTCAAAGGCAATTCCATCTGAATATAGAATGTAATTTTCAAGTATCTAATCCTGATGAAGCCCTTAAGTAAAAGTATAGAGGTGCTAACAAAATTAATCTTGGAACTGATTACACTGGAGCGTAGCTTAATTATGGCGATGTCATAATGATTTATTGTCGGTGACAATATTTTTTTTATGTTGAACAGAATATATACAGGTTGGGTCAACGAAAATGAGAGAGAGCTTCAGAACAAACTAACTGGCGCTTGGCATCATTGTTCTTTTTTTAAAATTTGTTGTAAACAGTAAACCTATCTCGTCTCCATTATAGTGAACCGAAGCCATGATTAACATTAGATAACCACTCTACTCCATTTGAATATTAAGGTAGAGTAAAATCTTAGAAATGTTTTGTGATAATACCTAATTTAGTAAAATTATGCAAATCATGGAACGGTACGTAAGGTAAATAAATCTTCAATATTTGTATATGATTTTGTTTTGACGACTTGAGGATAAGCTAAATACTTATCTAAGATTATCGATATTTTACTATCTTTCATTGTTATAGCCTAGTTCCTAAGAGAATTAATGTTGCTCGTAGCCATAGTCGTAATAGAAATAAATATCTTATATTTTAATGGCCATGGCGTTCACAAATAATTCAAGTTCTTCTTCTTAAAGTGCCATGCAGATTCCTGCTTAGGCGTCCATCGTTTCTCTCATCATATGATTCTATTGATTGCAGCATTTTGTAGTGCCTGGAAGTTCCGTATTCCTGTCCATTATCGTATGTTTCGTAGCCAGGATAGTTTTCTTCTACCTATTCCTCTTTTTCCTCCTTCTATTTTCCTCCTGGAGAATAAGACGTTGGAAATGATCAACGTTCTCCGCGCAGTATGTGTCCAACTTAGCCAGTTTTTCTTCTTTTGATGTTTTCGAAAAGTTCACGGTCTACCAAACCAGCTCTTCTCAGTATGTCTTCGTTACATCTCGAAGGCCTCAACTTTGTTGATAATTGCTGTTTTCAATGCCCTTGCCTCAACTCCGTACAAGAGAACGGACCAGACGTATCACTTTACTATCCTATATCTGAGACTGAGATTCAAGTTTTTGTCTGTCAGAAATTATCTAAGTCTTAAAAACGTTGTTCGAGCTTGCTCGATTAAGCATTCTATTTTCTGATCTGGATCCCATTTTTGGTTGATCATGCATCCCAAGTATTTAAATTGAGTGACTTGTTCAATGCTCCTTTCCATTTATAGATATTGTGGTATTTGGAGTATCGTTTCTACTAATGGCCATACATTTGGTTTTACGGATGTTCATTTTCAGACCCAATCTTTGACTTTCTTCATTGACCTTATCTAGTAGAGTTTGTAGATCATTTGCACTATCCGCTAATATCACGGTATCATCCGCATATCGGATATTGTTGACGGGAATTCCGTTTACTTTAATGCCCATGGGACTGTCGGAGATTGACTCGGTGAAAGCTCTTTCCACATACAAGTTAAAGAACATCGGAGACAAGATGCACCCCTGGCGGACGCCCTTTTTTATTTCAAAGTCCTCAGTTGTTCCTGCATTTTGGATTCGGATTTCCGCTCTTTGGTTCCAGTATAAATTACCTATAAGTCTGATATCCTTTCCATTCAGTCCCAAGTCTCTAAGATATGATATGAGGAGATCGTGCTTTACATTGTCAAATGCTTTTTCGTAGTCAATAAAGCACAAAAAGACGTCCTTTCTCTAATCCTGGCAATTCTGCACTAATGTTTGGAGACTGAATATGGCTTCTCTTGTTCCAAAACCGCTCTTAAATCCTAATTCACTAGCACCACTTACTTCCTCGAACCTAATTCAAGTTAATAGAAATTATTGTATTTAGTTTTCGATAAACATGAAAAATAGGAGTTACTAAAAATGGAAGTAACTTGTTAGTATTCACCAATTAAAAAAATAAAACTAGATCATTTGTTACTCAATGAAAGGAGTGGTACATTTTTAAATAACACAATCCTTCAAGTACGTTAACGCCATAGTTAAAATAATGCAATGGCATATGGAAAATATACGATATATAAAGTTTTAAAAGAGGAAAAATTTAAAAAAATGTAATTCATAAGCTTGTTCACTCATTTTTTCTGAACAAGCAAATATTCCAACGTTCAATAAAGTTTTGCAGGCTATAACCAACGATGATGATTTACCCACAATAAGCCTAGATAAATTGTGGAAATAAAACATGAATTAAAATTAAAATATGGGCAGACATTAATTAATTCTGAAAAAATTGTGTGTTGGAGACGACAGTACCTTAGAAAAATAAAATAAATTAGGACATAAAATAAAAAAATAGACCAAACATGGGTTAATGCAGGATTTTAGACAAAAATATAAACTCATCTAAAGAAGCATTTTTATAAGGATTCATTACTGGAATTAAGAAATCTACAGGTAAAAATATAAGAATAATTATTTGTCATTTAGGCAGTATGAACGGATTCTTGAGGGTGGTTTACTTTTATTTGATTAAAAAAAACCGTTTATTGCATACAGATGCTTCAAGTTTCAGGGTACATAATAAATTGTATAAAGAGAAAACGAATATTATTATTATTTCATATTTTTATTGGATCAGTAAATAGTAATAAAATAGGATAATATAGGATATTTTTATATTTTATTTAATAAATTATAGAATATTGTATTCTTGAATTTTCCTTTATTTTGGGAACGGATCTCTATGGTTTATTGATGTTGGAGACTGATTAATGCAAGATATTTCCGGGAATTTACTCTCTCTTAATGTTCCAATGAATATAGTCACGTGAAGGACAATTTTGTATCTTTTTAGTAAAAAAAAAAAGTGAGTAATCCGGCACTTTGGTTGCACCCTTTATGCTACGTTGCAGTGGATTGGTTAGCGAACTAAATCTTTCCACAAGACTGAAATTAATCAGCTCATTTCCCATAGGTGGGTAAATGTAATAACACGTTTCGGAATATCTTTTAAATAAAAAACAGAACATCACTGAATGTAAGGAACTAATCAGATTCAAAAAATTAAGTGATATAACTTCTTATATTGAGGGTTTATTTGAAAATCTGACTGTATGAGACATTCTGTTTTCAACGAAATCCTCTTTGCAGTTTCGTATTTATTGATGTACAATACGTTAAGGAATAGCAGCGAATTTTAATACAAATCCTATATGAAAAAAAAAAAATACTGAAAAAATGTTTATTAATATAAATAATGCTTTATTTGCTGAATTACTATATTTTGTTGATATTCAATAAACAAATAACATAACATTCATTCGAATTGAACACAGTGCAAGTTATAAAAATTAGTGTTTAGGCAGATATTACCTTTAACAACATTTCTTATATGATAATTACTTTATTTATGTTCCTTAGAACTACGCCAGTGGTTTCTTCGAAATATAAATTAGAATGAAGTTGGTACATAAAGAAACTTAATATCGCTGAAATTTCTTTGAAGTACACCAAGCAAACGTAATTGTTATTTAATTGAAACTTTTAAGAATAAAAACAAAAAAAGCGTATTGTTAAAGCTTTAAAGTACCAAAAGAACTCGGCTTTCTCACATTATTAAATTTTAATCTGGTAATTCTTAAACAAGGGACAGGAAGCAGTGCCGGCCTTTAGCTTATTAATGTCAATTTGCGTTAAATGTCCGTGTCTTCCACAGTTATTAAAGCGTAATATTTTTTGACTCATCTTTTTTATTAATTGGTTTCTAAATATTAATAGAGCTTTGTAAAATCGTGTACTATATAGTATGGTTCAAATGAAAGGAATACATTCATTATTTCGTAAATCGGCGATTTTAGGGGAAAATTCTGAAACCCGTCGATTTTTATATTTTTTTATTTCTTTCATCTCTGTGAAATAAAAAATGTGGGTCTTGCAATACATCAATTGAAAGGTCTTTTAAATATCTATTCACACATATAAACTATGTCAAAAGTAAGTATTAATGATATTCGAACAGATTTCTTAATTTATTATGTATTGTTATGATATAACTAAACCGAACTTTTTCTAAATTATCTATTGGGCGAGGATTTGGTTCTATTGACTAACTCAGAAAAAGTACCGACAAATTATAACTTACAAAAATGCAAAAAGAGTATAATGACACTTTCATATGAAAGTAATTCTCGAGACGTTAAAGATTTCCAAATGTGTCAATCTCTTCAAGCTCAACTTATAGCGCTTAATTTACTTTTGTTGATATTTACAACTGTCGAATTATTAAAAATCTTCGGCTTTTTACAGATCTAACAATATCTCCAAATCTGAAGAAACTGGAAAAGCGAAATGTCTTTACAGAGAAAACCTAATAAAATATCTGTTTTCCTCTAAATGCCTCAAAGATAACAATCATAAAAATTAATTTTTACTGCCGTTTGAAGCGTTAATTTGTATTTCATTAATAAATCCACTGTTAGTCGAAGATTTCATTAACTTATCAAGCACATCATATGTACGGTCATACGTTTCCATAGTTCTTTCAGAATCCTCTTCAATTGCTCCATCTTCAATTTCAGAATTTCAATAAATGTCCTGTCACGGTCGCTAAATATTTAAAAATGGATAATAATTTCAGTACACATACATATATTAACGAATTCTCGACTTTTTACAAAAACTATTGACAAAAAAACCCCATAATACAACAAAAACTCTCATTATTAAAATATATAAACCATACGGGGTGCAATTTTCTACAAGTGTACTAAAATATCTAGCACCTGCGGCGACGCTAGACACTGCTTCACAAGGATACTTAAAAAATTATGTTTCTTTTACTAATTACCAATTAAAAAATATGAGGGAGTGTCGTCAACCCGTTTAATGATTCCGTTTTTAACCAAAGTATCTAACTCAGCTTTTATAGGGTTTTCCATTAGGGATGCAATTTTTTGTGAGGTTATATTTCTTATATCTGTCATTCGAATTACCAAGTGACATTGGCATTTAAAATCTACTATAGTTGGCAATTTATAAAATGGAAAGATACAACGTGTCCAAATAATTCAGCTTTATTACGAAAATGTACGTTCAAACAAAGTTGTTTTTCGTAAATTACGTGATTTTTATACTAAACATAATCGTCCAAATAAATCAACAATATTGAGAATAGTGCAAAAGTTTGAACAAAGTAGTTCAGTTTTGGATGTAAAAACACGAATTCGTCATCGTCCAAGTCGTTCACGAGAGAATATTGATGCAGTTCGTGAGAATGTTGAAGATGATCCAAGAATGTCGATTACACGACGTTCACAACAATTAAACATTCCGCAAACCACATTATGGACAATTTCACACAAAGATTTATCGTTAAAGGCTTATAAAGTTCAGCTGACATAAGAATTGAAGCCAACAGATCATTTAAAACGTTGTCAATTTGTTAATTTCATCGAAGAAAAAGATGACGAATTTTCAAAAAAAATCATCTTTTGTGACGAAGCACATTTTCATTTGAGTGGTTATGTAAACAAGCAAAACTGGCGTACTTGGGGTGATAAAAATCCAAGACAGATTCATGAACTTCAAATGCACCCAGAAAGAGTCACTGTTTGGTATGCGTTGTGGTCTGGTGGTGTAATTGGACCAAACTTCTTTCAAAATGAAGATGGTGCTGCTGTAACTGTAAATGAAGCACGAAATCGAAACATGATAAACAATTTTTTATTGCCAGAGCTTGAAAATATTGATATCAGAGACAAATGGTTCCAACAAGATGGTGCAACATGTCATACAGCTGGTGAAACGATCAATTTATTGCATCAAACATTTCCTCAGCGTGTAATCTCAAAAAATGGTGATGTTAATTGGCCAGCAAGATCGTGCGATTTAACACCATTGGACTATTTTCTTTGGGGGACTATTTTCTTTGGGGCTACGTTAAAAGTCTTGTCTATCGGAAAAATCCACGAATAATTGACGAATTAAAAGCTGAAATAATTCGAGTTATTGGTGAAATTGAACCTCAATTGTGTGAAAATGTTATCAACAATTTTGACAAAAGAATAACCTATTGTAGAGCAGCTAGAAATGGTCATTTGTCAGATATTATTTTCAAGCTATAATTGCCATACCTTAAACATTTATTTTAAATAAAAATTTGAATCATTACAATTGACATACTGTGTTTTATTAACAAATAAAAAATTGCGTTCTTAATGGAAAACCCTTTACTTGATCACCACGTGAGAATGGTATTTTTCTACGGCCAGCCATAGCATATGGTGTAAGGTTGTTTTCTAGAAAGATATGCACATGATAACCATTAATTGGTTGTAGAGTACGTCTTTGAATTATTTTTTTTTCTTACGTCTTTGTAATATGTAATATTTAAGATAATTAAGTAAGCAAATCTTGTAGGTGCTTGATGATTGGGCCTAAAGACGTTCTATAAGTCACGGGAAGGAAGCGGAGGATGGAGACAAGAAAAGGAAGTAATTTTCGTTGACTCGGATTCAACTAAGCGCATTCATTGAAATCAGTACGCTATTTGGAAGAGCTATCGAACATCTACGAGCAGAATTGTTCGGTGTCGAACAGATGGTAGTTGAGGACTTGAACGCCATTTCAACCTTCATAAGGGAGTCGGGGTGGTCCGAGGAAGAACACGAGAAGGGGTAGACTGGAGAATGGCAAAAAGAGCTTGAAAAGGCCTGAATTATTATAAATTATATCTTGTTTTATGTACCCAAGCGGATTCTCGCGTGTCTGATATTACATTTATTTTATTCCATACATCTTACAAAATGTTAACCAGCTGCATTAACCTTTTCACCGCTGTCTGGTGCAGTTTTGTAGCAACAAACTTGCGATGGATTTGACTTAACCAAAACTTGAATTTGTGTATTTTTTAATTTAGAAGTAGATTCTTCAGTCGTTGTTATATTTAATCCTACCTTAACATAATCTTCCATATTTTCAATTATATGAATTTCTTTATAATGATGATAACCGGTATAGCATCCTCTGCGTCTATATTTTTTACAAATAATGCTGGCCGGAATATTTTATTTCTTTTGTTTCCACCAATTTTTTTTTGCTCATACTGAAAGTAACATTTTTTTACAATTTTATTCATTATAACCCATGGTATATTTATATGGTACAACCCACGCACAGGTTCATCCTTCTGTGGGAATTCTATATTTATTTATCGTTAACTCAAAACTAGTGTATATTTCAAATTGAGTAGTAAATAAATATTATTATAATTATTATTATCTTAAAAGAATTTTTACTATTTAGTTTAAATTTCAATTTGGAAATATCCTGAGAAATATCTCAATTTTGCATTTTTTCCTACAATTTTATCAGACGTACATACAATAAAGAAAAGTATTCTTCTTAGACCTGCATTAAATAGGTACATCGGATGTAACAATTTTTCATTTTCTTAAAAATATCTTTTAGTTTTTTCAGTAGTTCCATATATCGAATCTTGTTTCTAGTCACTTTCCTTTACGTATCAGCTTAGCATCGTTAGATCGCAGATTAACTATCTCTTTTCTAAAAAGAGGCAATGTTTTTATGTAGCTGTTAGTAGGCATAAATTATTAATAACTTATAAACAAAAAAGTTCTAATATATATATTCTTTAAATTTTTTTATACTCACCATATCTGGATTATAAATAAATGTTTTCTGGTGGACTACTATTGTACAGTAAAAATATTTGTTAAATTACATTCTTTGTATTTAACATAAAAAATTTATAAATATTTTCGTTTTTATACTTTTCAGCCTCGCTTTGTTACGACAGATGATGTAGTTTTCTGTTAAATAAGGTGTAAAGTGGCAACTGGAAAAAAATTCTTAATGACCAAAATTGGTGTGCACCAATTTTCATAAAATTAGTTAATCTATTAAATAACAAAAATAAATAAAACCATGACTCCTATTAATATATTTTTGAATTTATATTAATAGTAGTATATTTTGCATTACATTGCAAAGACCCTATTTAATGAAATAATTACAAATGTTTATTATAACTCTCTTGCACGTAAGTTTTTCAGTTTATTAAGGTAATATTTTTAATAAATAAAAATGTCTTAAAAAACTCAATACTAAGGAAAACCCTTAACATAAAAATCTAGACGCTAGATAATTTCTAAAAATATATTGAATCATATTTTTATATCCTGTTTTCCCTATATAAATATTCAAAAAATGTATGATAAGTTTTTTGGAGATAAAATGTAAAAACCAAGTTTCAGCTACACGCACAATGCTATATTGAATATAATGTAGCTATGTTTTACATTTTAATAGAATGGGAAAGGAAGTGTTAGATATAAAAAAAACTTTCCACTGATGATCATAATAATGATTATATTTACATTATTCAGCACTTTAACTGACTAAGACAATGTTCAATAGAAAAATAACTTATATAATAGATAATAATTATAATACAATTAACTATGTACAAAGAAAAAATTTGAATTTGACACGCAAGTTTTTTGGTGTATCCAAGTTTAGTTATAATTATAATCCGTTACTTTTTATATAAATTCTTGGTGTTTATAAAGTACTTATGAAAATGATGTTCGTTAAAAAATAAATAAAAATTTATACCACTGCACTATTATTTATTTTACAGTATTTATTCCTTTATCTTTAAAGCAAATAATTTTAATAGTGGATGAATCCTATACATGAAATAAAATTACACAGCCTACAGCTGTAAACCATATTTTATTTAACCCACAAGAAGCATGATTGGGCCGAAATCACATTTTCAAAAAATTACAAGAAATTAAAAACTGAAAGCTGCAGTATGCTGTATTAAATTGTATATAAAAATATGGTTAAATTATATTTCCATGTTTTGCTGGGAAAATGGACTTCAGCCCAACTTCTTCTTGGATACAGAATTAAGATTTTATTTTCTAACGTTTTAAAATTTTAGTTTTTGCACACATGTGTAAAAATGTTTGTTATTTAAAAATACTAGTAATCTAATTTTCAAGTAAACTGAATAAATAAAACACAAGGATTAGTCTTTAAATTTGTTAAGTATTTTTGTCAACAACGTTTTTAATTTGGATACACCTGGAAAATTAAATTACAATACTAATATTCGAATTATAGACAAATATAGATTCTTTGTCAAATTTACCGTTCTTAAGAACTTACATTGCTATTTACTCGAGAAATTATTTAAGTCTTATATACACGTGAATATAATACATTTCTCTTTGGTTTTCAGTGGTAATTATAAAAAATAATAACGTTTGATGCCACACCTTATATTTTTTTAATCTCCTAATATATAAAATAAAAGAAAACTTCAATTGAGATTTATTGCTAAACATTCACATTTTATTTGATCGTAGACTATATAGCAGATTATTATAATTGCCAAAATGGAATACTTAATGTACCATTACCACCAAAATAACAAAGTTTCAAATAAATAATACATTCTAATAAAAATAACACAGTCAAAAAAATTAAATAGTCGCCATTTTACAAATTTTAAAAATAGTAATGCGATGTATTTGTAAATAAATATCCAAAATTTTTTATTATTTTGCAGAATACATATTAGTTTGTTCTGTTTTTGTTATATGAGAAAGGTTTGAGCATATTTCTTGAAGAATACAAAAAAAATGGTATTTTCCTTTAGGCCGTATAACGACACAAAATTTTACGGAACAAATTATTTTATGCTCGTTTCAAACTAACTTAATTTTTTATTTGAACTGAATTTAATTAAACGAAACAAAAATTTGTATTTATATTTCAGTAAATTACGTATTATGCGATATGTCTCAACACTAAACAAATAAAATAATTACCATCGTTGTTACAAATTTTATATTTATTATCTTCAGTTAAATTCATTAAACTTTGGAAATTTATTCACTAAAAGCGAGAACGCACCGGTATGCGTATTTAAAACCTTAAAATTCGAAACGTCTGATTTGGACTAGTTTTTATACACACATATTTATACATTGAGATTGATTTTTTTTAATTTATTCGCTAATCAGTCACAAATTAAAAATCGCGCGCTACGAACGTCACATCATGTCTCACCTTTAGTTTTCATTTTCAGTCTTAGGAACTGCGTTTTTTATCGCGCGAATGAACCTTAAAAATCACTGTCGAGGTGTCACACCTGAACGGTTTTCTCACTTTGGTGTGAGGTTGGGATTACCATCGGCGCACATTGAAAATTAATTTCTAGTTTTTCTAGTGCTTCCCTCGGTGGTAGATGAGGACGGTCCAGAACTGTAATGATGGGTTGGAAGTCTGGAACAAAGGAAAAAATGTTAAAAATTATACATTATTAATTATCGGAACACGTGTAAATTTGTTTGTACATTGGGGGTTTTTTATCTAACTGCACACTGTATAGGATGTGTTAATGTCTTGTATTAATGTATAAATATAAGAAACAAATTACAAACCATTGTTGTTGGCTAATGGATATACAATATGTCCCCCTAAGTTGGAATCATATGGAAAACTTTTTTATTATTAATTTTAGGAAAAAAAGTTATTCTTCATAAAAAGTTCTGCGTTATCTAAAACCTAGAATACAGTCATCAAATATCAAATTTTTTCAGTGGTATACGAGGTTTGTCAAAAAATATGAGTTTTACTCAAGAGTAAAGTACCTTTAAATTTGACAATATCGAAAAATGTTACTAAAAAAAGTTGTTCAGAATTAAAAATTACGTTTAAATATGCAAGTACATCCATTTAAATTAAAACTTCAGATTATTTTATTTTTTACTAATATTTCTATTTTGAATGAACATTTATCTCTTGTGATTACGAAACACATGATAAACTTTTAGTTTTTCCATGTTTTCTAATAATTTTGCAATTAAAACGCGTAATAAGTGCACTACAGATAATTTTGCATTATTGTAGACATACGTTTCAAAAATAATTTTATTAATGTAAATGGATGTACTTGCATATTTAAACGTAATTTTTAATTCTGATCAACTTTTTTAGTAACATTTTTCGATATTGTCAAATTTAAAGGTACTTTACTTTACTTTAAATGTTACTAAAAAAAGTTGATCAGAATTAAAAATTACGTTTAAATTGCAAAATTATTAGAAAACATCAAAAAACTAAAAGGTTATCATGTGTTTCGTAATCACAATAGATAAATGTTCATTCAAAATAGAAATATTAGTAAAAAATAAAATAATCTGAAGTTTTAATTTAAATGGATGAACTTGCATATTTAAACGTAATTTTTAATTCTGATCAACTTTTTTTAGTAACATTTTTCGATATTGTCAAATTTAAAGGTACTTTACTCTTGAGTGAAACTCATATTTTTTGACAAACCTCGTATACCACTGAAAAAATTTGATATTTGATGAGTGTATTCTAGGTTTTAGATAATGCACAACTTTTTATGAAGAATAACTTTTTTTCCTAAAATTAATAATAAAAAAGTTTTCCATATGATTCCAAATTAGGGGGACATATTGTATAAACAAATTCAAGGTAAAATTACAAAAGTTTTATATAAAAAATATAATACCCAGTCTAATAGAGTAATAATATTAATATTAAGATTAAAGTGACGAAATGAAATGTACCTAAATGAATTTGACGTATTCTAATATATTGTTTTTAAAAAATGAATTACTATATCTTATAGTACCGGGTACTTTATTAAAATTGTCAAAACATTTAAAAACAGTGAATATATGGAATGTGTTTTGTTTGTTCTTATTATATGTGTATTGTTATCATTCGTTGTGTGGAAATTTTGAATATTTAGATTAAAATTGATACACTTTTGAATATAAGATGGAGCTAAATAATTTTTTGTCTTATAAAGAAAAACCATTGTTTGAAAATATAATCTTTGTCGTACTGTAACGAAATTTGTTGTCGGTTTATATCTAATTACTTTTACAATAATTGTCTCATACCTCGATTTTGAAGCTATTGTAAATAAGCAGTCTGATTTAAGTTGAAAAAAAAGATTATTTATATAATAAAAAATTATTAACGAATGTTACAATATCAATTCGCTAATTGTTAATTTTAAGATTTACTGTGCTGAGATCAATATTATACTTAGATTTAGTTGTTAATATCATTTCTTTTGTTTTCGATTTAATTTGAATTTGTTATTAGTACGATATTTTTAAAATGCTGTTAAAATAACATTCTTTTTTCAATGGCTTTCTCTACACTTCTATCATAACACGCAAATAAGGTGTTATATACAAATCAATTAATAAAATCCCATTCAACAAAAAGGTTTATATAATTTAAATACAATATGGAAAGAAGAGGTCCTAACACACTTCCCTGAGGCACACCTATATCAATTGTTAGTTCATCGGGAAAAACGTCATTTACTTTTATGCGATCTCCTCTTAGTTTTATTAGTAATATGAGTAACCATGACAATATGTATTATGTATTTATATGTATAATATTATTCGTGTATAATTCAATAGTTGTAAATAAAACACATTTTTAAGTATTTTCAGTGTATTATTGGTATATTATTTTAGGTGTATTAGTGTAAAATAGTATCATCGATTTAACTTCGATAAACATCTAAAATTTGTTTAGATATAACTCAAATTATTTGGACTGATCTACAATTATCCCTAAATACGTTGCTGCTTTAGTAAAATGCGATTGACGGAACGAACATTTTGCTGAGAAAAGTATTTCAATAAAGCGATGGCCAACTAAATTGCTTTTTAACTTGATAGATGAAAGGAATTCGACGGTTTAGGAAATATCAAAACATCCGAGTTAGAAAACGTATGATTTATAGATTCCAATACTATGCAAGATTGCTATATTACATATTATATCATTATTCAAAATAAGATAGTCATGTGTTCGTTTTTCTCATGGTTTAATAAGCAACAGAAATTTTGCTTATCATTTAGGTTATAAACTTATTCGTAATTTTTCTTGGGACTCGCTTCCAATTGTCTAAAAAAATACTATTTTGTAAAATTGTACTGTAAATAACAAATTTAAAAGTTATTACTTTAAAGTAAACATTGTTAAAAAACACAAACGATTTAAGAAATTAATTGTATCATTTAGTTTCTGCAAATTAAAAAAATATTTTTTTTCAATAAACGCAATTATTGTTTAAAATAAAGTGTCGGATAGTAAGGTAAAACATCCATTATAAACATGAGAATAAAAAGATAAAAAGATAATCCTCCCATTTTTAAATAAGTAAGAGATATACAGATTAATAACAGTTAATTAAGTAATTAGGGAGGAATAACCGATTTTTTAACATATAAATGAGCATCGCTAATGTACAAAGCTAATTAAAACAAATGTATTTGTCAGCCAAATTATTTTTAAGTCCATCTACAATAAATAGAATACTGTTTGACGTCACAATTTAATTTTAAAAGTTTTCTACGTGAGGTAATTTCAGCAAAAAACCAGTTTGTTAATTTTTTACTGCAATAATGTACGTTCCAGGTCTGAAAATGTTTTTTAATTTCATAAATATTTTTATAGAAGAATTAGCGGAAAGTCGGACAATTTCAGTGAAGTAACTTTATTCCAGGCAGTTATCTAAGTTCTTCTAACCTTTTGCTCCAGAAAAATGTGTAAAAATATTAATTTTAGAAGAATCTCATTGCCACTATAATTGAAGGCCTTTGATCCATCAAACATGTGAGCCATATGCGACAATGGATTTTATGCCATTTTGAAAAATCTAAAAAAGATTTGTGGGCAGATTCAACGTAATAACGTTGAAATAATAACTCAAAGTTTAAAAAAACCTCTAGATAACCCTTTAATGTCTGAAAATTTTTGAAACTTTCTCTTTGCATCTTGGATTTATCACTCAAATCATATAGTTTCATATCAAAATTTTTTAATAGTTATTTATAGAAAAAACCCTATCTAATGCACATTTAAAATATATTATATTATTTCGCCTATAAATGATCTTAATTACAAAATAATAATAATAATAATAATAATAATGTTTTTTTCATATTTGAAGCTATTGTTTCTCTTAATCAACGAAACCTTTTATCTAAAACTGTACCTCTAACTATCTGTTTAGCAGTAAACATTAAAAACAAACCAATTAGCATATTGTTACTACAGTTTATAGACATGGCGTTATATATTACCTAATTTATCACCTTTGAGGACAGTAAACAAGTTTGTGTACATCATTATGCCCTTCTTTTAAAGGCTGTAAATATAAAATATCTAGCTGCTTATTTTCCAATAACCAGAAAGGGTAATATTAGAATAATTTTGAATTGCAAATTACCCACTCGTTTTATGTTATAGACATAGTTTTTCGCTCCTGATGAATGAACTAAACTTGAAACAAAATAAGAATTTTTCTTATTGACAAAATGGTAAAAAATAATTTGCATATTTAACTAACAAGAATTATAAACAGATCAATATATAATAATAATAATAATTCAATAAATTAAATAGAGGGAGATGTAAATTTAATATTCTCTGAAATTAATAGATTTAAAAAAAATCATCCTTTCTGATGAATATTGTTCTAATTACAAATAATAATGACGTAATCGGGCTTTTGTACATGTCAAAATCGATATATTTTTAAGAAAAATTAGATTAAATAGCGCTATGCAGCTTCACTTCCCGATAAAACCTGCATCATCCTGTATAAATTACAACAGGCAAAATTGAACAGTATCGATTAAGGTTTCAAATGATATTTTAACAGTGCTGTTTTTATATGTATAATTATATATTTTTATTACTTTTGTCGGAAGTACTAAATACGTATTCAAATTAATTTCCGCCCTTTTCAAGAACAATAATAATAAAATCTTTCATAAAAAAACAATATAAAGATAACAATACAATTAAAAAATATTTCTCGTAGCCTAGAATATACACAATGTCGAATTTTTGCATGAAATTAATTCCCATATCGAATGGTCATTTCGCATGAGACTATTTTTTTCATTTATTAAACGCAACGAAACCCAATGATATCAAACTTCCTTTATGAAATTCATAATCCATAAGTGGTCATTACAGACAATGTTATTCACCGAAAACATGCAACCGAAAAAAGAAAACCGGAAACATTTTTACATGCTACTCACAAGTAACGTAATCACTTTTTTATGTTCATTTTATTAACTTTACATTATTTTTTTGAAATAAATAAAATAGTAGTAACTAAATTCTTCATATTTCTACTTATTGGAGTTAAGACAACAGTGAGCGAATACCAAAAAAAGTAGAAAAAGAAAAAGAGGAAGAAAACAAACAACAAGCTATTTTATAATAATTTTGTCTTTTAAATGGACTTGCAAGAATTTTTTGTTATTTAAGCAAGTTTGGTAGATATATATATATATATATACAGTGTATCACAAAAAAGTTTGATACAAATGGAGAAAAACATTATCTAACATTTCACAAAAAAATAATCTTGATAACAAACTCTGGATGACTAGCAAATCCATAAATAAGTAACATTTTTACACATTAGCAGGAATGCATGGAAAACCAAAAATTATAATTTTGGAGTAAAATATGTTCAAATGTAATGGAGACCACACTTGTTCATTGAAATTGTTATTAACTATCAAAAAATTATTACTTGTAGATTCCTGGTTATCCCAGATTAATATGACACGTCAGAAATTATTACATTATTTATTAAATAAAAAAATAATATAATAATTAAAAACTGAAGCATTAGTTTGGATTGTATCGAATAAATTATTTTAAGATATTTCGAGTTTCATCTGGAATTTAGCTTCACATGTTTGTGTAATGAGTTTCTCAAGATGATCAACATCTTGACATGACCTCTTAAGGTATCCCTTTTCTTTTAACTACCCCCACAAAAATAAATCTAGAGGGGTAATGTCAGGAGACCTTGAGGCCAAAGAAACTCTATCGCTAAAAATACCAAGGAAAAACTATCGAACAATTTTTTACAGTGACATATTGCTCCATTTTGTTGGTGCCATATTTTTTCACTTTTATTTAGTAGTAGGTCATCAAGAAAATCAGAAAACTGATTTTTTGAAAATTCTGAGCACCTTTTTTCATTAAAAAAAGTATAATCCAACAATTCTATCTTCATAAATGCCACATTATATATATATATATAGGATTAACAACGCACTAACATCGACAATATTGAGAACTTACTGTACCATTAGAGAAATATATTTGTCGTATCATAAATCTTTTATCTTCTAATTCAATTCGAACCTTCGTTCAATACCTCCTTCTATTTAATAATGGGTAAATTGTAGTTTGTATTATCCAAAAATTTATTTCATTTTAAAATTGTTACAACTGTCTTGATCTTGATCTTTTTCGAAGTGAATCTTTGCCATTTTTCCACTAACGATGGCCTTAGTTCATTTTCAATATCTTCATTTGTAACCCATGCCCAATATTTTTTCTAAATTCATTCTTAACACTTCCAGAACTCCTGAAGACCATGAATCTACAAACACGCGCCATTTTTTGGCACCATTTTTTATTTTTTCTGTATTCCAGCCAATATTTTAAAAGTGTTGTACTTCATTATGGATTTACAGGTCATGCAGAACTTTTTATCAAGGATATTGTTTTGTTTCTCCATTTGTATACATTTTTTTGGCACATCTGTATATGTGCGTGTGTATGTGGTTGTCATTATTATCTAAAGTATTTAGTACATCTAAATAACTGGCTTTAAAATAGAAATAACATATTAGTACGAAAATTAATAATTGGGTACTTACTTTTGTTTGCTGGAAGCTCCTCTACCAACTTTTTCCTCCTTACAGATGTCGAACCTGTAATAATGTTGTCGAGAACCAACCCTCTTCTCCGCCTTCTGCACCGACACGCCGATACAGCTAACACGATAACGAATAACACAATGGCACTGCACCCTCCGAGTACCATTTCTAAATTGTAGTATTTATTCTGCGTACTTTCGCCGCGTACAGCGCTGAATAACACAGAAAGAAATGGAGAGTTGGCCATTGAATTCTCTTCGGGGATGACGTTCATTTCATTTTCTTCCGTGGACACTTTCTGCAAAAAAGTGTCCAATAAATTAAAGAATTAAAGGCTTAGTATTTTAAAAATTTCAGCGAAAATTAAATAACTTTGGAAGAGTTTTTCCTTACCTGCGCTCGACCCGTATCCAGATCCATCATTTCAGACTTCAAGTTCTCCACTCCGGGGATTCGCGAAACAAGTTCTACTTGTATATGATAAATCGTGTCGGGCCACAAGGAGAGAGTCACACAGGTTGAATCTGTGAACAAGTTTCCCTTCAAGCCGCCTCCGTCAACTTCCCATGTCACCAGGTAGACACCGTGATTGGCTTTTGGTTCCCAAGCGATTTCTCCTATAACCAACACTTTTTGATGGATTAAAGATATCTCTTTCAACGTCCAAGCGGATTTCATTCCGGTGGTTTTACTGGTCGTCGCTTTTATCTCGGTATTAATAGTTTTCTTTTTTTTCTTATTTTCCCTAATCGTAGCTTCGTCCGGGCTGTATATAGTAACCAAACCTTGTGGATCGACGACCAGTACTCTTAACATTGCATCACCTTTGTCTGAATTTGGAGGTACCCTGGTAGCGTGATCTAAAGTTTGTATAATTTGCCTCCAAGGACCGTTTTGAGCTTTGCGCATTACCACGTATACCAGAGGTGTTTGAGGTTCGACTGAAGATGGCCGCGGCCATCTTGCCAACGCTCCGGATACTCTTATTACTCCTTCACCTTTGGTATGAATAACTGGTTCCGTTTGATGTGAACGAGCAGCCGCCATTGCATGAAACCTACAAGCTTCCTGACACCCGGGAAACTGTAACAAAAAGACAGATTGTTAGAACAATGTATTATTATATATATACAATATGTCCTCCTAAGTTGGAATCATACAGAAAACTTATCTATTATTAATTTTAGGAAAAAAAGTTATTCTTCATAAAAAGTTAAAAAGTTCTGCATTATCTAAAACCTAGAATACACTCATCAAATATCAAATTTTTTCAGTGGTATACGAGGTTTGTCAAAAAATATGAGTTTTACTCAAGAGTAAAGTACCTTTAAATTTGACAATATCGAAAAATGTTACTAAAAAAGTTAATCAGAATTAAAAATTACGTTTAAATATTCAAGTACATCCATTTACATTTATAAAATTATTTTTAAAACGTATATCTACAATAATGCAAATTTAACTGTAGTGCACTTATTACGCGTTTTAATTGCAAAATTATTAGAAAACATCGAAAAACTAAAAGGTTATCATGTGTTTCGTAATCACAAGAGATAAATGTTCATTCAAAATAGAAATATTAGTAAAAAATAAAATAATCTGAAGTTTTAATTTAAATGGATGTACTCACATATTTAAACGTTATTTTTAATTCTGATCAACTTTTTTTAGTAACATTTTTCGATATTGTCAAATTTAAAACTACTTTACTCTTGAGTAAAACTCATATTTTTTGAAAAACCTCGTATACCACTGAAAAAAATTGATATTTGATGAGTGTATTCTAGGTTTTAGATAATGCACAACTTTTTATGAAGAATAACTTTTTTTCCTAAAATTAATAATAAAAAAGTTTTCCATATGATTCCAACTTAGGGGGACATATTGTATATATCATTATTTAATGAGAAGAACTTTTAATTTAAAATTGAACCTAGTGGGTAACTATTCTAATTTTATAGTATTGATGATTTCTTCAAGTTTTGAGACTGTTAACCGAACATGCATACGAGTTTTGAAGAATAACTCTTCAATTTGATTATATACTCGGTACTAATGCAAATGAGTAATTTTATGTGTAAACAAGTTTTAAATTTACGTGACAAATTGGTTTAAAGAAAATGGAAATTAATTGTATCCTATCCTAAAATTTGCTGTAGAATTAACATTGTTAGTCTATTCTAAATTTGTGAAGAACCGATGAATTACTTCACCAGAACTTTGAAAAACTGGCGCACTTATAAAAAAATAGAAAACATGAGTGTTAATTATCAATTTTTCAAATACAAGTGCCACTAAAAAGGAACATTCTAACATCCAGACGTTCCTAGAAAATTAAAAAGACTAAATAATTTAAATTTCAGCTAGGTCAGAACTAACAACGCGCATCCATAGGCTAAGCCTTAACATAATCTTAACGAGTCATATATATTTTCTCCACGACCAGAAATTTACTCGATTTTCACTTATTATTTCATTTAAATTAAAATTTGTCTCAAAAGAAATAATTACGACGCCGAAGTGTTTAAGAATAAATAAATCTATCTTAAGAGTGAGATTGTTTACATTTTATTAATTGTATATAATGTATTAATATCTTATAGAATAAAAGTAAGTAATTATCTAAGAGAAACTAAGAACCTAATTTCTGAAAAACGCAAAAAATGGCATCAGATTAGACCAGCTTTAGACAAAACAGCAATTAAAGTGAGAAATTAAGCGGATTAAAAATAAATGTTTTGGTAACTACATGAGTGAGCTAACCAATGATCACAAAATAGATTATACACTTTAAAAAGCTACCAAGGGATTGAAAAAACCTTTCTTACAAAATCTACCAATAAGAAACGCAGAGAGAATCTAGGCTTGAAATGGTATCCAAAAACATCCGTATTCGCAAAACATTTGCAGATACCCTTTCAGTCTAATGACATGGATAATGATGAATATTGGAATTAATCAGAATCAAAACACATTATAATTAAAACTACTCCCCAAAATTTTTGAGGAAATCAGAGCAAATATCAATCCATAAAAAGTCCTGATTACTGGCCAAGTTTTGAAACATTTACCAATAGATTCCTAAGATGTGGAAAGTAGCAGAGGTAAATATAATCCCCAAACCAGGAAAACTTGCTCATAAAGTATCATCCCATAGACCCATTTCATTACTTGCTCTTTGAAATAAAAAAATCCTTAGAAAAAAAAAGGTATGTTTCACTATCTTCTTTGATATGACAGAAGTCTTTGATAATGGAACAGTCTTTGATAAGATATGGCACAAAAGATTATTTCATAAATCAAAAATGCTTTTGCTACAACAATATTTCCAAATTTGAAAAACTTATTTGTCAGACAGATACTTCACAGTAAAACAAGAAGAATAAAATTCTGATTTAAAATAAATCAAACCGAGAGCATTCCAGTACTCTATCTGTTTTATATTAGTGATATCCCTGAATAGATACTTTTGCTGATGATACAGCAGTTATAACCGTGGGAGATACCCACGAAGAAGTTGGTGATACCCACGAAGAAATTAGTGAAAAGTTACAAACATCGATTGACCAGATTAGCAACTGGAATAGGAGATGGCGTATCATGTTTAAAAAAATATATATATACTCTCCAGTGGTATTAACCTTAAAGTTAATATTCACCTACGCTTAGCAACAACATAAAATTAGATTTGTTTGAACTGAATATTTTATGTATTTATATTACATCGCCTATTCGATATAAACAAAATACGATTTGAGAATTAAACCGAAAATTGTTTGTGCGAAAGGCGAACCCTATCAACAATCCGGTAGTTTAATTGCTCTTTCAATTGCATTTCGTATATGTAGAGGGCAGACCTAGAGTCGATTTGTCTGCGGAAAACTCACATATCTGCATTCACAGTTACACAGATCTGCAGGCGAAATAATCCTTAATGTGGTCAGAAACTTTAATAGAAACAGGAACACTGAATGCCAAAATCCAAACCAAGTCTCGTCCATTGCTCTTGTAAAATTACATTTGACCAACTCGGATTACTAATTTGTTTATTGCTTAATTTCCGAATATTAAATTTAGCCACTCATTTGTTCATTTCAATTGAGTTTGCGAAGAGAATTAGTCAATTTTATTTCGAAAACAAATATTATCTGCAAATGTATCAAAGAACATTTAGTTGGGTATAATTAAAGCCTTCAGGAAAGTATGGTTAATTAACAAAGTCAATGTAGATAAATACTTTGCTAAGCAAGGTTTATTTTATTATACATATGGGAACTTAAGTGGTAATAAACTGTAATGGTATAACATTAATAACTATTTATTTAAAACAAAAAAATGCCAAGCAGTAAATAAAAAAACATATGCTTTTATTTTTAGTTGGTGTGAAAACGTCATTTTTTTTTTTAGAAAATTAATGGTCCGGTTTAAAACATCGTTCAACATCACGTTGTTAATGGTAAACTCATTTTGTCATTGCCAACTTGGCATGAAAATTTAATGCATCGGATTTGAAGGAAACAATAGATGTAGAAATCCGACATACCTCTCGAAAAACTAGAAAACTCACTTTATTTGATTAAAAGCAATTCTCAAATAAGGCACATGTGTAATCAAGATGGACCAAAACAGTTAATAATCTTAAAATATTAAAAAAAAAGTATTATAAAAAATATGAATATTTATTTTATTAGTGGGATAAAGCAAAAATGTGTAAGCTGCAAGACGAGGGTGTTAACTGTAATAGCCAACATTGTATCTGTGACTACCAAGAATTTCGAACAAGTGCAAATATTGTGTGTAAATTCTGTGAGAGCAGTTATTCGTTGATATGGCAACCTGACATTTTGTTACAAACAACTTAATTTTTCTTAATTTCTAGAAAACGTATTAATATGAATAAATTTGAATCTGAAAGTTTTGCATTAGATATTGAAGATTGTGCAACGAAAACAATTTCGTTACAAATTACACAAAAAAATCCGAACAATTTAGCAAATAATGTGAGAGAAAGAAAGTCAAAAATGAAACGAATGAGAAGATATTATTATTAGCTTATTTCGAGACCAATCAAACAGTAACCAGAGTAATAATTTGAAAGTTACTGACTCTTGAACAGAACATTGTTTGTGTTAAATGTAAAAATGTTATCAACAATCATAAATAAGTTTTCTCAAATTTTATTAATAAAAAATTACATTTTAGTTCTGATTTCATTAACCAACTGAGTTACATAATATGGTTCAGTACCTACCTCAATTGAATATTTGATAATAGTCATAGATAAATACTTGTAATACTATTGATACTAATTTATTTGCTTATAATAATGATAATACTCCCATTTCAGCGTAGCTATGATTATTTGCAATTCATTAAAAAGGCTTTAACATTTCCAAATTCAAGTTAAATGTATTTAGAATTAGAAAAAGTATCCGGCCCTATTATTTATCAGTATTTTATTCGTTTAGTTTAATATTTGTACTAAGAATTTGAATGGAAAGGAGTTGAAATTAAGAGATAACATAACTCAAGTAATCTTCACTATTATGATTGGTATAGATCTAGTTATTACTTGTAGCTATTTACATAGATTACTAAAGTTACATAGAGAGCTAGATTAATGCAACAGAAGCCAAGTTAAGTATAAAAAAAGAGGGTGTGATCCCCTATTTACAACAGATAGAGCGAAGTCTCAACAGATTTGAATATCTTGTTTATTTTTCGTGCAGTTATCTAAACGATATTAAACATTACTGTTAGTTTTATGGTTTTATAAATATATATATAAATTTGCAGAAAATTTTATTTATTGCTAGCAGGATCATTTCAGACAAAATAAGATTCTATATAATTCCATGTACGTAAACAGAACACTGTTTTAATATCAAGGTTAATATTTTCTTTAATCTTTATATCTACTTTGGTCCATCTAATTTAATGATGAGAGCACGGTGCACGGAGAGGGTTTTACCACAAAACGCGGAGAATGCCAAGCTAATAAAGAATTGGCGAAAAATAATCTTCGGCTCCGGTGGTACACAACAATCGTTTTAGGTGTCGCATAATTGCGCTTATATACTTTCGTGTACACTCTTAATTAACTGCGTATTTTGATTAATTATTTAAAGTGACTGGAAGATAAGGATGTATATCGCTCGCTATTTGTTTGTATCACCCATAATGGTCTATGTGTGTTTAAATTAATCAAATGGAGCAGCTGAATCCTGTGATGGATACGAGAGTTGCTATTTATGTATTGAGAACTGGCAACACCAGTGTTGCCAGGTGACATCTGTCATTGCCGTCTTAAAGTTTGACATTTTTGACAGTATACGTACTCAGTACGTTTTGACGTACCAGTACTATTTGTATTGTTTACAGTAAGTTGAAAATCTCATCTCGTCCAAAAAATGGAATTAACTGGTGAACATTTTCGAGCTATGTTTTATTATGACTTTCGACGTTGGTGTAACTCAAGAACAGTGGATCAATCAACTTAATTCAACTTTTGGCGATCCAAAGCCAGTGTATGTCGATGGTACATTGAATTCAAAAGTGGCCGTAGTTCGCTCACGGACGAAGTTAAAGAAGGTCGTCCAAAATAGGTCGTTGTGCCGGAAACATCGATGCTAAGAGAAAAGTAATTGAAGAAGATCGTCATGTGACATACCGTGAAATCGAGGCATGTTTAAGTATTGGTATGACCAGCATACATAAGATTTTTCAAGAACATTTGGGTGTTCGGGAGCTGTTTGCGCGTTGGATTCCATACATTTGTAGACAGTAGCTCAAAAAAAGTCTAGTGTCGATTGGTACCATAAAATAATTAAAAAATACAGCTTTGCTACATCCAAAGGCATATACAGCATTGTCCAGGTGACGAGTCGTGGATTTATGCATATGAGCCAGAAAGAAAAGGCCAATCGGCAGTTTGGGTGTTTCAATGTGAAGAAAAGCCAACTAAAGTTACTCGTTCTCGAAGTGTTTAGAAGCAAATGGTGGCATGTTTCTTCACATATATTTTTGATAAAATTCAATGGTTTGTTCTTTCTATTCTCAATACATAAATAGCAACCCTCGTACCACCTTGACCTATTATGTGAGACCAATAACAAATGATAGACATGAAATGTGTCAGACATAATTATACAAAAATTACTCCGGCATTATATAACAGAATCCACCAAGTTTTTGATTGTTTTGATTTTTAAAAAAGCGGACTTTAAATAAATTCTTCTGAGTTTTAACACATTGATTGCCACGTCGTTCTCGTTTATATATGAATGCCAGTATAATTTCAGTTTGTGACATGTCACTCGTGTTTGACAACGATATACTCATATGTTAGGTTATCTTTTATACGGGAATGACAGTGCAATGAATTTAAATAGGTTGGAAAACAAGCCCCCTCGTGTATAGTTCTGGTGCTCTGGTTCTCGATTAAAAAAAATTATAAAACTAAGCATTTTAAATAGTAACAACGAAAGTGATACATATCTATTATCTGATTAAGCTTGTAATAAAGTATAAAAACTAGTTCTTCTATTATTACAAAATATTACAAACAAATAAGTACAGTTGACAATATATACCTAGCTCTAGCCCCTTTGTTGCAGCCTCACACTAAGCCGATAATTGTAGACTTGAGTAACAACCGCTACATTTTTTCTAATTTTACTTCAATTTCTCCATTTAGAAGATATTTGGAGAGAGTTTCTCCTCTTCAACAGCTGACCATTCTGGTTGACTTAGCAAATTTGTAACCAAATCTTCAAAAAATTATTGTATTCCAATCTGCTTCTCATCAGCATATAACACCCATACACACTTCTGCTTTTCGTAAAAAAAGTTCATTACTAAATTTCCGATACCAGTTGACTGACACCTTTCCTTATTGTTGTATCATAGAGAGTTTGATCAGTTAGATCTATATCAGCATTTCCTTTATTGCAGCATTTTTCTAGCCATCATAAATATACGCTTTTTAGCAGTTTTATATAGTCTGTACTACAAATCTGTTCATTTTAGAGGTAATCAAACTTATAATAACGTAGTAAAAATAATTTATGTTCTCCGACATATTCCCTATAATCGAAATTCCTTATAATGTCATCTTCAGATTGCGCAACAAATCCACCTTTTTCTGTGTTTCATACAGAATATTATTTAAAATGAATAGCACCGTCCACAAAAAATTCGTCTTCATTGTATGATGAGGACGATTGCCATACCGGATTGTGTTCAAATTTATCGTTCGACATACTTAGTGAACATATACTCCCCCAGTTCTCCAAAATAGTTTCTAGCAATAATAAAAAATTAAAGATGTAACACATTTCGTAACTATGATAGGTATTAATAATTGAGTAATAACGACGAACTTCAAGTCCTGTTTCAAGTCTTGTAGTCTTGCATGTATAAAAATGGATCTTTTATAAATGATGGACGTAGGCATAAATATATGTAGATATTTTTTCTTAGGAGGCCCGTCATTCATGGATGAATGATTTAAAAATAATTTTCTAAATGAACAAAATAAAACACAATTAATAAAATGACAACCAATTCAATGTCTAGTATACAATATTAATAAAAAGGCAATTGTGGGATTTTTTCTAGTATTACCATTATTTATAATATTTATTAGAACTTATATTCTTTTTGAATTTTCGAATATTTCACTTAAAAAAAGGAAGATAAAAGGTTAAGAAATAAAACAGGAATTCAGAATAATACTTTAAATTTATAGAATTTAATCCCATAAATTCTAACATAAAATAAAATAAGGGTTGTTAAATTCACCCTCTTATAATATAATGGTAATTGCGAAGAAATCTCTTTCTTAGTGCATATAATCACCAAAAAATTTATACGTTCGGATTTGAGAGAAAATTAAAAACTCAATTTTAATTCCGTTCTTTCGGGGGTGATACGTCTTTAGAGATTGGACTAACAAATATATTAAATGCAAAGTGACCTAGTGATTTTTAACGAGGAATCTCCTATTGACTTTTTTCGCACGTGTTTAAAAATAGCCCCTATTTATCAGCGTATAGAAAGTGTAAGTTCCCTACTTTTCTAGCTAACATGTATTCAAATAATCACCGAATTAAATTTCTTTTTAAGACAATCACTGTGTATATTTCAACTTTTATTTTTATGATTCAGCTTCGACTTTTAGTTAATCAAACTTCAAATCTAGCTTCGTCGGTACTTACAATTGATTTCCATTGGCTCTGAGACCAAGTTTTTTTTTGCCAATAAAAGTCTACTTTTCCTATATATTTTGAAATTACATTGTAAATTTTAAATACTAGTTTTAAGAACACCCAGTGACAAGTTGCTATTAAAAAATGTTTACCTGTTGTCTTGTATTATATTAATTTCAATTCGCTATAATTACCCCGAAAATTTTGGAAGATAATTCAATGAATGATCAATTTCCTCATTTATTTAGAAACAACGTTACCACGAGATCTTTTAATTTATCAAGAACTTCGAATACCTAAATATAAAATAAAATGTCACTATCGCCATACCTTGCAGTTACTAAAAAGTTTAAAAATTTTTCAAATTATTTTATAGATATTGAGAGCGAGAGGTGGTGTTTTATTGTTCAACATGAACTATTTTAGATAAGAGAAAATTTTAAGCTGAATAAATATATCTGAAAATGTGTCTAACCATAACTGATCAGTTGCCTGATAACATTTAAAGAAACCAAAAACATTAAATTTTCAAAAATAGTTTGCTAAGTCATTACAAAAATTTCCAAATTTTATATTTTGTATGGTTGGATCAAATTCATTGAGACAGAGCTCATATGTCCATATTAAAGTAACAATGGTAACTAATGCGGTTAAAATAAAAAAACTTTGTTAATTAAGTAAATTCAGAGTGCCATATAGTGCTTTCATTTTAAACTAGCCAATCAAAAAACGATTAATAATTTTAATTAATTAACTAAAACAAACAAATTTTATATCAAGAGAGACATTTTTCTAACATCACCTCAACTGTCCAACGTCAATTCCCTCCTCTCAATTATGTTCACTAAAACAATTTAAATAGTGAAAGTCCTAAATCTGACATTTCATTGAAAAGCTAATTATAAGGATAATTCAGCAGTACGATTGTCCTTTGTTTTCTAATTAAATGTCACATTTTGGAATACGATCTTCTTGTGGATGCGCAGTGGCAAATCTTAAACGTGTCAATAAGGCAGTCAGAAAATGCAATGCTAAAGTACATTCAGTGCAACAAATTTTCAGATTTATTTCTTATTCGCTCGCCCGTCATTCTGTTGTGTACTACTTCGCAAAATATAATTCCAACAGACAAAACCATTTTATCGGAGTTTCAAGAAACTACTCGTTATAAAGGAGATCTTGACAGTTTAAGGATTTCGATGGAGGAAAACGAAAAGTAATCGAAAAGTTATCATGGAAAGACATGATATCCAAAAACTTCGTTTGGACTATTTAATTCTTATAAATAGTTTCCGACGAGAATGGCGGCCTATTGTTTATATGAACGAAACGTATATACAGGGTTTTCCATTAAGAGCACAATTTTTTATTTGTTAATAAAACACAGTATGTCAATTGTAATGATTCAAATTTTTATTTAAAATAAATGTTTAAGGTATGGCAATTATAGCTTGAAAAGAATATCTGACAAATGACCATTTCTAGCTGCTCTACAATAGATTATTCTTTTGTCCAAATTGTTGATAACATTTTCACATAATTGAGGTTCAATCTCACCAATAACTCAAATTATTTCAGCTTTTAATTCATAAATTGGTCGTGGATTGTTCCGATAGAGAAGACTTTTAACGTAGCCCTAAAGAAAATAGTCCAATGGTGTTAAATCGCACGATCTTGCTGGCCAATTAACATCACCATTTTTTGAGATCACACGCTGAGGAAAAGTTTGATGCAATAAATTGATCGTTTCACCAGCTGCATGACATGTTGCACCATCTTGTTGGAACCATTTGTCTCTGATATTAATATTATCAAGCTCTGGCAATAAAAAATTGTTTATCATGTTTCGATTTCGTGCTCCATTTACAGTTACAGCAGCACCATCTTCATTTTGAAAGAAGTTTGGTCCAATTACACCACCAGACCACAACGCACACCAAACAGTGACTCTTTGTGGGTGCATTTGAAGTTCATGAATCTGTCTTGGATTTTCCTCACCCCAAATACGGCAATTTTGCTTGTTTACATAACCACTCAAATGACTTAAATGGTCTGTTGGCTTCAATTCTTGTGTCAGCTGAATTTTGTAAGCCTTTAACGATAAATCCTTGTGTAAAATTCTCCATAATGTGGTTTGTGGAATGTTTAATTGTTGTGAATGTCGTGTAATCGCCATTATTGGATCATCTTCAACATTCTCACGAAATGCATCAATATTTTCTTATGAACGACTTGGGGGATGACAAATTGGTGTTTTTGCATCCAAAACTGAACAACTTTGTTCAAACTTTTGCACTATTCTCAATATTGTTGATTCATTATCACGATTATCTCGAGTATAAAAATCACGTAATTTACGAAAAACAATTTTATTTGAACGTCCATTTTCGTAATAAAGCTGAATTATTTGGACACATTGTTCTACGCTGTATCTTTCCATTTTATAAATTGCCAACTATAGTAGATTTTAAATGTCAATGTCACTTGGAAATTCGAATGACAGATATATGAAATATAAACTCACAAAAAATTGCGTCCCTAATGGAAAACCCTATACATTCGTCTCATACAAACCAAGTGACAACTCTTTAGAAGGTTTTCAAAAACCATTGAATTTAAAATCTGGAACAAAAATTGGAGACTTTCACGATGAAATATTTTTTTCTAATTATTGCAAATGGTTTAAAGAAAAACTTCTTCCAAATATTCCTCCAAAAAGTGTAATTGTTATCGGTAACGCCTCATAATGTTCAAATTGATAAGGCACCGACTTCCAATTCTAAAAAGAGTGATATGAAATTCCGTGTTTATTTTTTCAATACTTTTTCACAAAAAGAATGGCAGTTATGTTGTAAGAACGCTTTAGAATGGAAAAAGGGGACGACACGGATAATGAAGATACTGAAGATGAAAACAATTTATCGGAGGTGGAGGAACTTTGATTTTTAAGTTTTTTTTTTATTTAAAATAAAAATATTGATTGTAATTTATTTGTGGGTTCAATTTTCCATACGCCAGCCAGGACTTAACAGATGGCCCGAAGTCAGTGTAAGTGGGTAATAAATATATGGGGAGGATTACCTATGGTAAGTACTATTATCTATTTATATATTATATATAATGATTCTGTTTAGTGTTTTTATTTGTTGGTTATGAAATTACTTGATTTATTTATTTATTTATTTTTTATTTCCTTAATTTCGTTACGTGATTTTTTTATTTGTGTTTATTTATTTGATCTTTTTGTTTATTTTATATCCGATTGACTTATTTATAAAATAAAATTAAGTACAATTTATTTAATATTATTTAGGAATATTTTAGAATATTTAAACCTTATCTCAGTTAAAGGATTACCTGATTCATGTATTGAAATAGAAAAAGATTAATATTTTTATAAGTATATACCTACTTCTTGGTATTTTTCGAATAACGCGTATTAAAATGTTACCTAGAAGACGTTTAGTGTTATATTTGTAAGAGGTAGTTTCGACAAACGTAATTTAAAAAGCTATTAATTCTTAATAACTAGCATTTATATTTACTATAATCTACTACAACGAAACTTGCTTCGCGTAGTGTACACTAGCTGTGTCCTTTATTTTCATGTGGTCTCTGTCTGCGCCAGTTCAGAGCGTCGTTGGCCAAAATCTGTCCATTGTATAATGATTAAATTGATTAAGGAGAGCGGAATGGCGTATAGAGACTCCCTCTTGATGTACAAATTCACGTTTTTTTTTGTTTTTCATAAATTTCGACTGGACGGTTTTGAAATGAAGGCACTCTATAACTACTAAAGTCTCTCTGAAGTAGGTACTCGCTATTTTGAGGGAAAAGGTTCCAAGTACCTACCTTCACGGAATGTTTCTTGGGATCCTTAACGATTTAAAATCTACTAATTACTAAAATATAGCAGAATTATTTTTACAGAAGCTTGTTTATTACTATTCAATTCAGTGAGTTTAAGCTATCAATGATCGTTATTGACTCAAATAAATACTTAAAATAGTAGATTTACTTAACTTAACTTATTTATCGTTCAAGAACTCAATGGTTGATTTTTGTATGAAAAGGTTACTGTACCCTCTTGTAGCTTCTCAGCGTTTGCCAACAGGCATAAGTTTTCAATCACTTAACAAAAACACTAGTTTAAATTTGAACAAAGTGATCAATACGTCCTAATCAGAATATTAAAATGAAATCAGCAATTAAACTAACATCCTGACACATAAGGACCGGACTGATTTGACTTAATTGTACAAAACCTAGATTACATTATTATTGTTGAAAAATAGGTCAACAATGTTCGCGTCATGGTAATAAAATTGTTTTCCTTTAACATATATTATAATAAGACAATTACGTTCAAACTTTTCTGCGTAATAATTGTTTACAATTGAAATTTTCATTTAACTAGACATCCGAATAAACCATTCAATCAATGTCTTTAACCCTATAATATATAAACCCCGATATTCGATATTTTATAACAAATTCTATCCCCAACAATTTGTTTCACGACATATTTAACCACATCTGCTAAAAAACCGCGCATGAAAGTGACAAAGTATATTTACCGGCACATCAAATTTTCCTTAAATTTCGTATCACCAAAAATATATTTTCGATTTTTCTAGCGACGAAAACGGTAAAATTACGCCCCTGCAGTATCTCATCGCATGACAATTCCTTATTACTCATTATAGACATCAATGTGAATGCTCCATTATACCAGGAGATACAATGTGCGCATTATATCGTTGTTATTTTCGACCAGTAACGAATTTTGAACTTGGTACAACAACATTCCGATTCAAATTAAATACGAGCAGTGACTTCGCGGCCCAACAAACAGCAAATCATATCCGATTTTATAGCACAAATTTAAATTAAAATAGTTTACGTTCGGTAATTATTTTTAATTTTGAATAAGTAACAAGAACGTATCGAGGTGGTTTTGATGGCACTTAATTAACCCTTCTTAGTCTCTAATCCACGATTACAAAATATTTATTATCTTCGCTACTTTTATTTCGCGACATTTTACATAATGTAAAAAATAAGTAAGTGACCGTTTCTAACCATCCAGTAGATAATTTTTAACTAAATGGTATTTCACTGTTGCAAAAATTAAATCACCTAAACCGAGTTCTAGAAATGTTGTAACTATATACAATATGTCCCCCTAAGTTGGAATCATATGGAAAACTTTTTTATTATTAATTTTAGGAAAAAAAGTTATTCTTTATAAAAAGTTCTGCATTATCTAAAACCTAGAATACACTCATCAAATATCAAATTTTACTCAAGAGTAAAGTACCTTTAAATTTGACAATATCGAAAAATGTTACTAAAAAAAGTTGATCAGAATTAAAAATTACGTTTAAATATGCAAGTACATCCATTTAAATTAAAACTTCAGATTATTTTATTTTTTACTAATATTTCTATTTTGAATGAACATTTATCTCTTGTGATTACGAAACACATGATAACCTTTTAGTTTTTCGATGTTTTCTAATAATTTTACAATTAAAACGCGTAATAAGTGCACTACAGTTAAATTTGCATTATTGTAGACATACGTTTTAAAAATAATTTTATTAATGTAAATGGATGTACTTGCATATTTAAACGTAATTTTTAATTCTGATCAACTTTTTTTAGTAACATTTTTCGATATTGTCAAATTTAAAAGTACTTTACTCTTGAGTAAAACTCATATTTTTTGCCAAACCTCGTATACCACTGAAAAAATTTGATATTTGATGAGTGTATTCTAGGTTTTAGATAATGCAGAACTTTTTATGAAAAATAACTTTTTTTCCTAAAATTAATAATAAAAAAGTTTTCCATATGATTCCAACTTAGGGGGACATATTGTATATAAGCATTGGATATATATCTCATAAACCCGTGCCAAGTTTCGCATATTAATTATTATCGACGTACCAATAGTCACTTCCATTCTTATATTATAGTCATGCTTTTCAATCAGCTTAAATTCTAGATTTAAATTCAATAAGTTTCAAGTGATTAATGGGATTGTTGTGAAAATAAATAAAAATAATACTTACACATATCTCCTTCTCCTCGCACATGGCACCCCATACTTGAAAATTTGATTGGAGAAGTTCGCAATTCTCCCAACACTGAAACAAAAAAAAGGATTACAATCGTTAAAAATCACAAATATGAGACTGTTTTGAAATAAAATTGAAAAACTCAAAACTCTCACAATTACCAATTCATGGTAGTAGTAGTTTTCCATCGATTCCAATAAACTTATGACCCGTAACTTTTAATAATAATAATAATAATTCCGCATTTTGTTATTTTACTCTTTGCAGGAAGTTCTAAATGAAAAACGGCACATGCGTGGAATTATTTTTGTCATAAAAATAATCTGCGAGTATACATTAAACTCCTCAAAACTATTATACCATAGCTAATGACTAACTGAACGAGAAAATAATAATGAAGCTTTAAATGATAGATCCTCGAGGCATGTTTTCTTAAGTTTCTCATTATTCCACAAATAATAGTTTAGAATTATTTTCTCTAATTGTGGCGCTGATTTTTTGTTGAAACAAACATGTATTCTGAACTATTTATTGCATTAAAGAATATAACTGCTATCCCTCTTTTCATAACAATTAATTTTTTTATACATTCAGCAAGTTGAGATAATAGAAAGACCAAAGTACCAATAATTGATCCTTTGTGTATCGTATTAAGCTTTTTCTAATAGTAATTTTAAAAATGGATTCTAATAAGAATGAGAACGATATTCAGTGAATATTTGTAGATGAAGTGCATTATTTGATTCACATATAATGGCAATATTAGACGGGATTTATGGTTTAAATACAAGTGAACTTAAATATTATTTGTTTTAAATATATTTTTTTTTTGAAATGAGGGCAAAAAATAAATAACGTATTCAATTTTACTCGGGTTCAGACAGTACGTCACTGCATTAAATTGAAGAGTAACCTTTTGCTTAGAGGATTTTCAATGAAAAGTTTTTTATTGCTCCTTGATGCAACTTGGGATTTGCGTGAATAACGAGGCAGACAAAGAAACTTCAGTTTTAACGAAGTGTGTCTCAGGAAATAAATAGGTTTGAAAGTATTAAGCAATACGATGTTTTATCTTTTCATATATCGCCATTTCGTTATTTCTAAATCAGAATTTTTAAGTGTTTCTCAACATGACAAATCAATCTTCGCTGCTTACAAATAAAAATAATTAATTTTAAATTTTCTAAACAAAATTGAACAGATCACTTTTACTTCTTTCTGAAATTACCCATTCTAAAAATATTTTCTTTGAGAGAACATAATTTTTTTTAACCATTCTCAAATATAATGGACAATTTTCTGGCCATGAAAATAATAATTCAGTTATTTTGTGTTTTGCTCCAAGTTAAAAATGAAATAATCTTTATTTAGCAAGTTTTTATAACAGATTATAAAAAAAACACTGAAATTTTAAAAAAAAAAAACAGATATTTTGACGCGAGAATTTTCGATTGAAAATTAGGGTGCTTTTTCGATATAAAAGTCAAAATAAGGTGAAAAAATAAATATTTTAAATCAAAAAAATTACAGTGTATTTGGGACATAAAAAGGTAGGTTTTCACCAAATTTCGTGAAATTTTTTTTTTGTAGAAGATAAAAATAAAAATCCAAAAACTTGGTTATTTGAATTTTTCACATAAATTTTGAGATTATGTGAAAAAAGTATAAATACAAAAGTTGTAGATCTTTTTATTACCTACAACTTTGCTATTTAACTTTTTTCCATAGGACTTGTAGTTTTGCCGAAAATCGAGATAAACAGTTTTCTACCCTTAAAAACTCACCCCCTTCCACTTCCCGACCTCAGATCGCCCGTAAATTATTTTTCCTTTCATTTTTGTTATATTCTCTTCCTTTTCCAATGGGTTTCATCCTACTATTATTTTTTTCCACTTTTTACCATTTTCAAAGGCTGGTGTATATGTGTTTGTCAAAGAATAATAATTTCTTTTTCCTTTTTTTGGTCTTTTACTGTTTTTGGAGTTTGTACCTAATTTTAAAATTTTAAACACTACTGATGAGATTGGTAGTTATTTTTTTTTGCTCTACAAATCTTCATTCATGATATTATCTTTACCAAATTAGTAATTTTAGCAAACTCGAACCAAACTTTAATATATGCATGCACGTCGTAGAATCACTTTTGTAGATAAATTGAAAAGCTTTTGTTATTTTGACGGGCTTAATGGTTGACATAAATCTTCTTTCGTTTGAAATTACCCACTGAACTCGGACCTTATAGAAATGATTTAAATATTTAATTGCCAACTATTCCCGGAAAACTAGAAATGCTTATGTTAGAATGGCAAGTTTTTGAAAATTCTTACCAAATTCGTAACAAAAAAAAACATTTATATTCAGTATACTGTGATTATCTTAATAATTAAATTATTTAATTAATTAATCTACTTCGTGGTACTATATATTAAATTTGTATCTTAATTATTGAGTTTTTGGGTAGTTGATAAATTGATTCATCATTTATATATTGGGTGAATTTATAGTGTGAAAACGGTAGATAACTCCGTTATTATACAGGATATCCAAAAAAGTTATTTACAATAACTGTAGGCAACAATAAGTTAATTCTTAGTAGTAAATAAGTTAAACAATATATTCCATTTTTAAAACTAACAGTAGCAAAAATCCCCGACTAATATCTGTAGTATACAGGGTGAGCTAACAAAGAAAATAAAGATTGTTCTCTTTGTTTGTAAATATACCCTACCAACCCCAAAAGATTGTATTTGTTATGCATTTTTATTTTTGTGAAGCATTTCATTTTTTTTATCATAAGATGAAAAGTACACATTAGGTTATTAATATTTTCGTAGTTAAATGATTCCGTGTTTATTCTTATTATCCATCCCATATAGATATTTACAATTTTGTTATTAATTAATTTTGTTACGTAATTAATTTTACGACAAATACGTTACCATTCTGGAGGCAATTTATTATGAAAATAATAATTTACAGTTAAATGATATTTGAAATACATTATCGAAAATTTACCTTTCCCTATAAAAAATGGATACGATATTAACTAAAAATAAACCCGTTAACAGCTTACTTAACTAAAATATGTGAAGAATAATTATTATACATAAATAAAGCAGATTAAACAAAGATAGAGGGTTTTATCAATTTAGCCTATTTTTTCGGAGCTTATAACTTTCGAATTACTTTGTGTATTATTTTGATATTTGGTAGGCATCATTTTCATTATCTGGAAAATCTACCATAGTTTTACCAAAAAGAAAATCCTGGACCGGCTTAAAAAAACATTTAAAAATTCGTCTTTTAAAGCTGTACTATACACGGTTTCCAAGATATAGCCGAGACCCTTTCTTATTGGGACACCCAGTACAAATTTCTTCGCTCATATATTTAAGATCGAATTATACATAGATAAGTCTATGATCCATTAATAATATCTGCTATTTTGTGAATTTTATCTACTAGGAATATGATCAGTTGTTCTATTAAAGTTTTAAATTTTGATAAATTATGGTGTCATAAAATTTATTATAAGAAAAATAATTTATAATAGATAATTGTATAAAACATTGAAATAACAAACAATGAGCAAAATTGTAGAGAACGGAGTTTGACCTCGATATTTTTAGTGAGATTTTAGTGTAAAAATTATGTGATATACCAAAAAAAATATTCAAATCGCTCTAATAGTATACAAAAATGGGAAAAAAAAATACAAAATGCCATCCATGATTTCACTTATCCTTCATATAACTGTAATAACATTAAGTCTCACTTAAAAGTTAAACTAGAAGTAATACACGGTTATTTTTCCCCTATTTCTTAGTCTTTACAAATCTATTTATTTTTTGATCTAATATTTAATAATTCCTCAATTTAAAGCGTGCCCTCGACCTTAATAGAACCTCATATTAAGATAACTCGTACTGTCAAATATGTTGTAACACAACTGTTCCGGTGTTTGAAAACCTTCCATCAATATTCATTAAGTAGACATACAAAAAGAGCTAACGGAGCAGACACTTGATAAATTACGAGAATGAGAAGGCATTTTTAACGAGCAATCATAACTAATAAAGAAAATAAACAAGCCACATTGTTATCCGTAATTAAATTACTTTCGTTTAATAATAATAATACCCTTATTGTTTCTAAGATTTAATTCGGTTAAAGTGAGGAATATGGTAATGGGAATGGATAGCGCCCACATATCATCTTCATTTTTGGTCATCAATCAACTATACAAAGGATTTTATTAAAGAAATATTACACAGTTATAGAGTTCCAATTGATCAGTCATGACATTAGGTCACGTTCAAGGTAAAACTGCAAAGCGCATCGATACCATCTGATATATCAGGTGTCTACTAACTATTTTTTTTATAGTACTTTATTTAGCAATCAGAATGTTACAAAATTCTATAAGCTAAAATGCTAACGATTAATAATTAATCTAGTAAGTAAATAACATGGTTAGGTTAATATCCATTGATATTATCTATATTAATTTTAATGTGTGATTTAATTTAAAGTAGATGAAATGGCCACAGTGTTTTTCGTCTTTTGTTATTTAGTGGTTCCAGTAGCTGTTCCATAAGTGAATTTGGATGTGTTGGGGCATCTGCAATTTGTCGAAGTACCATCGACTGGCTTCTTTGTATGATTGCTAAGTTTGACTTGGAGGCGCAGCCCCATAGTTCCAATCCATATGTCCAGATGGGTTTGATGACGAGTTTGTAGATTAGTACTTTGTTTTCTATTGACACTCATGATTTTCTTCCTATTAACCATTGTAATTATCTTGCTTTGATTTCTAATTGTTTTTTCTTTTTGATAATGTTATTTATTGAGACTGGAGGACATAATTCTTTTCCGGAGGGTAAATGTAACGTGTGCTGACTTATTTTCATTTACTTTTATTTTCATTTACTTTTATTTTCCACTTCTTTAACCATTCTTCGAGTGTGTTTAGATGGTTTTGTGTATTGTCTGTTGCGATTTGAGGATTTTCGTGACTAGACGAAATTGCTGTGTCATCGGCGAATGTCCCAATAGTGTTGTTTTGTGTCAATGGTAAATCTAATGTAAACAGGACATATAGGAGTGGCCCCAGAACGTTTCCCTGTGGAACTCCTGAATTGATTGGGGTACGGTCTGATTTCTCTTCATTTACCTTTGTTCGGAATGTTCTTTCACTCGAGTACGATTTTAATAGCTGGAAGTAAGCTGGAGGTAGGGTGCGTTTTATTTTATGAATTAGTCCAGGGTGCCACACCTTGTCAAATGCTTGGCTCATGTCAATGAAGACTCCACTACAGTACTGTTTGTTTTCTAGTGGTTTATTAATGGTTTGCGTGATACGGTGGACTTGCTGAACTGTGGAGTGCTTCTGGCAGAATCCAAACTGGTGATCTGGGATCCAATATTCTGGTGGTAGGTCTTCATTTATTTTATGTAATACCAGTCGTTCAAACAATATCGAGAGAATAGGAAGTAAACTTATTGGCCGATAAGAAGGAACTTCTGTTGGTTCTTTACCCAGTTTATGAATCATTATAATTTGTGCAACTTTGAGACACTTTGGCCAGTATCCAGTTCTTAGAATAGCTTGATAGATGTAAGTTAATAGTACTATTCCTTTTCTTGGTAGTTCTTTCATCTTTTTTGCCGTTATAAGGTCAATTCCAGGTGACTTCTTAGGGTTAAGCAATTTTATTTCTTCTAACTAAAATAAAACTTTTTCAGTCACAAATGTAGTAATACTGGCAAATGTTTGTACTATGCCCTAAATTTTCCTAATTTTACTTCAAATGTGACTAAATATGTATAGACATCTCTTTAACATTTACTTCCTCTACAATAATGTGTTTAATTTTGCAGAATTAATAAAAATTATTTCGATTATTTTAGTCTTTTTGGATCATAAAATACCGATTTGGATTTCATATCCGCATGTTTGTTATTAAGATAAGACAAAATTAAAGCAATGATTATGGTATGTATTAATAAAGATCTCACCGGCTATTTTAAATTCATTTAATGAAAAATATTTTTAAACTTTTTTATTTAAATTTATGGAAAAATGTTAGGTATAACATGAACTGTTTTAAAAATTTAGATTGTCTTGAAATAAGTGTTAAGTATTGCTCTTCTAGATACACGCCGTAAAAGGATTAAAGAAGAATTATGACGCGGATTTAAATGAAACCATCGCCATATAATGGACTTTACTTGTACATGCTGCTGACAAATTCCGAGCTTATAACATCAAGTTCGTTTCCTACCAGTTGCATTGGGATAATACATAATGCATAAACTGCAACACAAAACCAATTATTAACTTTTATAACATATGTTATTTGTAGATGCCGGAGTTCATTATAACCGTGTTACCGTGAAAAATACAAATACGGAAAGTTTTTCTGCTGGATTTGTTACCTTCAGAAAAAAAAATCTAACAAAACGTGTTTTTAATAATTACAGGACACGAGCATTTGCGAAAAAAAATTTAAAAATGAAAATTTTGTCATGTCGAAAATTAACTGCTAAATATGTATCATTTTGAAGTATATAGTCGTGCACCCCTTTTAAAGAAAAAAAATTTTTTAATTCAAGATTTTTGTACAATAATTCCGTAGATAACAAAATATATACAATCTTAAAGAATTTAATGCTATTTGAAATCAAGATTTTCATTACTTTTTAAAGTAATGGGATAAAAATCTGGTAGTATATTTTTTCTTCAAAAGGGGATCGGAATTACATTTTTAAAAATGGGATTTATTTTGGTTCTCACAAAGCCCACAATTTGAGACCATTTGTTTTCATTAATTATTATAATAACAGAATGCAAAAAAAAAATCTTGAGTTATTCAAATTATTTTTTCCCTTTAAAAGTGGAGTCGATCATCTCAGCTTTCACTTAAAATAAATTATTACTTTAATTTAAAAAATGCCTTCACAAAATAATTCAAACTTTCTGAACATAATTAGTCTACTTTTCAATGCGCTTTTTTTCGATAACAGAAAAGTAGTCTATATCTTAATTTTAAATAAACTAAGCCAGGTATATTATTCTTCTTTCTGTTTAACACTTCTTCATCAAACTAAATGATTACTTCATCTATTAAGATGTTGAATATCTACTTCTAAAATAATGGGTATATTTTAAATATTAATCAAGTAAGAACTTCGAATTCCTATACAATTTAACTAATTCTTACGAAGTAAAATAAACTTTAATTTCGAAATTACTATCACACATCTATAATAGATACCGCTTGAGAAACTCGAATCAACTAAAACTCGACTGGTTTCCATCAACGAAATCTCTTCTGGGTGTGTGAAGAGGGATTCTAATCTCTTCGAACACAGATCGAGGGAGTGAGAGTGAGATAGAGAGAGAGAGAGAGAGAGAAGGAACGCGTGAGCTATCTTTCCGCCAAAATCCTATTAGCCCAACAAAAAGCGTCGTAAATGGAAATTTCGATAAGTAATCGAACTAGTAATAGTCCAATTTTATTTTACAATAGGATTGATTTTGAATTCCAGCGGCTAACCAATGGGTGTAATGACACTAATGACGGGGAGATGGATTTGTAATGAGAAAAATTTGTATACGTATACACACACATACATTATTTAGTACTGAATCACATACGAGGGTTGCTATTTATGTATTGAGAACTGGCAACACCAGTGTTGTCAGGTGAAATCTGTCATTGCCATTTTTAAGTTTGACATTTTTGACAGTATACGTACTAAGTACGTTTTGACGTACGTGTACTATTTGTGTTGTTTACAATAAGTTGAAAAATCTCATCTGGGCCAAAAAATGGAATTAACTGGTGAACATTTTCGAGCTATGTTTTATTATGACTTTCGACGTTGGTGTAACTCAATAACAGTGGATCAATCAACTTAATTCAACTTTTGCCGATGAAGCACCATCCAAAGCCAGTGTATGTCGGTGAGACACTGAATTCAAAAGTGGCCGTAGTTCGCTCACGGACGAAGTTAAAGAAGGTCGTCCAAAATCGGTCGTTGTGCTGGAAAACATCGATGCTATAAGAAAACTAATTGAAGAAGATCGTCATGTGACATATCGTGAAATCGAGGCATGTTTAAGCATTAGTATGACCAGCGTACATAAGAGTTTGCAAGAACATTTGGATGTTCCGAAGCAGTCTGCGCGTTGGATTCCACATTTCTTGACAGTTGCTCAAAAAAAGGCTCGTGTTGAGTGGTACCATAAAATAATTAAAAAATACAGCTTTGGTACATCCAAAGGCATATACAGCATCGTCACAGGTGACGAGTCGTGGATTTATGCATATGAGCCATAAAGAAAAGGCCAATCTTCAGTTTGGGTGTTTCAATGTGAAGAAAAGCCAACAAAAGTTACTCGTTCTCGAAGTGTTTAGAAGCAAATGGTGGCGTGTTTCTTCACAAAAACCGGTCATATGGCAACTGTGGCTCTCGAAAATCAAAAGATCGTCAATTCAGACTGGTATACGACAATTTGCTTGCCAGAAGTTTTCGGTAAATTGAGAGAAACCAATCCAAAACGTCGAATCATTTTGCATCACGACAATGCGAGCTCACACACATCAAGTGAAACAAGCGAGTATTTGGACAAACACAAGATCGAATTGATGGGTCATCCGCCTTACAGCCCCGACTTGGCACCTAGTGACTTCTTCTTGTTCTCACAAATTCACAAATTAAAGATAAACTGCGTGGACAACGATTTTCATCGCCCGGAGAAGCTATTGAGGCCTTCAAAAACCATGTTTTAGAGCCATCATATTTTGACTGGACAAAGTGCTTTGAAGGGTGGTTCAATCGCACGCAAAAGTGTATAAAGCTTAAAGGCGAATATTTTGAAAAGCAATAAATATATTTTTGATAAAATTCATTTGTTTGTACTTTCTATTCTCAATACATAAATAGCAACCCCCGAAAGAGTAGAAACATACATTAAATTTTTAATTTATTAATAAAAAAAAGAGTATCGGCAACATTCTACTTTGCTACACACTAAATTAGAGAATCATCTAGTTTCGAATTTCGAATCTCAAGGTAGGGATGTTGCAACATTGCCGAAACGTATGTTAATCAGCATAACATCTGAATTCTTAACGTAGCTATACTCGAAATAAAAATACACATCCTGTAAATCATACATACCTTAAATATTTATATATTCTATGTTTCTATCTGTTTAGTCTGGTTATGATTTTCCCGATTTCGGTAGTTTTCACTTTCTACAGCTTTTAACTAATCGACTTTAAAGAGCTTATACGGGTTTTTTAGAATTTGCAGTAAAACAGATTATTAATAATTTCATAAATCTAAAATGCGAACTTGCTCTGTCACCTTCAAAACGTTAAAAAAAAACATGGCCTTAGTCAGTTCGATCTTTATTAATATTGAGTTAAAGAAAAATATGAAAAATTATTCTTACTTTAGGGTATATTTATAACGTTAGCTCTGACTACCTTTACTATATATAGGGTGAGGCATTAATGTGGTGAAACTCGATTAGTCCACTATTATTGAAGTTACGAAAAAAAAGTTTTTACAAAAAGTGTAGGCAGTCTTGAAATTCACATTCAAAAATTAGTCCCAAGTATACAGTGTGTTCAGGAACGCAGTGCCAGACAAAAAATTGTTTTGTTAATTGGAACACCCCGTATATTTTTACATTTTTATAAACCTCTATGGAGCTAATTTCAACGATGTAGATCCTTTATTAAACATAATAGACATCAAGTATGATATATCGTTGAAATTAGCTCGGCAAGAGGTTTTCCAATTCAAAGAGATGTTCCAATTAAAAAAACAAAATTTTTGTCTGGCACTGCGTTCCTGAACACACTGTATATTTGCGACTAATTTTAAAATGTAAATCTCAAGACTACCTACACTTTTTGTAAATAACTTTTTTTGATATCTCCTTTAATAACGGATATATCGTACTTCGACGAACTAATGCCGCACCCTGTATATTTTTGGGTTATAACGTTTATTATATACGACTAAATAAGAAAAGCAGATGAGTATTTATGGATTATTTCAATTCGTCGACATAAAGATACCACCATACGGGAATTGAAGAGTTAAACTATCTCGAATGGATCGCACTGTCTTTACCGTGGAAACTGGTGTTTGTTTAATAAATCTTTGAAGTACCAAGGGCGGGTATTTCTTATCTGACTAACATCAACGCGGGCGACACTACATACGATGTAATAATCTTAATAATATACATGGAATATATTAACCGTAACTGGTCGATAGATTCAATTGTATCTAAAGTAAATGGACTTAATATATGTTCACGATTCTGAATCCGATTAGTTTATTGCAAATAAATCATTTAAAACACATTTAAATACATACATGCAAAAAGTGAGAAAACGCATTATGACAGGAAAAAAAATATAGCACGTAGATTTTACCAAAAAAATAAATAATTCTCATTATGAATCTGTTAAACAGAATACAATTAATATTAGTGAGTCCAAATCAAAGAGGCAATAAAGCGTTTAAAAATTAATATTTTTATTATAAGAATAACGTTTTTTCCTAAAATTAATAATAAAAAAGTTTTCCATATGATTCCAACTTAGGGGGACATATTGTATATTAGTTAACAATTAGAAAAAGTATCAATTCAAAGTTATATTTTTTTGTTTTTTGTGAACACTTTCAAATATTCATATGTCCAAATTATTATTATTTATGTTGCACGAGTATATGAATTTTACATTAAAAACATGCGATTATTTTACTTTTTAATAAATATCATTTTTCATTGCAAATTGAAAAAACTTTCTGTAAAATCTTCTGAATTATCCCGTATAAACGTCGCTTCTCTATCAATCATGAGCAATATAAAAAAAAAGAAAAAAGTAAACGAGAAAGAATAACCAGAGTCCGGTGGTAAAATATTGTTTTTATTTTTCCACTACAGAACAAATAATCAATCTTTCACACATGAGGAGACGTGTATATCCAGCCGTTTAAATTAATCATTCGATTTCATAGAGATATACGCTGTTACTTTCAAGTTTAAAATATTCCCATTCGTTCTATTCGCAGACCGGCTTTTATGTAGTTTCAAGCTCCAACGAACCTACCGAAAAAAAAAATAAAAAAAAATAAAATAAAATATGCGGGATATTTAAAAAAATATATATTTTATAAAATGTATGATTTCCGGGCATATCAATTGACAAAAAGTCAGATCCCATAACTAACGGAAAAGAAATAGTATTTATTTTGTACAACGAAAAATTACTCGATTTAGAACATTCTACAGATTTTGAAAATTTTGCATTCCAGTTTTCGCAGCATGAGCAAATGAGAGACTCTTTTATTCCACAATGGCTGAAAACACTTTTCTTCTGTAATTTTTTACTGAAATTAGACTCCATCCATGTTTAGTATTAATTTTCTAGAATGTAATAACTAATCTAACGACACAAAAGAAACCACGATACTGGTATCAACAATAATGTCTGACCACTATTTGCTTGTTTCGTTAACTTCGATTTTCCATTCTCACTCTTGCAGAATTCTTCAAATTCGACTTAATTAATAGAACAAATGTTGTCTACCTCTACTCTACTCACTATACAATTTTAGTGGAAATGTAGAATATTAGGCCCTACTAGAATCCATGTGAGTGATAGAAAAAGCTTTAACAATGAAAGAAACCGCATTACTAATATCTTGAAGTAGGGAAGGTGGGAACATCGTTCCAGTCACTTCGACAGTAACGTACAGGCAGTACTGGTATATTATTTATTATTCGTATTTTCTTACTCCTTAAATATAAAGTGTTAAAATTAAGTTCATCCAAACTGTAAATTAAAATATAAAAAATATAAAATAGTTTTAGGATTTTTAGTTTAGAAAATTTTATTTATACGCTTAAAATTGACCATTTTTAAAGCCTTAAACATTAAAGTGAATAATTTCGTACTCTTACATATGAGTAGGCGATCTTAATATATTTTTTTTTTATTCTTTAATAAAAGACAGATACAATAGCAACAATCTACCACAACCATAAACTATAATTTTATCTCATCTTCGGAGTACGGACTTGCAGCCAGACAGTCTTGCCAACCTATCATTAAGAAAATTACAAAAAGATTAAACACTACCTGTCAGTAATAATTCCACGTGCTGGCACTTTTAAAAATCAATTTTTCTATTTCTCTATTACCTCTAGAGAATATTAGTACTACTGTAGTTTAATGTTTCGAAATCTGTTTTATAATTGACTTCCAGAGAAAGCTAAACCTGTTTTATAGCGTTTGTTTATTTAAGAGCGCGTTCTTACTTTACCAAGAACAAAATATATTTGAACTAACGATTTGAATATTTTTATTTTATTTTCCTTATTTTTTTCTTACCAATTTTTTTTATTTTTTATTTAATATTGGTTTAACGGTTAAATCGAGGTAATCTTCAATTATAATTTAGATTGAACGTGAAGGGACCATTAGGAACTAATTGAAAATTGTTTAGCATTTTTTATCCAAGAAAACCAAAAATAATGTTCACTTCTTAATAAATATAGGCTTTTTATTTATATTTTAAGTAAATGTAAAAGAAATGTAGGAACAATCAGAAATTTTCATGTCTTTCAAGTTAATAGTTAAAATTTCAATCATACTGAAATAAATGTCTACTTTTCCCATTAAAAAACATAAAAATATTACTATTATTTTAATTGCTACAAATAAATAAAGGAAAATTATTCAAAACTAATAATCACGTAATCTATATTGAACATCATTATCAGTTGTTTCTAGTTCTACAATTATTTATGAATCGTACTCATATAGAAACCATAATAATATTTTTTCTAGAATTATAACACTATTGTTAAAAATATAAATTTTCGCACACGTACTAATTACTTACTCATAATTCATTATTGACATTATTGCTTATTAATCACCACATATATCTAATAAAACATCTAAAACAATAAAAAATATCAACCATTTATGCGCTACTGATCGCTCAATTACGATTGTCTTCCTTCAATCGAAGAAGTTAAATTCATATATCCTGTCCGTTTCTATTGTAAACGATAAATGGAATCATTAAATCACGATTCTGTTTGGACACTATTAAAGACGATGATAAAGTAGATAACGTAACTTTTATGATCCTTTAACGTCACACGGTCTAAAGACTTGCGACTCGAGAAAGAATTTTAACAAAATTAACGATTTTCACAAACAATAAATTGTGCTGGATGTTTTCATAAGCGAGCGGATGGTTAAATTCTATTCAGTGTCATTTTTTGTTTTGATTGCGTGTGATTTAAATCATTGTTTGTTGTATGTGACGTGAAAACCGCTAAATAATTAATGATTTTGTACTAACGAATATGTTCCGTACTTATATGTAATTTTCCTCAAAAATGTTGTAGTTTTATTCTAAAATAGATATAATTTGTTTGTTGTCGATCCAGGATTTTATTATTAAAAACGAAGTAAATACATATATATATATATATATATATATATATATATATATATATACAGTGTGTCTACTTAAGTTGGAACCATATGGGAAACTTTTTTATTATTAGTTTTATGAAAAAAAGTTATTCTCTTTAAAAAGTTCTGCATAGTCTAAAACCTGAAATACAACCATCGGATTTAAAATTTGTTGAGCCGTATACAAGGTTTGTCGAAAAATATAAATTTTGCTCAAGAGTAAAGTACCTTTAAATTTGACAATATCGAAAAATGTTACTAAAAAAAGTTGATCAGAATTAAAAATTACGTTTAAATGTGCAAGTACATCTCATTTAAATTAAAACTTCAGATTATTTAATTTTTTACTAATATTTCTATTTTGAATGAACATTTATCTCTTGTGATTACGAAACACATGATAACCTTTTAGTTTTTCGATGTTTTCTAATAATTTTTCAATTAAAACGAGTAATAAGTGCATATTCATTTATTTCGCAAATAATAAAATTTGCATATTTAAACGTAATTTTTAATTCTGATCAACTTTTTTTAGTAACATTTTTCGATATTGTCAAATTTAAAGGTACTTTACTCTTGAGTAAAACTCATATTTTTTGACAAACATCGTATACCACTGAAAAAATTTGATATTTGATGACTGTATTCTAGGTTTTAGATCATGCAGAACTTTTTATGTAGAATAACTTTTTTTCCTAAAATTAATAATAAAAAAAGTTTTACATATGATTCCAACTTAGGGGGACATATTGTATACAGGGTGGCCAAACGAAAACGAAACAGAGCCATTATTAGGAACTGCGCCAACATTTTAGAAAAATGCAGAGGCCCGTTGATTTTTGATCGAAAGGGGGACACTTTTTTCCGGTATTTTCGACTTACACCTCCAAGCGAGGGTAACAATCACCCCAAAATATTTAAATAGCATTAGGGGTCAAGTAAGGCATCACTTTAAAGCCGATGTACGAATATTTATAGAAATGAAAATATAAATCTAGAAAAAAATATAGACAAGATGTGCAATACATTTTATACAGGATGTCCAGAAAGTTACTTCACAGAAAGAAAACTGCAAAATCTAAAGTTCATTTTATGCCAATCTGACCCAAATGACATTATCCAAAAATGTGGTAAGAGAGCTTTAAAGATGGTGCTCTAACTATCGGTTTAATTCAAATAACTTCAAAACGGGTTTTTCTTAAATGATATTATTTTGTACATTTATTTCTTGAAATGTACTCAATGAAATTGCATGACTACAATTTTTAAATTGGATACTTTTATTTATAATTTTTTTATGTCTTAAAATGTCGTCATTTGTGCTTGATAAATAATAAATTTCGATATTTTTACAAAAAAATGATTTTTCACCGCCGTCAATAATAATTTAAAAAATTATTTGTTACTCAATCGAAACATATGCATATAGAGACGAAAAATTTAGATCTATTTTTCTCGAAAACAGTAGAAATTTCAGATAAGAGTGTAATATTTTTGTAAAAATGTCAAGATTGATTAAATATCATGTGAAACTGGCGGCAGTTTGAAAGTGAAAAAAATGACGAATAAAAATATCCCATACCACACCCAAACGAGCTGTTTATTTAAAAAATCCCAATTGAGGTAATTTAACAGAAATCCATTTTGAATTAAACCTATGGTGATTTTTCGATAAGGTGATTTCCGTCAAATCTATATAATTTACAGTTTTTTTTTCTGTGAACTGAATTTTTTTATATAAAAGGTAATTAAAAAAAAGTCATTAATGTTAAAATCAAACTACAAAATATGGTCTTAAATATTAATAATCCTACTGCGACCTAAACGAGTACAACCGGTTTAAAAAAATTTAACAATAATCACTTCTGATTTGAAGTTGAAGCATATATTTAATTTAATTTTTAATGTATCTGTAAAGTTACGAAGTTTGTTGTGATATTAGAAATAATAGCAAAAAACATAATATTTATTCAACGTAACATATTTCTTTTTGATCTTCTGTTTGAAGGTGGAATTTTTGTCAAAATATAATTAATTTTTGTCTAAAACTATCTATGTTTAAAACATTATTATAGGTTGTATTTTGTATAACTTTTTTACAAACATTTATAATCTGAGGCTCATTAAGAAAATTAATTGATAAGAAGTCATTCTTAAGCATTTAAATGTAATTAATAAACACCGGATCCGTCTCGTATGTGTAATAAAACCATATGAGCGACATATGAACGACGTCTAATAAACATCTGCAACATTTGTTGTTGAATAATATCCATACTTTTAAAACCGTACAATAAACAGTCTACTTTATAATAAAGCTTTTGTTAAAAAAGATTTATGAATATATTCGCCATCACACGATAAACAAACTTCAATAAATTATAAAAAAAAACGCGATAAGAAAATGTGCCACCGAAAATTCTGTAAACAAACCTTTAAATAGCCACACTTTAGTACCAGCGTAGTAAATTCGAGCAAACAAACTACAACTCTTTACAAGAGCCCTTCTAAGTTTATTTTTCCCATGAAAGCTTTAAAAGTCTCAAGTAATATATCTTCGGAAATTTCTACATGAATCTTTGTGCAAATGTACATATATTCTGAACTTTTTTGGAACCGAATTTAACCAATTCAAAATATAAAACGGAATAAAGCTGAAACCGGAATAAACTTGGATTATATTGAACGTATTGGAACTTTCCCAAGTGATTTTGATAAGATTTAGGAGAGACAGAGACTGATGTAATACCAATAAATCAATGATCTTAATGGTCCATAAAGGCAAGCAAACTTTTAAATAACTTTTAAATAACAAAGGATATTAAAGTTATTTCATTTAAATTATACGGTACTATGAATGACGGTCCGCCCTGTAACTTCGCAAATATTTTATAATTTGAAAATATATGAATGGATGTCAGTAAAAGTAACAAACTATTTTCCTAGAATTAAAATCGCTATTTGAAATAATCAAAAGAGACTATTTTTACCGGATGGTTTTCAATACAATATTGTTTTTTTTTTCACTTCATTATGATTGTCCGCTTCAGAGATTATCCATTATATTTTCCTTCTGAGTTTAAAGTCAGCAGGACAAGAGTATGAAAGAGAAATAATTTAGTTCGGATTGGATGTTTTAGAATACCTAACCTATTTTACTTTTTATTGGGACAATTACTATTTAACAAAAAAAATCCATAATCAAATAAACTGTATATTATATTATATTATTATTATTAGGAGCAGAAGGCTAGCAGAGGCTCAGCAATCTGAGCCTTTTAATACGAGTGACATATACTATTTTTCTTCAAGCGTTAGAATAAATTTTTTTTTAATTTTTACAAGAAAGATTACTTCAACTATTATAAAAATATTTCCGATCTAGACAAAAATTAAAATAAATCATAAATACCAATAATTTTATTCATATTAATTACTAAACAGGACCAATTTCTCTAACTAACTCTAACTAATTTCTCAACTAAAAGTAAAGTTACAAAATTTTCAAAATTCTTAAAAATCCCAAATTGAGAAAATATATTATTTTTGAATATTTATTGTAATGGAAATTTTATATAAATGTCAAAATTATTTAGTGTTTTATTTTATTAGGAGTAAGCTGTAGAATTATTTGTGAGACCAGCATTGATAAGTAATTTTTTGTGTTCTATGAAATCTTTGATATTGTTGTTCTGTTTTCTTTGGTGATATAAAAAAAAGAAAGAGAGATCCCAGAATTGAAGAAAGAACCACTCCGCTGCATTATCGATTTGAAAATAAAATTCGTTATATATCAATAAATAAATTATTAAGTTATATTTATTAAATGACCCAAGTGGAAAAATACTCAACACTAAATTTCCACAAAACATACGGTACGTATTATTATACGCTTGGAGAAAAATATATTTATTATACTACGGGTAATTTTTTCACCAAAATTGATATTATTTACTTACTTACTTATACTAAAATTCTGGTAAGGCGAAATTATAGACATAACCTATTAATCAATTTAGGGAAGTAGGTTAACAATTTGTAATGATGAATAGTTATTTAAGCATGTTCTCACTCTTAAAATAATATTCATATATAATATTAGTTTAAAAAAACTGTTTTTGAAGTAGTTGTAACTCAAGACATGCTAAATATAGGTAAATTTCAAATTAAACCAAATAAGATTAGAGCTATCAATATTTATCAGATTTAAACGATCAAATATAGCTTTTTCATTAAAAGACAAATGTTAATTACTTTTGATGATGTTTTTACTATTAATAGGAAATTCTTTTAGAGACAACATTTACATGGCCTAAACATTTTTTGATTTGTTGAACTAATAGAATGTTTTTTTAAGAAGAGAAATTAACTAGATAAGATAAATTGCAACCTACACAACGAAGTACCATTTATAGAATAAAGTTCAGAAAATGCCAAAAAAGGAATTTAATAATTACAATGTAAAATAAATTACTAATTAGTTTTCTGAAATATTTTTTGATGTTTTCGGAACTAATTAGATTTAAAACTTTATCTAAAATTAAATGTTAAAAGATTTATTTCCAGGAAACACGAAACTTCGAGTTGAAGTTCCCAATTTCCTCAATAAATAAATAAATCAATCAAAAATAGAGGGAAACTTCAGGCCGCTTGTCGAAAAGTCTAAGGCAATGGTTTATTTGAAACATCATCAAATCGAGACGACCGCATTCGAAGTTATGAATTCTGAAATTTAATCTTTGGCACTTTTGTTTCCAAATTCTGAGTCTGAGAAACTTCGTTACGCCGAATGACGGAGAAGAAAACGAAAATGTTCAAAACGTTCCTTCCTTTATTTCCTTTAACTTTGATGTAGAGCTAAGGTTAACCAGAGTCGATCTCTTAGAATTTAGTACCGACGCAAACTAAAATCAGCACGTATGAAAAAGTTCAGTGATGAGAAAAAAGAAACTACCAATGTAAAAGATCAAATAAATCTTTTTGACGAATGCAACGTAGTAATAACTTATCAATTTTATACCAGAGATAATTTACACCACACACTTAAAAATAAAACAAGTTCATTAATACAGTAATTCAATTACCTAATTATATTCATCTCGCAATACATAAATATAGAATTAGAAAAAAGTATGTAAATTTGGCAAAAGATCTACGGACCATAGTGAGTTAAATAAGTTTAGCGGTTAATAATGTATGAGTATGCATTAGTGCAGTGAGTGCAAAGAAGAACATACAAAAGAGTTTCTTAAATTTTAAATTATATTCTGACAGCTTTATTTTAGTGTTTATTTCTTAATATACGAATTGATAATGAAGGTATATGGCTTTATCTATCCATAGAGTTGTATAGTATCAACAGATGCTATTCCATACAATTGATTTCCAAAATGTTTTTGTCGGTTACTTTGAAATTCAATAATAACATTAATATTATTATGAAAATAAATTGTTAAGCACCCCTATGATGATAATATAATTTAAAAGATGAAAAATTAATTCATATATATATATATATATATATATAAATAATACACGATTTATTCTAAAACAGAAAGACTTTCAATAAATGTATTACCGAGGGCTGATGCTTTAATTTTGGTATATGGCACCACTGTAGTTTTTTTATAATTGATACTTAGGCTTAGTGACGAATTTCGTAGAGTTCGACCAACAACTTCAAAAACGGCAGAAAACAGGTAAATCGTATTTTAAATGATCACTTAGGTGAAAGAAAAATGTGTTCTCGATGGATACCGCACAACAATAAAGCCCGATACATTCTTATAAACCGGAAAGAAAACAACAACTCACTGTTTGAGGATTTCAAAATGAATCAATACCAACAAAAGTTATTCGTTGAAAAGTTGTAGCGTATTGCTTGTTTTATGTTGAAAATAAAGTATGTCGCTACTAACCCTTTAGAAGATCAAAGAACAGTGAATGCTGAGTAGTACCTTTCTTTACCAGAAGTTTTCTCTGAAATGAGAAAAATCAATAACAACAATGCAGTACCCACAACAACGCAACGAAAAATTCATATTCAATCACACAAAGGGTGAAATTAATAACTCATCACCTATCCTAGATTCAGCCGTGGTCAAAGTTAAAACAATCTTCATATATTTCCAAAAATCAAAAATCCATTGCGTGGTCAACGTTTTTTAAGCCCAGAATATAATGAAGTATTTAAAAATGCCGTGATAAATGCGACCTCTTCAGATTGGAAAAAATACCCTACTCTCCAAAATATGCCTTAAGTTTGAAGTTATTTTTTTTCTGTACCGTTGATTCGATTTCGATGATCACGGTACAGAAAAAAATAACTTTAGCAATGAATTGAGTGAAAGTCGACCCTGAGAGTTTACAACTAAACTTAGTCTAAGATCTCCACCGCTTAACGCATTTTCTGCTTTGGTTGTTCTTAACAATGGCATTTCTGGAAAATAACTCCAGTTTAGGAGTCAAAGCGAAGATGAATTGCTTGATAGCGGGATGGCCTATACCAGCACTGCGATCGCACCACACGATTTTGTCACTTTCTTGGGGTTGAAACAGACTTCCTTCGACTTTTGGGGTGATTTGAGTAATAGCCTTTCATGATAATTGTCGCCTTTCCTACACGGTCTTTCCCGCTTCAAAATTTAATAAGTGTGAAAAAGGGTGGCCGACAAATTCTCAATTTTCTACGCGTACAAGATAGTTGAAAATTTATCAATATTTAAAATACTCTTCTTACGTGCATTAGAATTCGTACTTTTTTAATTTTTTTAATTACGTGTCTAAAACGATTTATAGGAAAACTATGAAACTAATAGAGCTATATGTATTACCGAAGGTTTTTTTAATCTATATAATACGGTTTAATTGAAATAGTTTGGTAAAAATGTTTCTAAAATCTTAACTCTTTAGCCGTGATCACATAAAATCTTATAAAAAAATTCAACGAATTTGCTCTAAAAAATGTATGTAGAAAATAATAACCCTTTCATGAAAATGATATCCTAATATATGAGGCAAACTCACGAATTAACTGAGTCCTTCAACTACCAAGGTCGTTAACCTCGTGTTCTGTGTAGACTTTGTTACTGTTTCTCAGCGCCACTATAGAAATAGCCTTGTAAATTTGAAGCTAACTTCACTTGACGATGATACTAAAGAAGAATTTATTCAAAACTTCTGTGGTATTATTTTACTTTCATTTTTTGAACACTATTGCACAAATATGCTTAGTAGTCATTTTTGGTGCTAATGTGTATGTTCAGTTTTATCTGGATTATCGAAATTTATTAAATTTTGATACGTGTTCCAATTATTAAATTTCTCACACTTCGTATTAAATCTTTTTTTAAAGTATAAAAACAATGAACGGAAAGAGTCTAACTAATTAACATTTACAATTCACACCCCGGTCTTACTTAGTTAATGTAAGTTTTGGTTGTAGAAGAAATCCAGCAAAGTTTCTCTGCAGCTTACAGCGCTTTATTTATGTTTGTTCATTAGTGAATCTCGGTACTGGTGACGCATTTAATAAATCTACAAGGAAATTCGGTTTCTATCATATCAGTAACATTTCTTCTAAAATAGCAAGTTGTATATTTGTACTGAGACATCTACGTCGTTGAATTCAACGTAATTTATTAATGTGATCAGTTTACCTTTCATTGATTTACAGCCATTTGTCGTATGGGGTTATTTTTTGGGGGGAATAAAGTTTTTGTATTGCAGAAAACTGAAGTACGAGTAACAGATGGTGCTCAGCAACATGTGCATATCAGAAAATATAAAATATTGTCTATGTCATGTTTTTACTTTTAAGTTCTGATGGCTGTACCTCATAATATATCTCAAAATATAACGCATTTTTCGATTAAACGTATAGAAACAAGGGAAGCAGACAATCCGTCAATCGCAAAAAAAATTACATTATCTTATACAACAAATTAGATAATTTATTTAAAGAATCAATCATTAAAAGAATGAATAACAAATCATTTTATAAATTCACTACAGATTTTTTCCTACAACCCTGCTTTTATTCTACTGACGAATTTTTAAATTTAAATTTAATTTAATGATTCATTGATTCACCCTATATTGTAATAGGTTTGTTAGTCATTTGTATTCTGTTTTTATTTTTATACTGTAATTAATTATTCTTTACTTGTTAATTGTTTTTTGTCTCATGTTTCTATATCTTACAGTTTCGCTCTACGCAGATCTTTACTATGTTGTTATATATTATTATTATTACCAGAGCTTGTGTGAACAATTTATCAACCTTCTGGACACTTAATATTTTTTTATTTTATCGATAAAAATGTACTTTTAAGTCTAAATGTGATGTAGTCGCCCACTGATATTATTATTTATACATTGTAGTTTTTTTTAGTAAATAAAACAAGAATTATCTAATAGAAACAAAATCTCTCTGTGGGCCTAGAAACTAGAATTATCTAACCGACGAATCGACGAGTACTCCCAAATGAACAATTTTAAAATAAAAACAGCGTTTGCACGATTTTATAGGACCTTTGGACAAATTTATGTGACTGTGCATGCACATACATCAGGCCGGTATTTCAACACTAGCTTTAATTAATTGTTTATGGTATATAGTTCGTCGAAAACACTAAATTTATAGCCGCACGTTTCCTCTTTTTTTTTTCAATTCGTTTGAAATAATTGAAAAAGTGTTGGAATGTTATCGGCCGGTCGCCATAGTCTAAGCGATATAGAATTAAAATACCCTAATAATTATTGTAAATGATAACTTTGTAATCATCAGCTATATATACAGTGTGTCTACTTAAGTTGGAACCATATGGGAAACTTTTTTATTATTAGTTTTATAAAAAAAAAGTTATTCTTTATAAAAAGTTCTGCATGGTCTAAAACCTGAAATACAACCATCGGATCTAAAATTTGTTGAGCCTTATACAAAGTTTGTCGAAAAATATAAATTTTGCTCAAGAGTAAAGTATCTTTAAATTTGACAATATCGAAAAATGTTACTAAAAAAAGTTGATCAGAATTAAAAATTACGTTTAAATATGCAAGTACATCCATTTAAATTAAAACTTCAGATTATTTTATTTTTTACTAATATTTCTATTTTGAATGAACATTTATCTCTTGTGATTACGAAACACATGATAACCTTTTAGTTTTTCGATATTTTCTAATAATTTTGCAATTAAAACGCGTAATAAGTGCACTACAGTTAAATTTGCATTATTGTAGACATACGTTTTAAAAATAATTTTATTATTGTAAATAGATGTACTTGCATATTTAAACGTAATTTTTAATTCTGATCAACTTTTTTTAGTAACATTTTTCGATATTGTTAAATTTAAAGGTACTTTACTCTTGAGCAAAATTTATATTTTTCGACAAACCTTGTATACGGCTCAACAAATTTTAAATACGATGGTTGTATTTCAGGTTTTAGACCATGCAGAACTTTTTATAAAGAATAACTTTTTTTCCTAAAATTAATAATAAAAAAGTTTTTCATATGGTTCCAACTTAACTAGACAGTATATGAGTGTTAATAATAATAATAAAAAGCCTATAAAAAAGTACATGCAGTTAACTAATAAAAATGTAGAAATGATATGCAAACATTCTAATTTTTAGAGATAACTGAATAAATATATAATAGACATTTATAGCAATTTGTAAACTTCTTTAAATTCTTTAAATCTTTAAATCGGTGGTTGTCTGCCATATCTTATTATTTAAGTAATAAATAGGTAAAAATAAGATAAATCTAGTACTAAAGTAACTATTAAATGTCGCATGAAAAAGGGAATCAAATCATTGAAAAATACTGCTTTAGATAGAAGTCATTGAAAAATATTTTCTTGTCATATCTCTGATACTAAGTATCTTGGTGTAGTCTCATTAATGGTAGACTGATGTGTTTGATGACCTCATTTTCTTTATATAACTTGATATAAATATGTCAGAAAAGGAAATAGAAAAGACAACAAGTTTCTATTTTTATTTGTTATTCTGTTGCGGTGCAAGATTAGATACTTAATAAGGTATTTTTAATTAAAAACTGAAAAATATCACTTTTAAATTGGTTCCGTTGCATAAATTAACACTACAAGAATTTATAATAAACCTATGAAACGGTAAAAATATTGTATTCTTTCAAAAAAGAACAGACACATATTATCTTTAATAGAAAAGAATTATTACAAAAATTGGGCATAGGCCCACTTTATTTTGTTATCTGTGCTCAATTTGTTTTAGATGGGTGACCCTAAGTATATACGAGCAAACATATGAACCTTATTAGAGCTAATAATTAGAAGAAAAAATAAAAATGTAAAAGATAAAATATACTTATCTTAAAATGTTATGATTTTTCCAAAACTATTAAATCTATTACAAGGTAACCTTATCAAAAGATGCAGATAGCTGAATCAATTATTATAAGAATATTTAAAAAAGAAAATAATTACATTTTTAGTATATTTTATCTTTTACATTTATAAAGAAATATTCCGCAAGGTAAGGGTAGAAAGAATCATTGTAAATAAAATAAAAAAATATAACTCCTCAACAAACTCTTTTAGAATAAAATAAAAATAAATGTATACGTAAACGATAAAGTAATTGGCTGGGCCAATTTTTCTAAAAATATACTGACTTGACTATCATAAAGTAGTATTTGCTAATATCTGTCCTATCCGTGATTTTGTCCAATGACGAAAACACTCTGTATCAATTTGAAATAACAATCTAATAATACCCAATACCAAAGAAAAATAATAAATATTTCTTAGCAATGATTATCGTAAGTTTTCATTAGAAATTGTAACCATTACTGTCTCTTCAATTTATCGTTATTCTCGACAATTGAGATTTAGAATTATTACTTCGCCGTTTCTGAGACAGTTTATTCATGTCGTTTTCAAATACTAAACACAGATGGTTTTTGATTGTATTATTGTTATAAAATTATACTTATATATCTCTTATCTTCGATAGTATGTCGGTGTTTATATTTTAAACTCGTAGCAACACAAAGAAATTCAATTTAGAAGTTGTATAAATAAATTAAAATAGTATACAAAATTAAAAATAATTTTTGTCAATTATATCATCTTATACCTCCAACCAGAATTTCTAATTTCTATTAATACATTTTAGAAGAAAAAAGACAAATGAAGACATTTTTATCTCAATTGTATTAATATAAAAATAGAAAATAATTTCTGTGCTACTGGGAAAAAGTGAAAACCAGAATTTATTTTTTAAATATGTAAAATATTTCCCAATACATATAAGCGAATTCTTTGCAAAACAATCTAATTATTTCTAGAGAGCATTTTTAGAAATGGCCGTCATATTACAGAATAATAATGCAAAAAAAGTGATAGAAAGCACCTTAGTGAAATAAAATTATTGTTAATTGTTATTTGTTGACAAATAAGATATTTTAAATCAACAATTCTGTTAATTTTATATTATGTTATATAATATTATTATATTATGTTATGTTTTGGGTTTAACCGAAGCAATATTGTTTTTAATATAAATGTTAATTCCTGCACATATAAACGTAAGTATCATCAAAAAATTATCAAGATATAATTTACGAATTATATTTAATTTATTGTGTTATTAAAAAATCTTCATTTTCGAGTGTAATAAATTTAAGTTTTTGGATCAACAATTATATGTTACTAGTATTAGGACAATATTTTTATAGAACGAATCTCATACTATATAAGTACTACTATCATTGATAAAATCTTCTTGTTAACTAGTTATAAAGTTCTACCAGTTGTTACCGTTAACACTGTAGTTTCCCTGACAAAGGAAATAAAGATTTGTGAAAGTTTGGATTCATTTTAAAGAATGTGCTTCATTTCCAATAAATTCTAAATAATTTTATTTATAATATAGTTTATCAACTAAAATTGAATCTGATATATTTAAGAATCTGCAATAAATAGCATAAATATTTGAGGTAGAATTATCTTTATTTCTTAAGAATTGTATGGCCTCACTCCGGCTGGGAATTTGACGCATTCTATTATCTTGTCGGATTTTAAAATAAAAGTTTCCTTTTTTCCACACCTTTGTCTTGGCTGTCATATCTTTGGTATTAAAGCGCCAGGGGATTTTGTTCATATTTCTTTCACGGGACATTTCTTTTTACAAGCAAAATACTTCTGTTGGCATTTATGCTTTAGCTCTATATGTTTTGCACTTTAATAAATATGCCAGAATGGAATCCGGTAAACTAACCAAGATGAAAGAAAGTAAATGTATGAGACGTGACTACTGGGTGGCCCTTTTCACTTTTACAATTTTAAAGATTTTATCTTGAAAAGATTAAATACTAATATTCCAAAAAATGGCTTTCACTATTTTTTTTTTAATGTTAAAAGAAAATCGCTGTTATGAAAAATAACACCAAATGAGAAATTTAAGGCCGATTATATTTTGATTATTTTCATTAAATAAATATTTCGATATTGTAGTATCCCTGAAATTCAAACTAATTATCTTTGATGGTTTTCAAAGTATTTCAACGTTCACTTCATACATTAATTAAACAATGTTATAAATGTTTACTTATCTGTCAACGTATCTTAAATGAAGGAAGAATCTTACCTAAAACAAAAAAGAGAAAATAGAATTAACGATAATGTTTTCGAAAATAAAAAAATATATAATAAACAAGTGTTATTTTTTTAAGATATACAGCATGTGATATTCTGGGATAACGTGCAAAAAATTTAAGAAGGTATGAGAGGGATACTTATATATTTTTTAAGTCATATTCCCTTAATGGGTAACAACACGGTAAAATGCTGATAAATTGTCAATTTTTGTTATTAGATTATTGTATTATATTAATAATTATTTTCTCGATTTAAACGTATCCATGGTTTTGCAGAGGCATTTTTTTAAAATGTTTTATGACAAAATAGCGGATTTACAAGAACAATTTCAGTTTTTATCATCATTTTCATTAGTTTAAGTAACCTTAAAAATTAGGAAATTTCAGAAGTGAGGAAAATGGCTATACACAGACTTACTGCAATTATAGAAATTATGAAAAACGTGATTAAAGTTTTAACAATATTTCATATATAAAAAATCTCTGTCATTTATTGAAATACTGGATGTCATGAATCCCGAGGGCACATGACGGTCCTTCTTCAATATCATCTTTCTCTTTAATAGTTTTTGTTTTTATTCCTTTAAATTTTTTTTAATCCATCACAGTGTTATTCCACATGTCCACCAGGAATAAGCAGAACTAAATTTTTCATATATAATAATACAAATACAGATTTCTGTTACTTTTACTACTACTTCTACTACTTCTACTACTTCTACTATTACTATTGCTATAGCTATATTTAGTTTTATTTCAAAAAAAAAGGAGCTTTATTGAGTTGTTTAGGTACAAAATTTTCACATTTTTGATTACTTTACAATAATGTACCGAAATGAAATTTAATTTTAGAACATTCTTTTTTTTAAATATACTTGGTCTTTGGTTAAAATAGTTGTTCATGTCACTTAAATCAAAAATTAATGTTTGACATATATTTCTCCTGAAATCTTAAATAATCACGGACAATTATTTTCAGCAGATGGCTTTTTATATTTATCATGGAAATATTTGTAGTTGCTACGCAGATTGAACATAATAATTTGATTTTAAATATTCTTACAGAATGTTCAAAACAATAGCAGTTCATATATACATTGTAAATTATCAATTCTTGTTTTTCATAATTGAAATATGGGATATATTTTCTTTACGGTACTTCACTTCAGCTTAGCTTTTAATTATTACCAAAAAGCAATGTTCTAAAAATATTACCTCCAATTGCCCAAAAATTACTTTATCGAAACAAAAACACGGCTTTCTGTAACCCACCCATCAATAAATAAAAAATTCAAAATCTACCCTATATTTATTTATACCGTTCCTTAAATATTTTAGAAGGGAGGCAAACACAATAAGCTTTACATAATTTTCAACCTTAAATACGTCTCGCAATTTGACGCGTTCACAATAATAAGAAAAAATCGCCGTAAATCCCTAAAAGGCATTTGACAAAATCCTTTTGTAATCGCAACACCTGGGACTTGTCATGTATTCGACAAATAAGCTCCTTTCTTCAAAGTGTCATGTCGCCGAAATTATCCAATAGAATTTTTTTCGGTGATCGTTTTCTACAAACAATCTTTGAAGCGTTAAATTTGATCCTGGACGCTGAGAAGCCCCAGGTGCGTAATGATTGTGGGCATTTCGAGACAAATTGAACCAAAATAAATGTTTCTTTGTCTGCGTGACGCCTTTTGTTAAATAGCGCTGTGTTCAATTCTACGGAAAATATAGGTTATTGAGAATATTGCAATGTTCGCTTTGCTCAAATTATTCATTAATTAAAAAACTAATGGTTTTTTTTAATAATCAGCAAAATCTTGGCTTGTCAATTTTAGCCTCAAACTTTATGAACTAAAGAGACAATTTTATTGCCTCATTATCACTTTTGATGGTGATTTTCTAAAGTTGAAAAATTGTATAGAATCTGCGTAGAATTTGAAAATGGGCGTTTCTTTTTTACAAATAAGTGAAAAATAAAATCTTTTGGTTTTGTTTTTGTGAATAAAATAACAATAACAGAAAAACATTACTATAATTATTTTTTTTAAGTTAAATTTCAATAAACAACATACTTTAATAATAATATATATCTCCAAAATTACTTTATTCTTACTATAAAACGGTATTTTTTTTTTATTTTTTTTATTATGCGTAATGATGTCCTGATTTTAATTTTTTAGTTTTATATTTAGTACTGTCATAATGAAAACTATATTTAATTTATTTTTTATTTTTCTTATAAATAAACTTGAGAATGGGCCACAAAATAAATCGGTTGTTGATGAAGACAAAGCAACGTTTCGAATTATTTTAATATTTTGGACACTAGATATACAGTGCGTTTCGAGATATTCTAGAGAAAATTACTATTTAAATATTTAAATTTAACCGGCTCCTATTCCAATACTTACTAAAAAAATTATTTGAAAATATAAATTGAAATTTGTCAATTTAAACATTCCTATACCCCCAATAACCAACGGTTATTATAAATTCCTAAATTTCCATTATAGGCAATAAAATACAGTAAAATGTGCGTTTTATATCTTGTATCACCGCAAGTGGCTGCACAGATAAAATAAGCAGCGGGAGTCAGCCGGGAGTTAATAAAACCCCAAGAACGCCCGGCCCGCCTCGCCACCTCAAATGCATTTTGATATTAGATATTAGCCAACTCAGTAGGGGAGAAAATACCCAGTTAACCGCCGGAATAATCTTCTGCCTCCTGCCACCTCCTCAAATCGTGTAACGCTGTCGTATTGTCCAGTGAAAATGGAGAAATCAACGTTGTCAAATTTCTGAGACTAAATCAGACAAAATGGATTTTCTTCCATGTATTATATACAATATGTCCCCCTACGTTGGAATCATATGAAAAACTTTTTTATTATTAATTTTAGGAAAAAAAGTTATTCTTCATAAAAAGTTGTGCATTATCTAAAACCTAGAATACAGTCATCAAATATCAAATTTTTTTCAGTGGTATACGAGGTTTGTCAAAAAATATAAGTTTTACTCAAGAGTAAAGTACCTTTGAATTTGACAATATCGAAAAATGTTACTAAAAAAAGTTGATCAGAATTAAAAATTACGTTTAAATATGCAAGTACATCCACTTAAATTAAAACTTCAGATTATTTTATTTTTTACTAATATTTCTATTTTGAATGAACATTTATCTCTTGTGATTACGAAACACATGATAACCTTTTAGTTTTTCGATGTTTTCTAATAATTTTGCAGTTAAAACGCGTAATAAGTGCACTACAGTTAAATTTGCATTATTGTAGACATACGTTTAAAAAATAATTTTATTAATAATTATTAGTTAATCAATACGTATGATTGTTTTATTAATTTTTTTCTATTTAATTTGATATGAATGTTATTATATATAATACACATAAAATTAACTACTTTATCATTTTCATAATTAATCTAGGCAATTTAGTACTAGGTAAAGCAGAGGTTTAAACACTATTATTTTTCAAAAAGTACGGATTCCAAATGTGTCGTTAACTCTATCCAGTGGTCTACATTGACAGAGCTAAGGAAAATATTTTCTTTTTGAGGAATAGCGTGTCTACCACTTAACTCATCACGCCTCCGCTCATAAATAACTCTGCTCCTCGAGGATAGGCCTCTAAGTGATTAAGTTGTTCAACCTTCACTGACCAAGATAAGGAAATTAACGAGTTCCATTTTTCTCTACCACGAAACTGAGGCAATAAAACAACTGCACTAACCTGGATAAAACCTCACCATATCGTTGGAGCTTTTAAAAACCAACAATAATTTCTAATTGCATTTTCCCAACAGTATTTTGATAAAGAAAATATCACTCTTGAAGCTATTTCAAACATGGAAAACTTATGATATGAAAATTTTTTCAAAAGGTATTAAAAATATTGCGTCCGTTTTAAGTATTTGTGAACCTAAACTTAGAGAAAAAAAAAGCAAGCACACATACAAAGGTATTTCTGGGACTCCTGTACTAAAATAAACGATAATCAAATAAAAGATATTAGTAAGAATAAAGTAATAAGTGCTCAAATTTATTTTATGCATTTCTAAAATTATGTTTATTGTGTATCAAAACATAGAATAAATGCTTAGTGCGAACTTGCATAGTGCGTCGATATTTGAAAGCACGTGCACAATGTGTGGACTCGATTAAATGTATTATTTTATTAGCAGATTTCCATATATTTCCATAGATCACTGACGAGAAACTGTATGCCTTAGAGCATATAATAAACATGGATGATATTTGGATTTAAATAATTTGATAATATTTTATTTAAATTCAAAGCTGCGATTCTGTAATAGCAGTTATTTATTGATATGACCACCTAACACTTTATTCTAGACAACATATTATTAATTTCTCTTAGTTTCTAGAAAACGCGTTAATGTGAGTAAATCTGAATCCGAAATTTTTGCATTGGATATTAAAGATTGTACAACGAAAGCAATTTCGTTACTTATTCGATAAAAGTCACGAATAAATAATAATAAATGTTGGTTCCGATTTCATAAACCAACTGAGTTAGATAATGGGGTTCAATACTTACCTCAAATAAATTTGAAGTAAATATTTGATTTACTGAAATTGTTTTAAGTTGCTTAAATGGTAAGAAAAGTGCTGTATAATAACACAATGAATCTGATATTCTTTTGTAATATACATTATGTCCCCCTAAGTTGGAATCATATGGAAAACTTTTTTATTATTAATTTTAGGAAAAAAAGTTATTCTTTATAAAAAGTTCTGCATTATCTAAAACCTAGAATACAGTCATCAAATATCAAATTTTTTCAGTGGTATACGAGGTTTGTTAAAAAATATTAGTTTTACTCAGGAGTAAAGTACCTTTAAATTTGACAATATCGAAAAATGTTACTAAAAAAAGTTGATCAGAATTAAAAATTACGTTTAAATATGCAAGTACATGCATTTACATTAATAAAATTATTTTTAAAACGTATGTCTACAATAATGCAAATTTAACTGTAGTTCACTTATTACGCGTTTTAATTGCAAAATTATTAGAAAACATCGAAAAACTAAAAGTTTATCATGTGTTTCGTAATCACAAGAGAAAAATGTTCATTCAAAATGGAAATATTAGTAAAAAATAAAATAATCTGAAGTTTTAATTTAAATGGGATGTACTTGCATATTTAAACGTAATTTTTCATTCTGATCAACTTTTTTTAGTAACATTTTTCGATAGTGTCAAATTTAAAGGTACTTTACTCTTGAGTAAAACTCATATTTTTTGACAAACCTCATATACCACTGAAAAAATGTGATATTTGATGAATGTATTTTAGGTTTTAGATAATGCAGAACTTTTTATGAAGAATAACTTTTTTTCCTAAAATTAATAATAAAAAAGTTTTCCATGTGATTCCAACTTAGGGGGACATATTGTATACTTACTTTTTGCAAAAAATAAGAATTACATCTAGGTATTACTTTTCTAAAGGTTGGGTGCAGTTTTCCGGAAACTTTTTGTGTATATGAAAGTGCAACGAGACAATCGGCAACGTTGTGTGTGACTAAGCTCCCGTCGCTGGTATCGCAAAGGCGTTATCACGCGAGAATAAGGGATATCCTGGCAATAAATTATCCTGCCTAAAGAGTGGAGTACTATTTACGGGGGAACGATATTCGTTTTGGACTTCATTATGGCATTGTCAACTGGATCGAAAAAATGCTAGCGATATATAACGGTAAGCTGATAACCTACACTAACAAAAATTTATCACCTCATTTCCTAAAGAACGTTTGAGCTCGTTATCAAAACTTACTATATATACCATGAAGGTAAATATATACAAATAATGAGATTACCTAGCAACGACGAGATGAATTACTAGAGACTGGTGAAAAAATAAATAAAAACTAAAACATTATTTGGTATACGGTTATTAACATAATTCTTTAACGTAACAGGATTCTTGTTTTTTGTAATATGTAAAGCAAGTAATGAAACAGAGTAAAAAGATAATATGAATATTGAAGCCATGTGACTAAACATGAACTAGATATTTAATAAAAAAATTTCACACAAAGAACAGATCAAATAATGAGAGTTTTAGACACAAAATTACTAAATAATTAATAAATAATGCTCAACATTTTATATTACAATGGTCCTTCCTTTTTTTTTTGTTATTTGGATTATAAGATTGATATCGTGTTTTGATAATGAGAGAGGAATTTGTAGTTATAGGTATTAGAATTGATAGTACAAAATCCGGTTACAAACTGCAAGTATTGGTTCTTTAAATGAATAATTAATGGCAATGTATTAAATTGATATTTGGTTGCCTATCAAAATTTTGAAGCTGTTACCTTTAATTAAATATATTGTAATTAATTTATTTATAACCCACAACACGAAGCAGCGCGCATATTGCTTCTCTTTCTATTACTCTACTCTACTTTCTACTCTACTCTACTCTACTATACTCTACTCTACTCTACTCTCTACTCTACTCTACTCTACTCTACTCTACTCTACTCTCTACTCTACTCTCTACTCTATTCTACACTCTACTCTACTCTCTACTCTCTACTCTACTCTACTCTACTCTACTCTACTCTACTCTCTACTCTACTCTACTCTATTCTCTACTCTCTACTCTCTACTCTCTACTCTACTCTTTACTCTACTCTACTCTCTACTCTACTCTACTCTCTACTCTACTCTCTACTCTACTCTCTACTCTACTCTCTACTCTACTCTCTACTCTACTCTCTACTCTACTCTATTCTCTACTCTACTCTACTCTACTCTACTCTCTACTCTACTCTTTTTTGATTTTAAAAAAACATTAAGAATTAAGAATGGTAATGTAACTTCTTTTTTTAAGATATAAAATTTTGTGTACTCAAGTTAAATACACAAGGGTAGATTACTACTTACAATTGATAGGCACTTGTAATGAGAACCTACAGTGATAATGACTTCAAATAAATATTGTAAACTAAAAGGATGTCAGGACATTTTGATTTTTCTAAAACATGTAGCATAGCACAAATTGTGCATAGGTCATAAAAACAAGCTATTAAGACACAGGTACAATCTAAATAAAAATGTTTTACTTACAAGCTGATTTTTACAAGTTCACACTGTTATTTTGTAATGAGGAAATTGAGCTTAAATCTTATATTTCTGATTATATTTTTGTTTTGGTGGTGTGCATATTTGTGGTATTAGGTCCTAATATCCTGAGGTTGCGTTTCTTTAGTTTGAAAGGATTTAATGAGTTTAAAAAAAGAAAATTCCAAAGAATTTTAAAGCTTTCAAGGTAGGCTTCTTCATATAAAGCTCCAGTAAAATGATTTCAAAGATTAAAAAAATAGAAGAAAGGAGAAAGAAGAAAAGGACCTAAAATATATAAAATAGCTGAGAGATTTTGATCAAGTGATTTTGGGAAACTTTACTAGAAGTTCTTGAATTTACTCAATATTTCATTAATTATAATTACATTTTATAATGAACTCTTATTTAAACAATATATAAATTCAATGATGATTACTTTAAAAATACATTTATACTTTTCTTAAAACTAAATTAACATGAAAGAACCTCAGAGATATAGAACTCACATAAAGACTTATTACGCTAAAAAACTAACTCATTTTTATACGAGAAATTACTAAAGAAAAAATATTTGTACTGAAAAGTTAGATTTAAACAAAAAAGAAGGAATAAAAAACTATGGAATATGGTAACAAAACATATTTTCTTTGTTCTAAAATTTAACGTACATCGAAATTATTGGAAATGGTATAAACAAATAACTGAGGCATATCTACCTGAGAATTCTTTTTTTCACGACAATAACAGTTTTAAAATAAACGTTAAAGAAATTAAAAGCGTCTAATTTTTTGTTAGGGCGACTTTGTCAACATTTGAGATAATTAGCGTTAAGATACGTAAAAATAAAATCTTCAAGATGTAAGTATACATCTTTAGAACCAAATTAAAAGGGAAGCTGATATTTTCAAGAAGTCACTCATTTTTTATTAATTAAAGATAATGGTGGCCAATTTTTAATAGGCGACAGGCGTACCATTAATTATTCATTTAAATTAAGTGTCATCAAAATTACAGGTATCTGTAGAAATTTGAAACCGTATCATTGGTATATATTACCTTTTTATTTAATTCTCGATTTTTCAATTTTTATGGACCACGATAGTCGTGACGACGCAAAACAGTTGGCTAATCTGAAATTTGTTTCCAAACAATAACAATTGCCATGCTCAGATTTTCAAATCGAACACAACTTGTTTGTTGTTGTTTATGTTGTATTTTGAAGAGTGTTGTAAATTATATTTTTGTGGTTTGGGCTTTGAAAAAATGTATATAATGTCTTTTAATAAATAAAATATACAGAAAAAATTTAATCAAATACAAAAAAATGACATTAATGACAGCGTGACATCAATTTAATGGTACAAACAGGTCTTTATATAGGTTTTCCATTAGGGACGCAATTTTTTGTGAAGTTATAATTCTTATATCTGTAATTCGAATTTCCAAGTGACATTGACATTTAAAATCTACTATAGTTGGCAATTTATAAAATGGAAAGATATAGCATAGAACAACGTGTCCAAATAATTCAGCTTTATTATGAAAATGGACGTTCAAATAAAACTGTTTTTCGTAAATTACGTGATTTTTATACTCGACATAATCGTCCAAATGAATCAACAATATTGAGAATAGTGGAAAAGTTTGAACAAAGTGGTTCAGTGTTGGATGTAAAAACACGAATTCGTCATCGTCCAAGTCGTTCACAAGAGAATATTGATGCAGTTCGTGAGAATGTTGAAGATGATCCAAGAATGTCGATTATTATTTTTTATTGCCAGAGTTTGAAAATATTGATATCAGAGATAAATGGTTCCAACAAGATGGTGCAACATGTCATACAACTGGTGATACGATCAATTTATTGCATCAAACTTTTACTCAGCGTGTAATCTCAAAAAATGGTGATGTTAATTGGCCAGCAAGATCGTGCGATTTAACACCATTGCACTATTTTCTTTGGGGCTACGTTAAAAATCTTGTCTATCGGAACAATCCACGAACAATTGATGAATTAAAAGCTGAAATAATTCGAGTTATTGGTAAGATTGAACCTCAATTGTGTGAAAATGTTATCAACAATTTTGACAAAAGAATAACCAATTGTAGAGCAGCTAGAGGTGGTCATTCAACAGATATTCTTTTCAAGCTCTAATTGCCATACCTTAAACATTTATGTTAAATAAAAATTTGAATAATTGTAATTGACATACTGTGTTTTATTAACAAATAAAAAATTGCGCTCTTAATGGAAAACCCTATATATCTCTGGATACAAGTTTGTTTGGAAACAGATCAGGTTAGCCAACAGCTATTTGGTGACGTCACACTGTAGCGATCCATTAGGCTTGATCATTCTTTTAAATTTAAAATTCAGTGGCTTTATGTAATTTTTGTTGTTTTTTTAGATTTTAGCGTTTAGGTCATACCATAGTAACACCAGTAAAATGCAGTTACTAATATTGTTATTTGTTCTAACTGAAAATTACGTCCAACATTCAGGAGTTATTCCCCATCACTCAGATTTATTGATGATGAGGATACTTTCTAAACATTTTAATACTTCTAATAAACTTAATCTAACATATATATATACAATTTAAAATTAAATTATTAAAATTAAATACACAATAAAAAACGATAATGTAAGCATAGATCACCAGTGACTTTGTCCCGAGTAAAATCAGTTGATCGTTACAGCGCGGGAAATTTTAATTTGAATCGCCAATTAATTCCGGACTTCATTACAACATTGACACATGCGTTTATCATCTGTCTAGAGAATAGAAAGAAACCAGTCACGCAATAATAGATGCATGGCGACGTATTTTCAGAGATTAAATTTTGCTTGTGACAGACAATAAACCTCCAGAATCATACTGAGGGGTTAACAACTTCCAGTGGTTTACAGCTTAGATAATTCTCATTATATTATATTTTAAATATTCAAAACTATAAAACGATTTAAAGAAACCAGTCGCATCCATACACAGTCTCAATCATGAGTACGATATTCTTGAAAAAAAAGCCTATATCTCGAAAATTGTAGTATGATTAGTCCGTACACATCTACTTACGTGAGTTATGTAGACACACTGAAAGTTTTAAAAGATGAACGGCCAATAAAATCCACAATAGAATAGAGTAAATCTAAGTTACTTACTCGGGATGAAAAAATACTAGTGAGACAAGTATTAAATACAAGTGAAGACATCGAAATGCGTGGGAGAATGATATTTCCGAAAATTATGGAGAATAAAGCAATGAAAAACTTCGTTCCTGATCCATCTGACGGATTAAAAATTCACTGTTAGCCCCACGAGAACAGTAATTATTGCGTTTTGCCTAAAGACCAGGGTCGATAATTTTTGAAACGAAATAAAATAATAGTAGGATGAAACCCATTGAAAAAGGAAGAAAATATAACAAAAATAAAAGGAAAAATAATTTACGGGCGATTTGAGGTCGGGAACTGGAAGGGGGTGACTTTTTTTTTCACGAAATTTGGTGAAAACTTACCTTTTTATGTCCCAAATACAATGTAATTTTTTTGATTTAAAATATTTATTTTTTCACCTTATTTTGCCTTAATATCGAAAAAGCACCCTAATTCGAGATCGAGATAAACAGTTTTCTACCCTTAAAAAGTCACCCCCTTCCACTTCCCGAGCTCAGATCGCTCGTAAATTATTTTTCCTTTCATTTTTGTTATATTCTCTTCCTTTTCCAATGGGTTTCATCCTACTATTATTTTTTTCCACTTTTTACCATTTTCAAAGGTCAAAGCAGGTCTAATAATACACGAAGGAACCAACAAGGTAAGATGCTGCTAAAGAATTAAAGAAGCACACAAGTTAAGAAACAATAGCGACAAGGTTTTATACAACCCATTTCAAGCCTTACACATGGGGTTAAAAAGTACACCAAGTAAGTAAGAATAAAATTATGAAGTAAGCAAATTTATCCCATCAAACATGTATTAATTAAATGTTATATTCGAATGGGTATAAGAAAAATAGCTCTAATTTCAAAAAGGTGTGGGCATAAAACTTCAAATTACCGTACTGGATTCCACCACCAGTTTCGGGAAGAAGGATCCGTCAAAGATGGGATAGAAAATGCATTTATTTAATTATACAGCCGGATAAACTTCGCCTGCAGTCTTGCACATTTGCATATTAAAAGATTATGTCTAATGGAAAATGTCCTAGATAGAAGTTGACGATAAAGAAATACTGATAGGATGTTTTAAACAGATTTCTTGGGGCGATAAACTTCGCCGTGTATTATTAAGTAGCTGGGAAATACGAAAGTGATAATTTTAATAGCAATTATTTCTTAGGTGACTACTAACACTATCTGCAGATTTAGAGAAAAACTATGAGAATTAATTGTAAGGCAATAATTTTTCTTTTTCGGTAAAATATAAATACCGCACAAAATATTATTCAAATTAAAAACTATTTTTGATCACTTAGGCGAGAAAGTATTTTTCAAAACTTAATTTATGAAATTATTTCTAGTTATTGCTTAGTCTATGTAATAATTAATCTAGCCGAGAACTAACTAGACGCAAGTTAATTCGTAATATAATTAAGCCTATATATTTAAGAATTTTCCATTACATTAATTGGATATCATAATTTAATGAACTAATCAATCAGCGCTTAATTATTTAAACCGTTTCAATAAAAATAGAGGTTATGTAAATTGAACTGTTAATTACAATTATGAATATTATTGCAATAATATCCAAAACCAAATTGTTTATAAAAAAATACAGTGTGGTGTATATACATAGGAAACAAAATTATATTTGTTGCATCTGAAAGTGCATATTAACAAATTAGATTTAAAATATATAAATACTAATTTGTATTTTTAATATGAATGAATTATTCCTAATAAATTATTTTTTTATACATACTATATATATATTAAGAGGTTTTATACAAGTAGCTACCAATAAAATGTACTAAAAAATAATAGGATTAAAAAAAATACTAAGTCCAGAGGGTAAACGCAATAAATATTTTAACCCAAATATTAAAAAAACCTGGAAACATTACAAAGAACTCCGTGTAATATTTCCAATACTTTTGACTTAATAAATAGAGGAAAAATGATAACAAATAAAAAAAACTAACAATCCTGAAGAAATAGACAAAATAAGGATAAAAAAACAGTAAAGCATTAGTTATTACCCTAATGGAGTGTATTGTAAATGAAAGGAAATAAAAAGTATATTAAATAAATAATTACGGAAATACAACGACGTCACAATACTAGTAAACTCACAAAAAGTAATATTAAAAACGATAATTACACATAGAAACAAGGATATTCGGGATGAAGAAAATTCTTAAGAATAAGACTTACTTTAAATTGGTTGAACGGCTGGGACCCAAATATTTTCCTATTTTACTACCTAAGTGTACCAGTAGGACTAATGGCCAAACAATTCTGAATTGCACCAAGCGTTTAGAAAATACACGATTATACAATATGTCCCCCTAAGTTGGAATCATATGGAAAACTTTTTTATTATTAATTTTAGGAAAAAAAGTTATTCTTCATAAAAAGTTCTGCATTATCTAAAACCTAGAATACAGTCATCAAATATCAAATTTTCTCAGTGGTATACGAGGTTTGTCAAAAAATATGAGTTTTACTCAAGAGTAAAGTACTTTTAAATTTGACAATATAAAAGTTTTCCATATGATTCCAACTTAGGGGGACATATTGTATATATGGAAATGCCATTTAATAAATAAAAAGCAAAAGGAAGATCTTGATAGGCAGATAACAAGAACCATAAGATTTTCTTCTTTTCAGTTCCATCATGTCTTTGCCTTTTCTTCTTTTTCCGATTTCTATAATTATATCCTCCCAGTTTTTCCTCGGTCTGCCTCTCTTTCTTTTGCCTACTCTTCTTAATTCTATTACTTTTTTAACATTTTGGCTCATTCTAATCACCTGTGCCGTTATGATTACCTTATTCTGCGTTTTTCTGATTTCATTAAACAGTTTCTGTTGCTCGTTATAGAAAGTCTTTGTTATAATACACAAACACGAGGAATACTTTTGTTCATAAAATTTTTTTAATACGGCCATAAATCATTTAGACGTAAGTAAATCTTAAAAAATGTTATATTTATACAAATAATCCCTAACGGTAAAACTTCTAAACTCACAAACCCATTAGTGTATAAAATAATTATAAATCTCACGTCAAGTATTAGATAATCGTATATTCAAACATATACGTCCGGTTTTTGTGGAACTATCGCGACTAAATCCATTATCTACGACAACTGTCATAATCAATAAAGCTGGTACATATTTAATCGAGTTACATGTCGATTAACGCAGAAACATGTATTAGTATTCGCCCCTCAATTCCAGACCGCTATACTTTCGCTAATGGATACTGGCAAATGGCAAATGGAACGCTCTCCCCAGCTAATAAAACTTGAGATAACCCCTCGTAATGATGCACCATCGAACAAAATGGGCTTTGTTCCAAATTTTTGTAGTTCATTAAGTATACATCTCGCCCAAAAACAATAAAACCACCGCGAATTTTACAAAAGCGTTCCCGAACTTTTCGAAGAAGTCCATTACACAAATTAGTCTTAGTTTAACTTTTGAAATAGAAGAATAAAAGATTTATTTTTATGTGAAAATTTCTATTGCTCTTTGTTAATTACAAATTAACTAAAATGGATTGAATGTAGCTATCGCTCATTATTTAAACCACATTCTACTTTATATCCTCATATTTGAATTAGTGTTTTTTCTTGAAGATGTTGGGATATTCAAATGGATTTTCTTCTTTGTATTGAATGGTTTCAAATAAACCGTTTAATATCTAACATATGTAATTTTGGACCACCCTGTTTTCCGATTTTAGATCTGCAGTCTTAAACATTTTTCAAATATTTTTAATTCTTAATAATTAGGTTATCATACGCCCTCAATCTAACCTAACCTAACCAAACCTAACCTAATCTAATCTAATCTAATCTAACCTAACCTAACCTAACCTAATCTAATGTAATCTAATATAACCTAACCTAATCTAATCTAATCTAATCTAATAAAATCTAACCTATCCTAACCTAACCTAACCTAACCTAATCTAATCTAATCTAATCTAACCTAACCTAATCTAATCTAATATAACCTAACCTAACCTAATCTAATCTAATAAAATCTAACCTATCCTAACCTATCCTAACCTAACCTAACCTAATCTAATCTAATCTAACCTAACCTAATCTAATCTAATATAACCTAACCTAACCTAATCTAATCTAATAAAATCTAACCTAACCTAACCTAACCTAACCTAATCTAATCTAATATAACCTAACCTAACCTAATCTAATCTAATCTAATCTAATAAAATCTAACCTATCCTAACCTAACCTAACCGAACCGAACCGAACCTAACCTACCCTAACCTAACCTAATCTAATCTAATCTAATCTAATAAAATCTAACCTATCCTAACCTAACCTAACCTAACCTAACCGAACCTAACCTACCCTAACCTAACCTAACCTAATCTAATCTAATCTAATAAAATCTAACCTATCCTAACCTAACCTAACCTAACCTAATCTAATCTAATCTAATAAAATCTAACCTATCCTAACCTAACCTAACCTAATCTAATCTAATCTAATTTAATTTAATCTAATCTAATAAAATCTAACCTATCCTAACCTAACCTAATCTAATCTAATCTAATCTAACCTAACCTAACCTAACCTAATCTAATGTAATCTAATATAACCTAACCTAATCTAATCTAATCTAATCTAATAAAATCTAACCTATCCTAACCTAACCTAACCTAACCTAATCTAATCTAATCTAATCTAACCTAACCTAATCTAATCTAATATAACCTAACCTAACCTAATCTAATCTAATAAAATCTAACCTATCCTAACCTATCCTAACCTAACCTAACCTAATCTAATCTAATCTAACCTAACCTAATCTAATCTAATATAACCTAACCTAACCTAATCTAATCTAATAAAATCTAACCTAACCTAACCTAACCTAACCTAATCTAATCTAATATAACCTAACCTAACCTAATCTAATCTAATCTAATCTAATAAAATCTAACCTATCCTAACCTAACCTAACCGAACCGAACCGAACCTAACCTACCCTAACCTAACCTAATCTAATCTAATCTAATCTAATAAAATCTAACCTATCCTAACCTAACCTAACCTAACCTAACCGAACCTAACCTACCCTAACCTAACCTAACCTAATCTAATCTAATCTAATAAAATCTAACCTATCCTAACCTAACCTAACCTAACCTAACCTAACCGAACCGAACCTAACCTAACCTACCCTAATCTAATCTAACGTATCCTAACCTAACCTAACCTAACCTAATCTAACCACATCCACATAAAAATAAAATTTCTTCGTATTAAATGTAACAATATTTTAATCATTTGCAAGAATGTTTCAGGAGTAAAGTTCGAAACCACAGGTGCGTAATGATTGCGGTTAAAAGACAAATTGAACCAAAATAAACGTCGCTATGTTGTGCGCTTTGTCCTGTGTTACGTTTTACAAACCGTTCAATCTCTCGGAAAATATATTACGGGTAGCATTGGTTTCGGCATTTTCTATTTTAGTTTTTGCATGGGTAGACACAACAGCGAATTTATACCCTATCATTTTCTTTAATGCGACACTTTAAGGCAAATCTATCGTATTAGGCTTAAAAAATGATTTCCGATTCCGGAGTAGCAGACACCATTCGATTTGGGGCTGCCTTTAGTTAAAATCTTCTTTTTTTTGATTGTTTCCTTATTTTATAACGAGGAATTTCAATTCGTTTAAAAATAAATTGGTTGACATCTGGGATTTTAGATGTTAGAGAAAGATGAATCGTAAAAGGGGAATAAAAATATAAAAATATATAGCTAAAATGATATAACGGTACTTCTATATAACTTCAGTTTGTTTGTTAATTTATTTTCAGTACATCTTATTTAGTAAAGCTATAATATCTCAGATATGAAGGTTAAATACTAATTTTATTTTTACTATAAAAAAATGGAGTTACTATATTCATTAAATAATTATATAACGACTCTTAAGAAAAAAAAGTAAAATAACATCCCAAAAATGGACCATTGAATTACCCCATTAAGGTGCGCCTTTGAGATTAACCAAAGCAAGGGCATCATGCTTACCACCCACTAGAAGTATGTGCAATAAATTTATATTTTCCAATAGAATCAAGCATCCTCTCTTTGTGAGAACAATATTGATTGTGTTTATGTACGACAAAACGGCGGAGCAGGGCACTAAACCTTAAACAGGGTGTACCATTTTATGGAGATGGAAATACAAAAATTTTAATCGAATAAGCCACTCTTCAAAGTTGCCAATTTTATAGTATTATAATTATATATATATATATATATATATATATATATGCGTTCCGGAACACACTGTATATTTGGGACTAATTTAAAATGTGAATCTGAAGATTGCCTACACTTTTTGTAAAAATATTTTTTTCGTAACTTCAATAATAACTGATATTATCGTAGTTCGACGAACTAATGCCGCACCCTGTATATGCCTTACAGGTCTATAAATTAACTATTTTTTTCAACTTATTTTTATCATTAATATCTGCTGAATTCTAAGCTTTATAAATCTTATTCCATTTATTGTCGTCATCTTAGTTTCGGTCTACCTCTTCGTCAGCTACTTTGGAACGTTTACGTAATTTTCTGATCTTGCATTCGAAGTTTATGTCCCATCCACCGTATTTTATTTGCCTCGACAATTTTTACCATATCTGGATCTTTGTCTTGGAAGTATAATTCCTTGTAGTCCCTTTTGCGTCAAATTTAATCAATTTCTGACCTACATATATCCTTCTTAACATTTTTTTCTTTCCCATAATCCAGTTAGTTTTCCATAACTTTTGTCGTTGCCCATGTCTCACAAGTTGGAATTATCGTGGGTCTTATTATGGTTTTAAAATCCTGATTTTAGTTTTTCATGTCCTTTCATTAGTCATCGAGCTAAGATAAGTGTCTCTATTTCTAGATTTGGAGTTTCCTCATTGCCTTCTACAACTAATTTATTCTGTTCCCTCTTTCTTGTAGACTTCTCATTTTCATGAACTTTGCCCTATTCTTGTTAATCATTAAACCCACTAACACGGTTTTCTTTAGAAGAGGTCTAATTACTTAAAGTTTTAAGCTAATCGGGTCTGAGGGACTTTTAAAAAATTATTACAAGCGCCTTTATGGTTTTAATGAATATAAATCTTTATGAAGGCATTTATTTTATGTAGATTCTATAGATTGCTCTATTATATTAATGATTTTAGTTACTATTGGTAACAACGAGATGAGTCTGTATGAATTACTTATGCTGCTTTTCAACAAAAATACTTTTCTTGGTTCCTATTGTAAATAGAGGCAGTATTATTTTACATATTTTACAACGTACTAATTTGCTCTTTAAAGAAATGAAATATCTCTGAAAATGAAACACCCTGTACAGAGAAATCTTCTTGACCTTTTGGCGTTAGCTCGAGTCCGTTGCAGCCGCGATTAAATCCAAGACAATGCTCTCATTGTTTGCGATATACGAAGATGTCTTAATACGTCTACAGTTATTACTGAAATTTCAACAAACACTTCAACCTTCCCAATTATCATCTGTTGGGTTGTTCTGGAGACCACAATCGTTCCTTGTTGGATCGTACAATGAAAGCCTCCCTATGGAACAACTTTGATTTGTCTAACAGATATTTATTTAATAATAATCGGATCAATCTCATGAACCAGATTTACAGTAATGTAACGATGTAAATACAATTTCATTAAATCTCTGATAAAACATTAAGAGTGCCTTTTAATAAAATGAATAGAGTAAGGTCTTTAAAGAGAAAAAGTAAGTGTTAATTTCAAGAGGAAAATAGTTATTCTAAAGCAATGATCCAAGCATTTTGCTTTTATCTTATTCAGTAAACACATACAGGCTCATTCTCATTTGGAGATGTTGAGATTTTTGACAACATCTTCTACAATAAGAACAAATAATGATTGATCACTTCTTATTAGTATAAGAATATTTCTAAATTCATAAATATACCTATATCTTTGCTGCGATACATGAAATTTTTAATTTTGAAGAAAATCACTAAATAAATCCACAAGTTTAATTCATGTTGATTGTTTCTACTAAGAATTGAATTCGGAACAAAAAAATTAACTACAACAGACACATCTGCTTATTGTCTAATTATGGATAAAGAGAAATTTACGGGCGATCTGAGGTCGGGAAGTGGAAGGGGGTGAATTTTTAAGGGTAGAAAACAGTTTATCTCGATTTCCGGCAAAACTACAAGTCCTATGGAAAAATTGCAAATAAAAAGATCTACAACTTTTGTATTTACACTTTTTTCACATAACCACAAAATTTATGTGAAAAATTCAAATAACTAAGTTTTTGGTTTTTTATTTTTATCTTTTTTAAAAAACTTTGACGCGAGAATTTTCATTTGAAAATTAGAGTGCTTTTTCGATATTAAGTCAAAATAAGGTGAAAAAATAAATATTTTAAATCAAAAAAATTACAGTGTGTTTGGGACATAAAAAGGAAAGTTTTCACCAAATTTCGTGAAAAAAAATTTGATTTGTAAAAGATAAAAATAAAAAACCAAAACTTGGTTATTTGAATTTTTCACATAAATTTTGAGGTTATGTGAAAAAAGTGTAAATACAAAAGTTGTAGATCTTTTTATTACCTTCAACTTTGCCATTTAACATTTTTCCATAGGAGTTTTGCCGAGTTTTGTCGAGATAAACAGTTTTCTACCCTTAAAAAGTCACCCCCTTCCACTTCCCGAGCTCAGATCGCCCGTAAATTATTTTTCCTTTCATATTTGTTATATTCTCTTCCTTTTCCAATGGATTTCATCCTACTATTATTTTTTTCCACTTTTTACCATTTTCAAAGACTTCAACCCTGGTCTATTACGGGTAAAAATGTGCTTAAAATAACAAATTTTATATTTTTAATTATCAGCGAAAACACACATTTTCCTTAAAATGATACCATCATTTTTCACATTTTGATTGTAGTCGTTAAAACGGAGATTTTTCTAAATCCTATAATTTAAAATACTTTTGGCTTTTTTTATCGGTTCGATTGAAATAAGCTGTGGCACTATTTATAAAAAAGATTGCACGGAAACTCCTAATCTTTCATTTTACCAAACACAGATGGAAGTTTTGATACACAATATAGGTTATCAACGGAATAAATGGAGATATCAAAATTAATCGTTTGTTGTACATCATCATACAAATTCCGAGAACTGCACCGCCGAGGTGCACCTAATTTGCTCTTCCAAAGTTATAATACTTTTATACCATGTGTTTTTCTGGATTAATATTTGCACAATAAAACTTATATGCATACATTGTTAATTCATTTCGTTTTACCTCGGGCAAGCTGTGAATACCGAGCTTGAGTGGTACATACATTTCTCAAAATTGAAAAATTTCCCTTTGCCAATTGATTAATACCTAAAGAGATACATTTCCTAGATTCTAATAGCACTGAATATTATAACAGCTTAAACTGAATTCCAAATCTTCTCGAGTTGAGTTTGTATAAGATATTTAGGACATGCAGTATATCAACTTGAATTAATATCTACCACGCCGCCAGTTATGGTGGTATGTACCGGACGATTTCTCGATTCCTCACGACTGCGACCCATTCCGTTCGCGAGATATCAGCATTAAGTAATGACCAGAGCACGATCACGGTCACTGTAATTTGTTGAACCCGATATCTCGGCTCGATTTAACCAGGTAGTAATGAAAAAATTATTTAGTTCATCTGTTGGATGTAAAGTCGGTCGATCGCCGGCCGTACAACCTCGACATCCCATGGATTCGATCATATGTTAGTTTTGGCACGATATGCCCGTTCTTCCGAAGGAACATGTCCACTCATAACTTGCGGTTAGCGCCATCAATACCGGATCAGTTTCGCTAAATTATAATCGAAACTCGATCGTAATATTATCATGAACATTTCGTATTGTATTCCAATTTAATTTCCACTTAAAAGGAAAAACATAATAATCCCAAATTATAGACGAAGAAAATATAGCACACAACAATTTAGTCAATATTGAAACAGACAAAACATTTACTTAGTATAGTCATACTTTACTTCAATAAGCAGATCAAAGAATGAATGTAAGTAGATACTGGAGTAAATTCCATTAGTATATAGCTAAATCACAGTATTGAGAAGAATGAAAGTAGCTAAAAGTCAGAATCAAGTCCAATATGGCTAAAACATTTCGTTTCTGGGGTATGAACCCAGCTCCATAGTGGATACGCCTGTGATGTGATAACTATAGTTAGCAGCGTCCATCGCGGTTAGTATTTGGATGGGTGACTACCAGCAAACACCGTCGTAATATGCCCCTACAACCTGCAGCGAATAGCAGCATGTATGCCCAATAAGCAATGAGGTATAGTGGAGATATGCCGTTTTTCGGAGGAGACGTTAAACTTTTGGTCCCGAGTCCATGGATGTTGGGCTCGTTAAAGGGGTTGGAATACCTGAGGATTCGGCTAAATTTCCGGTTAGGGGTAGCGTGCTCCCGTCGTCGGTGATTAGCCCCGGAAGTAGAACTAGACCGACGGTAAATAAAACAAACAAATAAAATAAAATTTCATTTCTGTTGTTAACTAAACCACCCTTATATACGAGAGCTGTCTTTTTAATTCTGTATATAGAGTTGGAATAACGGAATAAGTAGATAATAAGAACCTGCTTGTTTTTCGAAGTATTCTCCGCCAAGATTAATGCACTTCGGCATTCACTCTAACTAAATCTGGAAGAAGTTTTTCCACTCTTTTGTTGGTAGAGTCGAAATTGCGTTTTTGAAAGCGTCGACTGCTTGGCGACTCGAATATTTGATCACGCAGTTCGTTCTTTATTTTATTTTATATATTTTTATAAAATTAATCTTTAAGGCCATTAACTGAAATTAACTGAACAGGGTGAGGCACCAAAAACTGCAATTGGATATCTAAAAATAAATAAATAAAATAATTTAAATAGGGAAAGTAACTTTTGATTTTGGCAAAAGGTAAAATTATGTCAATTTCATTTTAATTAATGTAAGATATTTATGCTGCATCTTGCATTATTATATTATTAATAAAATTAGCTTTAAATGAAATGTCACACTTTAGAGTACGTAATGTATTATCCCGATAGAGCCCTAAAATTAAAAATAACTCAACGAACATTTATATTGCCGAATTCCTCTTAAAATTACCTTTTTAATGATATAATTATACTTACGCCCCCTTTTTAAATTGAACTGATTAAAATGACTGAAAGGAGGAAAATGATTTGATGGTTAAGGATATGGTAGAAGGATGCCTCCCCTTAGAATAAAAATCCAAATGTTTTTGAGTTTTTTTTACAAAACTTATCCAAACTATTTTTTTTGGTGCCTCGCACGGTATGCTGTAGAATATTATAATATACATACTCGAGTATTAACTGTTGCATGCAAACATTACACATAAAATAACCATATTTGAATAACAGTTTTATCTAGAAATTGTGCATGTAGTTTTAATGAAGCTATTATAATCATTCATTGATATTATTTTACCTATTAACGCATCGTTTGACTTTCACTACTTATCTAAGCCGCAACTTACATTGATAAATAAGAAAATAAAAGACACGCCATATATTTTTAGCCTAGATTTAAATACTAAAAGCAAATAATCAAAGATGAAAACCTTCCCCTAATATTATCATTAACGTATAGAGGCTGTTAAGAGAAGGGGGTTCTAATTTTATTATTATATTAATTGTATTATACATACAATTATCAGAAAATGTTGGATAAACTTTTATTTACAAATTCGTCGGCTTTCTATGTTCAAAATTTTATTGTGCTCTATCCATTAATTTTCATTGGCGACCATTGGTTGATTTATAACTCGAATGTTCCCATAATAAACCAGTTCCGACGATTCGTCATTATCGGTGAAGATTTCCCAAAGCGACTGATCAATTTTCACACCTCGACTACAAATTATCGACCATTACACTTTGAGGAAATGAAATAGCAGGGCCACGATTTCAATAACCGCTCATTAGTCGATCCAAATAGATACTTAAAACATTGACCATGATGATTATATTCATGTTATGCGCGCCTCTGAACTGCCCGTTTTACCGATATTGCGGAAAATCACGCAAACGTCGCATTGCTCGAATCATAAAAAAAATTCAAGTTGCACCAAGTTATTACATCCATTTACACAGTAGGTTTTCAGTTCAATGGCCGAAAGAGATGTTACCACTGCTGAGATTAAATTATTTATGTAAATATACAACGAATAAAAGGTAAATCTTTGTGATTGATTTTACCTCGATAGTGTTCTTACATTATTAAATATTAAACGTTTATTAACTTCCTTACTAGAGAAAATCTATCTTCTCAAAATTTCTGAGATTGGTTAGGCGTACAGAAAAAATGTCATCGAGATATTCGGATAAAATGATCAAATTCATTTCGTATCAGTCAATAATAAATGGTCGGAGTATCGTTAGATGTGTTTATTATATTCCATTTAGAACCTTTGTGGGGACAACCCTAATGAAGTAGTGAAGACACAATGAACACGAAACAAAATCAATATTGTCTTTTGAGATAAGAGAGCATTCACATTCTTCTAAAAGATATTAAATAACTCCACAACTATAAAAATAAATTTTTAGACCCGATAAATTCTTCAACCCCTATTACAAAGTGAGTGAACGCCTACCGTACTAGTATCTAATATATTTTACATAATCTATCGCAAAGGAAAATCAAGTAAGACTTCCAATTAAGCAAATTTGAATCGAATTATATTCTAGTGTAATCATATTTTCTCACATGGCAACACTGTTCTATGCCCAGTTGACCACAAATCGCCTGCAGAAAGGTCTGTGGGAGACACTGTCGTCTCTTCAAATTGTTAAATGGAGCTCTGCTCCAATGATCGGGAGAGCGCGAGATGAAAGTTCGATTAGGCAAATCACTCCAAGGTACAAGGAAATTTTCACTTTAGTTTAGTTAATATCAACAATATATCTTGGTTCAATGGAGAGTAAGTATATTAGTGTTAAGAGGTTTTGAAAGAAATATATTATTTTTGCAGAAACATCTTTCAATCAGTTCTATAATGGTTTCGTGAAAAAATTGTAGTTAAGTGCCTTTACTGGTATAGCAAAATAATATGTTTTTATTGTATATAATCGCTGTCTCTAGACTACATCAATATAATAGAAATTTTCCTAATATGTGAGAAACTCACAGAAAAACTGACCCTATTGTAAATAATTACAACATATGTTATTAATTGATTAGATTTATGTTACTTACTGAACAATGTATTCGTTTTTGATTACGATGCTTACCTGAAACAGAAATAGACGTTATTAAAAGAAAAGTAATCAATTAATGAGTAGAATATTCAAAATATGGCAAATTTTCAATTCTTTTAGGACTAACTCGTTTGTTTTTAAAACTGGATAATAATTTTAAAATATTTACATTAACTATATACATATATATTAAAATGTGGAACAAGTTATTGCAATATATACTTGCAAATATTTGAGGAATATATGAACAAATCGTGTATTATTAGTCTTTTTAGTGAATTTTGTTCAAATTAATAATCTTTAAATTGTCCCTAATTTTTGCTCAACAAACAGTATCTCGCATTAGCAATATTTAACAGACTATAAATTTGACCAATTTAATCATTATAAATTTAAGTGCAAAAAAATCGATTCAACAATGTGCTCGAGTTTTAAAAATATAAATATATACACATCGATAGCATTCAAAGTAATGTGCAATACACTGTTCGAAAGTATAATAATGGTGGTTTAAATCGATACAACATATTAAATAAATATTTGATTCTATTTTACTTCAAAGAAAAAAACTGCAAAATATAGAGCTAATTTTATGTCAATTTGACACAATTCATCTTAAAAAATAATGCTTCCTAAGGGAGCTGCAGCTCTTTAAAAATGGCACTTTAACATCGCTTTAATCCAAAAAGGCGTAAATAAGTTTTTTTAATGTAATCATAAGAGCTCGTTTGGATGGGATAATAAATAATTTTTTTCATAATTTTTTGGCACTCAATTTTGACATATTTAAAAGATCTTCACATTTTTATTATTATTATTATTATTATTATTATTATTATAGACGGAAAATTTTTTTCTGGTAAAAATATTAAGATTTATTAAACGTGTAAAAATGGCGAAATTTTGAGAAACATAAAAATTATGAATAAAACCATACATTTCCCAAACCAAAAGTTTCAAATTGAGAAATATTAATGTTACATTAAATGTTTTATTGTCTTTTTACTATAATTTGTTACTCGCGATTGGTTAGATCGAATGACGCGAGGCGGTGCTTGAAAACAAAGAAATAACAAACGTATACGAATAAAAAAAGACATATCATTTGTAATTCACTGAAACTTGAAACAAAATTACATCTATGTGCTGAATAACCTTTTCTCATTTTTACTGAAATTTTAATTGGTATCATTTCTGCACCGTTATGTGTAACTGCAGAAATTATACGGACACATTTAAATTCATTCAAATCGAGATGAATTTGTTATTTTTCCCTTTTGAATTCATATATTTATAATGTACATGCCAATGCTGCCGCCTGCGCCCTCTTTCTGGTAAAATGCACGAATTAGAATATTACTGAAACCTATGGTTGGTATAAAAAATAAAAAGGGTATATTTTCGGTAGATACGTGGAACTACCTCATTTGGTTCAGTAGTGTGTTTGGCTTAAAGTATTTTTTCAAATAATTACAGAAATATTTAACTGTAGGAGGGCCCTTTCGTGTGACACAATTACAGACAAATATTTATAGCGAAAATGTAATTTTTTAAAAAGTATTAGGCCTAATTTTAAAATTTATAGACTGTTATAAAAATAATTGAAATTGCTTTAAAATGATACCTTACTCGACCCCTAATGCCATTTAAATATTTTAGGGTGATTGTCACCCCTCGCTTGGAGGTGTAAGCAGCGAAGTCGAAAATACCGTAAAAAAGTTTCCCCTTTTGATCAAAAATCGACGGGTCTCTGCGTTTTTTTTAAAACTTTGACGCAGTTCCTGATAATGGCTTTGTTTCGTTTTCGTTTGGCCACCCTGTATATTTATGGTTAAAATAGGTATAGTTACATTTTCTTAAAAAGTTATCCAAATTGTTTCTGGGTACAAGAATCATGTTTGGGGTGCAGAATTTCTTCAAAAAATATGATTTACCGTGCAAAATAATTGAAATATACAAAGCACATTAAAGAAAAATAGCTGTTATGTAAAATAAACGATTAATTGGGAATCTAAACTTATATTTCGGTTGCAATGTACAACTTGAACCAGTTTCGTATTTTATAAATTATTTATAATATTAAACCAAATGGAATTTTTACTGTCAATTACTATCAGAGACAGAGCATCAGATTTCCATTTACTGAAATGTGTTTCATATATATATATATATATATACGATATTACTTTCATTTTAGTAGGACACCATGAAATAATTAAACAGCGGAAATTATGGTACGAGATTTTTGTCAAAGGAGGTATTTAAATTAAAATTTTAATAACTATTTTATATAAAACTTAGAATAGTCACAGAAAAATTAGTAACCAACGTAATTGTATTAAGATGAATTAAACAGTAATTAAAAATGTAATGTCGTTTGTTTCAATTAGATTCACTGGAATAGAAAACGTATATGAGAATGAGTAATTGTAATATATAATGATGCAGAATATAAATAAATAATAAGAGAATGCCAGGTTGTAATAAAAGGACTTTTTGCCTCAAAAATATAAAACTTATTGAACGCTCAATAAATAAAGGTGAACCTTTAAATACAACTGGTCCGAATGAGGTAGCAGTTTTTTATCGATTTGATTATTTGCTACAAAAGGATTATCATATCATCGATTCGATGAAATTAAAAAAAACTAGACCATTTTCCACTAAATAAAAAGAGGGTTATATTGAATGCCTACAACTATTTTAGACCATATAATCCTTCAAATCTACGACATTTAAAATTTTAAAGAAGGTGGAGTAACCTCACCAAAACCAAAACCAAGCAGACTAAAATCGATGTGGATAATTTAAAAAAAATATAATTCGTAAAGTATGGAATGTATTTTAAATATGAAAAAATGAGTAGACACTACAGTACTTTAGAAGTGTAAAACAAATTAGGAGAGAAAATAAAAACATTTTCTATTTAGACGAAATATGGATTAATGAAGGACATTGTCTGGGAAAAATATTGCAAGACAAAAATATAAACTCGCCTCAAAACGAGTTTTTGTACGGATTTACTACTGGTATTCATAAATCTACAGTTAAGGATACATGAATATTTATTTGTCACATAGACAGTATTAACGATTTTCTTGAGGGTAGTTTATTTTAAATTAATTTAAAAAAGACTGTAGATTATCACGAAGAAATTAATGGAGTGATTGAATTAATCCCGAAAGATTGGATTATTGTAATGGAGAATGCAAGTTTCTATTTCAGATTACTTGAAACTTCACCAACCAGTAAATGGAAGAAAGGTGAAATTTTAACATGGTTAAGTTCAAACAACCTTTACGATACAGAAAGCAGAATTGTTAACCATTGTCCAGAAACATAAGCAAAATTACAAAAAGTACATTATTTACCAATGCGACCTGAATTCAAAAAAATTAAAATGGGCTCAAGTTAAAGGTTACGTTGCTAGAAATAATACAAATTTTAAATTACCAAATGTTAAAAATGTATTCAGTAACTCATTATCTATCTGAAGTAACCTATGGGAATTGGAAAAATGTATTAATTGCGTTATAGGAAAAGAGAAAACAATGTGGTGATATTTTTACACAACCCGTCATAATTTCTCTGAGCAAAATCTTCTGAAACAGAATGTGAGGAACCATAATTATATTATTATTTTCCAAGATTATTTCGTATTTTCAATATATATATTTATGCAAAATTGGTGATCGATAAATAGATAAAAAGGGATGCATGTCGATGGTTTATTGATTTTGGGACTGAAAAACTCATCACATTTTTGAGAATTTACTCTCTTTTAATGTCCAATTGAATTATACAGCTGGTTATGATTCTTTATTGATTCAAGTTGAATGCGATTATATTGATTAGCCTTATAAGTATGGAACGTTAAAATCCAAACAAATTTTTATAAGGCAAAATTATATATTTGTAACTGTACATAAAAGGAAGGTGGATTGACATCCCTTCGAAACTGAATTTTCAATACTTTGAAACTAACATATTCTTTTAAGATTTTTAATTGGGTTGTAAAAGATCAAAATAATTAGAATAATTACTATAATGAATTAAAGAAGACCCTCACAAATGATATTTATACATTATTTCTAAAGAATCATTATATCCCAAGACTCAATTTTTTTCAAATTGATAAAACACTTCCAAGAAACTCAGTAGAACCGATAATTACCATTATTACCATTGTTTCTTTCCTTGTAAAATGTAGTATTTACCCGCACTGTTTTAGGTTAAGGTAAACGTTGACAACTGTACCTTCAGCCTTGCTAACCACAACATAAAATAATAAAATTAAACTAGATATAGTTAAAGTTGCAGAGTTGGGTAAGATAGATATCTCAAATGTGAAAACAGACAATTAATATCGGCTCTTTTAAAAATTCTATTGCAACAAAAATATTTAAAAACAAAATAAAAACTTGGTTATACCAAAATAACATACATATCAAAAGTTTTATATTTGTTAAATTATTTTATAAGTTGTAAGTTTTTTATGGTGAACTAATCCCGGAACTAGTGTTTTCACGCGCTAACAGAAAAAATGTTCTCAGCAGGGTATACAAATTCATAATAATAAATGTAAATCCCTAAAGGGTAGATATCATTGCGTTTTATTTTATGAACAATAAGTGTGCAAATGTAACGACTCAGTTATTTAATGAAAAATATCAAGATAAACAGGTCAGTAGGAAGTATGTTCTAGAGTTAGTGAAAAAATTTCAAGAGACTGGAAATTTTGGGGCGATTGTTATCCTCGCTTGGAGGTGTAATCCGCGAAGTAGAAAATACCGGAAAAAAGTGTCCCCCTTTGATCAAAAATCGACAGGTCCACGTGTTTCTTTCTAAAATGTTGACGCAGTTCCTGATCATGGCTCTGTTTCGTTTTCGTTTGGCCACCCTGTATTTGAATTTTTGATGAAGCATGATAACGCCAACACACTTTCTTGGATCTATCTTTACCTCACGTTATTTGTAAACGTTTGTTATAATATCCCAGAAATAAATATCTTATGCTTAAACAAATCATAAAACGAATACTATTCCTGTAAAACTTAATTGAACTCATAATGACTGTTTCTATCCTTACTCTGTGAAATCTGTAGATTATAAATGTAAAAGATAAAATATACTTATCTTAAAATTCCACAATTTTCCAAATTTTTTTAAATATTTTTATGATAATTGATTTTGTATTATAGTTTTTCTAACTAATAATATTGTTCTTTTTCTAAAACATTTGGTTAATATATATTTTTTACAGAAGGTGAACTTCCCAGGTTTAATTGTTCGTTTTGTACACTGAGAATATTGTAGATGTCTCTTTATTTCAAATTCTACAAAAAAATCAAGTTCTTTCTTCTTACATCCATTGTTGTTTTAATTGTTTTGTTAATTAAGTGTAAGTTTGTGTGTAGTGTCAATGAGGTGTTTTGCGTAATGTGACTTATCTGGTTGTTTTAATTTATAAGCTCGTAAGTGTTCACAGTACCTTATGTTAAAATTTCTAAGAGTCTGGTCAATATAAATATGCCAGTTAATTTCTTATAATCTTTTCTGAAGATGCTATATTTCATCTTTTACATTTATTATTTACTTGAACTGTTTATACTTTTTATGTATTAGTATAAATTCCCCAATATGTTAGTTTGCTCCAATTTGATTGATTATTTTACTACTCAGAAATGATTATTAAGTATATGTCCAAATATAAGCAAAGCTTCTGATTGATAAATTATAAATCTCCAACTATTAATCGCGACTCGCAGTTTATATTATTTATGTCAATAGAATTTTGAGATATCCATTTTTAAATCTTATGTAGTTCGATTGAGACTGGACTGTAATAAAATTGAGCAACAAATTCAAAGCTATGTTTAATATTTTTATTACTTACAGCGTAACTAAGACTTGTTTGGCCTCATGCAATGTAGTTAGACACAAAATAACAGTAAAACAAATGAAATTGTACAAATTTGTATCGATCCTCCCTTATTTTTATGTGGAAAATGTTATGCAGTATTATATTTTAGCGGTGTTTGCCCGTGAACCGTAACACGACAGTTCCAAAAATAAAAATGAAATTATACGATTATTCCAATGGATGTGCAGTTTATAGAAGCAACACAACCGTAACTGCAGAATTTGTCACAACATCTCGAGGTCGTAATTCACGTGTGTGTGAATGAGTATTGTTTCAATGACAAATATCACAATTCGCTATTGTTGATTTACTGCTTTTCATCCATATACGCTTTTCAAAGCGTATATATATATCTCGTAATTCCCCTAGTTTTTAGGAAGCGTGTTATTATTCAGTTTTATAGCAACTTTGGAAACCTCGTTAAATCTCCGACCTTATTCCACTACAATGGAATAATAAATAGATTCCAAATTTACGTGGAAATTTTGAAAAGCTCCATTACATTATTTACGGGAATTTGCGGGAATAAATTAATCCGAAACTTTTGATTTATTATAGAAAAAAACGTTTTTTTGTAACTTTCATCAATTCTTTCGCCTATTGTGTTATAAACATAGAAGTTCATCAAATAAGTTGTCAAAAGGAAAAACCTTTAGTTTCCATAATGTTTACAATTCAATAAGAGAATTATAAAAATTTCTGTAAAGTGTAAAGCGTGAATTCTTTTTATACGATAAAGTGTTAAGTATTTCATAGCGGATATATCTGCGTCTACGTGAAGAAAAAGCAATAAATTGGCTGAAGATGAAACAGATTGGATCAGAATTGAGGATCATAATACTCTACGGTCGTGTCGATTCTTCCGATCCACAAACGATATCGCGATCTGCACTAGACAGACGGAAACTTTATAAAATACCATGCACTTCCCTTCTGCTTCGGTAATTATAGAAACTTTCAACTTTATTCTCTTTCTGGTAGATATATCGATGATTAAATATATCAGATATCCGAGAATTTACTATCGTTTTGTTACATCTTACAAGTCTCATTCGATTGTTTTAGCTGGTGGGAATGCTATTTTAAGAAAACTATTCTTTTTCGTATTAAAAATTTCAATATTTCAAGCGTGTAAATTTTATCATTTAAATATTTTCAATAGGTTTAATGCACTTCTCAATAACATTTTCTTAGTTCATAAATTCACTGTCTAGTCGACTTAAATATTCTTAAATTATGAAGAAGTGGATGGTTAATTATGCATAAATTGCACACTCTCTAAATTTTGTTGCCCTAATCCTACAGGTAATTTTCACATTAGGCAATAGGCACATATTCGTCATTATACAATATTATACCTTTAAATTTGACAATATCGAAAAATGTTACTAAAAAAAGTTGATCAGAATGAAAAATTACGTTTAAATATGCAAGTACATCCATTTAAATTAAAACTTCAGATTATTTTATTTTTTACTAATATTTCTATTTTGAATGAACATTTATCTCTTTTGATTACGAAACACATGATAAACTTTTAGTTTTTCGATGTTTTCTAATAATTTTGCAATTAAAACGCGTAATAAGTGCACTGCAGTTAAATTTGCATTATTGTAGACATACGTTTTAAAAATAATTTTATTAATGTAAATGGATGTACTTGCATATTTAAACGTAATTTTTAATTCTGATCAACTTTTTTTAGTAACATTTTTCGATATTGTCAAATTTAAAGGTACTTTACTTCTGAGTAAAACTCATTTTTTTTGACAAACCTCGTATACCACTGAAAAAATTTGATATTTGATGACTGTATTCTAGGTTTTAGATAATGCACAACTTTTTATGAAGAATAACTTTTTTTCCTAAAATTAATAATAAAAAAGTTTTCCTTATGATTCCAACTTAGGGGGACATATTATATATTTGAAATGAAATTAGATTTCTAAAAATGTAATTTTAAATATAGAAACATATGACATAAAAAATACCATTTATATAGCATAGCTTGACCTAATAAAAATTTTAATGAATTTACTTATAAAAGAAAAATAAAGTGGTCTTATAATCTAAATTTATTATTAGTACTTGTGGTGAGTTAAGGGTTGATTTTTGCTAGTTTTAAAACCAAAATAGCAGCCATTAATGGCGCTGAGTGAAGGGTTCTCCGTATATGTCAAATGTCATTTTTTGTGAGGATATCTAAAAAAGTCATTAGAAAAAGTTATTTTAAATAATACTTTTTGGTTTTTCCAATTTTATAAAAATTTTGAAAAGATTGATTTTTGATCATCCTTTAAATACTCTAGTTTGTTTTCCCAGGCATATAGGTTTTTATTAAAATTGATCTTTATTAATAAAAATTGTTCTTGGATAAGATCCTTTTTACATTTTATTCAAGAAATTTTGAACATACACTAAAGTTGTGGTTTCCATTGACTTTTACTCATGTTTTTGTACTAATAAAGATAACAAAGAGTAGTACTAACATTTCTAAATTAGAAATTGAAATTTTTGAGAAATAAACTAAAATTGTGACAAATGAACTGAAACTCGAGTTATAGGTCTAAAATATTTCAAACAACTGTTTTTAATAACTTTTTTCGATACACGAAATATGTATAACAATTTAAATTAGTTTATACTTGATTTTTATTATATCGACTGTGGGTACCTGATGATTTTAAATTAGGGAAAACCCACCCTTTACTTTTCAGAGCACGGTGCATTTTACCTGTGCCCTAATTATGCGTTACAGAAAAAGTCTGTTTAAAAAATACTATGAGCAAAATAACAACTAAAGTGACCACCCAATAAACAAAATTAGTGACAAAAAGTGCCATTCAGAAAGTGAAATGGTATTTGACTTCCAAGAAATGCGAAGTAAACGACTTGTCGGGGGTAATAAAGTTGCAAATAGCCGACCATCAATCATCGACCTCTGACAAATTTGTTCGCAGCGTATACAAAAGAACAAACGTCAGCAGTGAAACTCGACTTTCACCGGTGTCAAATGACCCCCGGTGAAAGGTTCTTCCAGGCGAGATCCATCGTAGATTTTTGAATGGTACTAATGAAGAGGGGGGTTGGGGGTAGTTGATAATTTGATCGTATCTAGCGATCCCGAAAAGGGTGCTTCTGAAAAGATTGTTGCGTTGGTCAGGAACGTATTTGATTTGTTTAATGTAAAAAAATAAAAACATTATTTCGTTCCAGTTTCAGAAAAGTTAAAGCGGAAAATTTGCACACAAAAGTAATTTAAAATATCGTAAGTAATATGATACCAAATTTTAAAAAAGAACCTACAGGTATTAAACTTTTACAAAAAGAAAATCTAGTTATGAAATAAAAAGACCCATATTTTTTTAATCAATATCATTTAAGAGCAATTTATGATTTTTTTTCAAATTTTTTTAGTAGTGAATTTGGCCTGATACAAAATACTACTATTAAGAAAATACCAAATTGTCTTGACGGATAAAAACTCTGAAACCTGTCAGGATCTATAACGCTCTTTTCATAAAAATGATTTTAAAGAAACACACAAAAGTTGATGATTATAAAAATTAAATATAGCTATTTAGAACAAGGCTTATTTCCGGTTTATAAATATAAAAGATAAATTATACTTATCTTAAATATCCACAGTTTTCCCAAGCTTTTTTCTTCAGATATGATGTAAAAAACTGATAGATTTTTCACGTACATGCTTGATTTCTTATTACAAATATTCGAACCAAAATGATATATTATACAGGGTGAGGCATTAGTGTGGCAATACTCGATTAGTCAGCTATTATTGAAGTTACGAAAAAAAAGTTTTTAGAAAACTAACTAATCAAGCGGTGCCACACTAATGCCTCACCCCATATATATTATATAACCAGTATGATTTTATATTATAAATTTTCTAACAAATAATATTTTTCATTTCCTAAAAGATTGGTTAAAATTATATATTTTGTCTAAAAGTCAATCTAAAATAATTGAACTTTCTATATTTAATTGCTCATTCAGTAATATTTACTGAGGATATCATAGATGTTTCTAGATTTAATTTTTTTTCAAAAAATCACTTATATGAAGGGTTTTGAAGGATTTTCACTGTTATTTCAATAGTTTTGTTCTTAGTGTCAACAATTTGTTTTAGACCAGGGCCGAAGCCTTTGAAAATGGTAAAAAGTGGAAAAAAATAATAGTAGGATGAAACCCATTGGAAAAGGAAGAAAATATAACAAAAATGAAAGGAAAAATAATTTACGGGCGATCTGAGGTCGGGAAGTGGAAGGGGTTTGTTTTTAAGGGTAGAAAACTGTTTATCTCGATTTCCGGCAAAACTACAAGTGTTATGAAAAAAAGTTAAATGGCAAAGTTGTAGGTGATAAAAAGATCTACAACTTTTGTATTTACACTTTTCTCACATAACCAGAAGATTTATGTGAAAAGTTCAAATAACCAAGTTTTTGGTTTTTTATTTTTATCTTTTAGAAAATAAAATTTTTTACTTAATATCGAAAAAGCACCCTAATTTTTAATCGAAAATTCTCGCGTCAAAATACCTGATTTTTTAAAAAACTCGGTGGACTTTTTGTTCATTGAAATCTCTACTTTTTGATGGTGTATTATTTTTTTATTTCGTTTCAAAAATTATCTTTTATATTTACAAAGGAAAGATTCCATAAAGTAAGGACAGAATCAATCCTTATGCTTACGATTTATTATTATTACTTAGTGTAATTTTATTTATAATTGTAATAGTTCTAATAAAAAATAAGGCGATCAATCTGTTGTCTATTAAAAAATCAATATAGTAATGAAGACAAAAATAACGAATTTAACAAATAATGTTTTTGTCACACATATGTCTGCCAAGTTAATAAATTATATTATAAAGAAAAGCTGATACCTTATTATTCAAAGTGCATCCATTTTGCTAATACAAAAGGAATAGTACTACTACTACACCTTCATTGTTATTAGAAGCTTTTAAGACTTTGTCATAACGGTATAAAATTATCGACAAGTTCTAATGCACTTGTACCATTACCAGTGAAAATTAGTTTCCAATTTAGATAACGATACTAACATTAGCGCTAAAAACATGGGCGTGCTCAAATGCAGTTTCTCTATTCAAACTTATGTAATTTCATCTAATCTGTTCAGATTATACACATTAGCAATTTATTGATATATATAGAAATAATTTCAAAAGTAGTCAGTCTATTTTTTTGATAAATTCGAAGTTCTTAATAAAATCACAGAAATTTTATTCACATTTAATTAAAAAGAAGTTATAATTGTAGAAACTTTTAAAATTTGCCGTATTTGCTAAAGTAATCCATCTGTCGATTAATATATTTATCTACTATCCCCAAGAATATTATAAAATTGAATTATTTACAGATATTTGGTCGGTGCTTGCGAGTATTAGAAACATTAGGAGTTATATAGAGAAACAAATAATATGTACATGTTTTCAATTAAAACTTTTACAAATCAATAAATGAAGAACGGAAAATGCTATGCTAATATTGGGCTCTTTTATGTTCAATGATGATAATATGTTTTACAAGAACATCATTTCTCAACCGTTAACTGTTACATTAGAAACCGTGGAGATGGAGGATCTCAGCTTCGATAATTTTCTGCATCTCTCAACGAATGTGTAATTGCCTTACATACTTTGGGAAACAATCGTTTTCGATATTGATCTTTTCAGTAGCGCCTAAACCGCTTAAGGAACACTGTAATTGTGCGTTCTACCTTGTAATTTCATTTGCTCCGGGATAGCTTCATTTAACACCATCTGGTACAGAGATGCCGGCACCGCTACTTTACTATCTCTCACATATCATATCGACTGCATCTTGTATCTCTATAGAATGCAGATGTACGCACCGTAAGTACTTGTAGTCATAGCGATACACTTCGTTCTCTATTTAATTGATAAATCGTTCAAAGATATTATAATTTATAAGCTGACCTGCAAAAACAGATAACAACGAAGGAGATTAAATTGGAAGAGAAGAAAAATAACGTTCCAAAAACGTTGGATAATGCACTATTCTACAAACAGTTAAAATAGACGGACTGAAATATAGATGAATATGAAGATATAAGTGTCTACTTTATTTGAACATTAAGAGAGAGTTAATTGTCAGAAGTCTTTTGAAAGGTTTAGTACGCAAATCATAGTACGGTACATGAGTTAAATCTTCAAGGTACTAATTTTAAATTCTCTTCGACGACTTCATTATAAAATTTAACACATTTCTCGGAATATAGTATTATTCAACTATCTTTCATTGTTACAGCAGAGTGCCTAAGAGGATTAACGCCGGTCATATCCGTAACCGTAATAGAAAGAGATAATTAATTACATTTTAATGATCACGGAAGTAATTGTGAGTATTCACCAGTTAAAAAATTACATTACATCATTTATCACTAAATCAAAAGAGTTATATTGAATGTCTACAAATATTTCAAATAACATAATACTGTTGACACAGTAGTTGATATATAAAAAGTTTTAAATAAAGAAAAATTAGATGGAGTAGCCTCACCAAAGCCAAAACCAGGCAGTCCAAAATTATTAAAAGTCGACGTGATTGAATTTTTTAAAAAAGCAATTTGTAAACTTGTTTTTTAAGCTAATTTTTTTCTGAAGCACAGACTAACGTTAGATAAAAGTTTTAGAAGCTATAACCGACAATAAAGTGGGATAACCGAAAGATTCGGTTGCTATAGTGAACAATGAAAGTTAAAACTTCAGATTACTCGAAAATTTACCAACCATTAAATAGAAGAAAGGTGAAATTGCAACATAGTTAAGTTCTAAAAATATAGCCATTGACATTGCAATGCTAAAAGCAGAATTGGTAGCCATTTATTTATTATTTAAATTATTGCAATATAGCAAAGAAAGTCTAAAATATTAAGCCAAAAAAATAAATGTAATTTCTTTTGGTTATTGTTAAAACGAAGTTTAGTTAATTTGTATCTAAAATTTAACATATCGCTAAGACTGTCTGTTGGTGTCAAATAGTAAAAGGTATAGTAATTAGCGAGCGTAATGTATATTTAAAGTATCGATCATTTATTACCCAAATCCTCCATCGAAAGATTTTAAATATATGAATAAATAAAAAAAAAAGACAGACAGATGTAAAGACACAGAAAAAATGATGAATTGATAAATTTTAATTCTAAACAAAAACCGAAGAAACTTCACAGTGAACTTATTGGTCTTTTACATAAAATCAAAAACATTCTCCCCAAGTATAACAAACATTACGAACCACAAAGGTAAACCCTATAAAAATTGGGCTCAATTTACAGCCAAAGTAATCAAATACAATAAAGAGACTCAAACAGCAATCATTGAAGAAGTTCTGTGAGAAGATAAAGAACAGGAAAGCCCACATGTATCAGAATCTATATAAGATCTTGGCAAATATTAGAATAGAATTTTGTTTTAATTAATTGCCTCTTCCACATCGATTTATAGAGTTCTATTGCGGATATCCTCTTTGGTTCAAGTATCTTATCCAACGGGATCTTTGTAACTAGATAATCTTTCATAATCTGAAAACCGTAGTCTTTCAGCGTCTTCGAAGTAGCTACAATAATAACAAACATCCTGAAATGGTATTGTAGATTGAACAAACATATGAACACCAAAGGTCTGGCAGCAGAAGTCAAATGCAGGTTTTGCCAACAAGAAGAGAAAACCGCCATATAAGTGTTATGTTACTACCCTGGATTTCTAAGACTAAGGTTTCTGACAGATAAAGAAGAGAAACCTAGACCAGTTAGCTACTACGAAGAGGACTTTTTGTCTAGTGTAGTTATATAAAGACATACTTGAAAAGACAGTCTTCTTGAATCTTTTACATGATATAACAACAAAAAAGACAACTAAAGCAATATTTGCGATGATACTTACTCTCAGTAAACAATAATTCATTATTCGTATCAGAACAGCTCCATTATCACTTGGAAAATTACGTTTTACAGAACTGGTCTCCCAATGAGCAAAATCAATATGTTACCTACGCTAGGAAATTCACAAAATATCCGATAAGGTTGTATTAACTATATTTATTAAGTATATACCAGATACAAATAAAGTAATTAGGGTAATGATTTGATTAAAACAAGTCAATACGATTTAGAGATCTATTAATTTTCATTTATCCATGTAACTGACCAAGGTGAACTCTTAACTTATAAATATACATGTAAAGCAAACTTCGTGTAATTATAAATAAAAAAAATTCAAACTGAACGCTACAACAAAATATATGTGTGTATTAGACTCTCCTTGAAGTCTTTCCGTTAGTTTATATTGAAGCTGGTATGATTTATACTTTATATAAACGCGAGAAAATTCAATAAAAATCCAATTTTCGATGTATCTTTAGTTGATATCACTAGTTATAGCCCATTTGTGAGCTCCATTTATAACGGCGTTTATTGGAAAAATGTCAGCAACTATTATCAATCCCTTATGAAAAATAAAATTATAGCCTCTTTTTCGACATCATCCTGAACACAACATTTTACCCTCCCCTACCCATCAATCATTGCCTGAACTGAAGCGAGTTATCATTACCCAATTTATAGCAAGCAAACTTGAGATTATTTCTAGTTTGTTATAAAACTTAACTTTTCCCGATATCTTAAATTTTATGTAAGATCCTACCAGGCCGCTGTTCCTACCAATACAAAATATAAATACTCTCGAAATTAAGAAAATCTACATCTACATCTACAATCTATTTACCGGCGAAGTTGATATAAGACTACTTTTAATACAGATCTCTTTAATCCAAAAACTTTTGTTATCACCTCGTCGTTCTCTTTTCTATTAGCAAGTATTGTAATGGCGTAGGCGAATGTATCATTACGAATAATTCCCTTTTATTCTAGAAGTATCACCTTGAAAGGTATGATTTCAAAAATTGTTCTCGAGCCAATAAGATATCATTTAAGAAAGTTTCAATTTTATATTTTCGTTTGAAATTTAGTATTTCGACATTTTTACAGTTTAAATTCAATAAAATATGTGCTATAATTATAGATAAAAAAATACAAACTCCATAATATATCAGATATCAACGGAATTTTCTTATCTGTAAATCTTGAAGCTTTTTGTCGCTGACACGGTTATCTGCGATGTTATTTTATGTTAGTTCGAGTTTGAAAGCTCAGATGGTAGCGATTAAATTAAGTGAAGTTGATCTGAACTACTTCTACAAGTCTACGTTTATTTGCTGTCAATCTAATTGAATATTCATTTCAACTTATATATATCGGCTAAAAATAGAATTTATTTTTTATGGAGGAAACTGTAAGATTATAGATTTTAAAATAAAAGTTGAGTCGATAACTTAAAATTAAAAAATAATCGGTGAGTTTGTGTAATAGAGAGAAAATATATTCGCCATTTTAGCCTACAAATTTCAATAATATTGAAACAAACAAGTTTCTCAGAAACAAGTAACTCTTGTATGGGATAAGAACTTTGTCTTTGCGTTTTAGAAGGAATCGTATTTTTATAGAACAAAAAGAGGCCCCAGAAATCTTGAGCACCCACCTATATACCCGTCTAATAAACGGTACTAGGTAAATGGAGTACGTGAATTAAGATGGAGGTAATAGTAAAAAAAGTCAACAAGATGCAGTGCTCCCCCTCATCCATTTCCTCACCAGTATCACATACAAGAAATGAAATTTTAAGTTAATAAGTGTTCTATTAATTCTAACAAATACTAAGTGAATTTATAATTAACCATGCCAAATATGAATACATTTTACAGGGTGATTTGTATTTTGTAATCCCCTAAATGATTCCTATCAAAGATCATAAAGTGAAAACAAAAAAATCCAAGCACTAATTATTTCATTTCAGGTATTTGAATCCTTTCCGGACTCCAAGCGAATTTATTATATAAGCATTTTCTGTGTTTCCGATATGCCTATTACATTCACCTGTGCGAATTCGATAAATTTAAATTCCGTGATATTTCCAGACGCAATTTGGTCTTCGATCACTAATTGCCCTTGAATTTGTCCCTTAAAATTTGGTGAAATCGGTATGCGGCACGCAAACCATTTGATCACACACTTGGATAACCGCCTTGGAGGTGTTCAAGAAATTCAAAGTTGTTCCCAATTTGATAAATGCCCTTCGCTGCGTTATCATGATCTTTTGGTTTTAAAGGCAGAGGGCTTTTCTATATAGACCAAACCTTTCAGAGAGAGAGATGCCATTCTTAGATAACAGCCCGGTCAACGTAACATTTACTTAGTTTAATCTTTCAAATGAGATATAATCTCCTTAGGATTTTCAAGCAAAAAAAACCCTTTACAATCTCTTTAGGATGTCGAAAGGAAACTATTTCGGTTAAATAAGTTTGTTTATCCATATTCGAATGAAAAAATAGAATATACTTCTGTGAATAACTGTGATCTGATTGGGTCCATGTACCTTTTTCCAAAAACATATACTTTGTTTTAGACCGCACGATACAACGGTATTGATATTATGATTAAAATAATATTAAACGGGACCAAGAAAGGATAAAAGCAGTGAAAAAGTATTATACACATTCAGAACTTTACATCTATGGGAAATAAGTATCTGCCCTCTAGAGATGAATTAAAAGATTATATGAAGCGACAAGTATAATCCCACAGAAGTGATAGACGTTAATGATTATGATAAAGACGCAAATATATTATAAATGTAAAAAGATAAATTATATTTATCTCAAAATTTCACCATATTCCAAAATTCTTAACAGAACAATGGAGGCAATAATGAAAATTCTTCATATAAATGACAACCAAGAACTTGATTTTTTTTTGGAGGAATTTGAAATATCGAGATATTCGATATCCTCAACAAACAAATCTGGAAATATGTACCTTTATTAGAATTCCTTCTGTAATAAATATTGAAAATAATAAATAAATTGAAGAATATTTAAAAAGTTATTGGGTTTTTGGAAAATAAGTATCTTTTATTTTTCAACATTAATAATGGATAGAATCCACAAAGTAAGGATCGGAAGAATAATCTTCTGCTATCATTTAAATACCATATTTTTGTATCAATTAAGAGGATAATCTTGAATTTTGAGGAAAAGAGCCTTGCTGATAATTATTTACTAATACTTTAGTAGTGCATTTCTTCAATAATCTTTTTGGCGCCTTTAAAATCTATTTTATACCAAACTGTTTGTTTTTTAATTACAGTATTTTTGGGATTTCAACCTGAAGATTTAGCCCATTTTGCCACGAAAATGGTAGTTGTTTCTATGACAAATAAAAACTTATAGATTGTGAAACTAAAGGTCTTATTTCCCCCATTTTCCTTGTGTTAATATTTATATTATTCATGTTGATAAGCGACATCAAAATTAAGTGATTGCTGTTTTTTTATCGGTAATATCATATAACTGTACGGAATGTTTTTTCTTAGTAACCCTATTATATCTCTCTATGTATGTATTTATCTATTATATATCTCGTTGAATTATTAACCTGATTTACCTATTTTTTTGGCATGTGTGTTACAATTACACTAAAGAAAATCTAAAGGCAAGTTCAATGGACATTTATTAATTACTCCCAAAATATTGCTTATTTTAAAATATACAGCTACACATTTTTAAGATTATATGGTTACTTCTAATAATTATACAGCGTATATATTGCAATGTACAATTATGTTTCTAAATTAAATGATTTCTATATTTATTCAGACTTGGCATAAAAAATTGAGTTATTAATATATATAACCTGTTTCATAGCCATAACTAAAAGTTAACAATTCGGTTTTGAGTATTGTCTAACAATTCTACTCTAATTACTGACACCTAAAACTTTTAATTAAACAAAAAGTTTATTTGTGGACATATCCCTTTTGATTAGATAAAATCATTATTATTCCATATATTTCCATAACATGTGATTTTACTAAACTTTTATTCATAATTATTCATTGTACTACTAAATTTAAGTACTCAGTTAAATACTTACATAGTACATACGTTACCTTTCTGTTTATATTTTACGTGTAAATTCCAGTTGAAATCCCTTTGACAAAATTCAGTATCAGACAATAGCGAATAAACTAAATATTTATTAAACGTACGAACAGCTTCTTAAGTGGAAAAAACTTTATTCGGAAAATCTGTAAAGGCATGTGTATAAGAATTATTTTTGTTAAGAAAAATATATTTATTATTAAAAAAAAAAACACGTGGAACAAATCACGAAATGAAAAAAAAAGGGTCCCTTGAAAGTTTTTGGTTAAATCTTAATATAAAATTTGGTTGTTCATAATCAAATCAAACTTTTTTGGAAAATCCATTATAAGTACTAGATGGTTACTGAAAATACTAGAATTTTCTCTATTTTGTATTGATAATTTCTCGGGTGATCGATCAATGAAAAATTTTACTGCTGCAAAATGTTATTGAATCGTTGTTATTTTAATACAAAAAACAATTAATTCAGTGATTAAGACTATAATTGAACAGTAATTGTATTTTTCATAACAATGCACTTAATAATTATAATTAATATCCCTGTTTCTTTTAATAATAGCAAGTTACTCGCCTCATCGATTTTGCGTGAATTACAGCTCATTTAATAGGAAATGGAATTACCAATTAATAAAACACTTTTAATTACACAGAGTATGAATTGTTTGGGCTCTAATGAAAAGAACAGTAAACACTTACTCTTACAAAATAACGAATTGCTTTTTATGTGGTAACCGATTATATTTTAATTTTTTAAAGGTTGGAGGGAATAGGACCAAGAAAAAACCAAATTCCATTTTAATTTAAAATATTTTTCAAGGTAAGAAGAAGGCAAGAAGTTTGATGTTAATAAATAAGGTTTTGTGGTCTTTTTCCATATGATGATGACTAATAATATTTGTATAACAAATCTAAGTTCGTTTTCATAATTTGCCTTGAAAAATATTTTAAATTAAAATCGAAACGTCAGAATATTACAAATAGACTTTGGTTTCTTCTTGGTCCAATTTCCATTAATCTTTACGACTTTTCTCTTTATTTCTTTCTTTCGGTGTTTATTTATTTATTATTGTAAATTTCGAATGAAAACGCAAATTACAGGAAACTATATTTTCATTGCTTTTCCTAAAAAACTCCAGAGTTCACTAATAATAATAATAAATAATAATAATAATAATAATAATAAGCCAATATTTGCTGATTGTTTCAACGCAGATAAAATTATAGTTTACCAAATAAACTGATATTGATTTATCAGAAAAGAAAAACGACAACTAGGGTTGGAAATTATATAATAGATTTTAATTTCGAAAATAAACTTTTTAAATATTGTGCTTTTAATTACAAAACCGTCGGATTTAAAAGAGTGATGACAGTTTCTGTTAAACGAAACTGAAATAAGATAATTAAAATGGAAATAATTAACATTTTAGCTATAGAATTATATACAAAAGTTTTACCTTATTTGGAAAACTTAAGTGGGTGGATTTGAAATCTGTAATCTTAGCCATTTTCCCAAATCCGACTAACAATACCAGAAACATATACAGGGTGGCCAAACGAAAACGAAACAGAGCCATTATCAGGAACTGCGTCAACATTTTAGAAAAACACAGAGACCCCTCGATTTTTAATCAAAGTAACAATCACCCTAAAATACTTAAATGGCATTAGGGGTCGAGTAAGGTATCATTTTAAAGCCCTTTCAATTCTTTTTACAACAGTCTTTAAATTTTAAAATTGGCTTGGAGGTGAAAGCAGCGAAGTCGAAAATACCGAAAAAAAGTTTCCCCCTTTGATAAAAAATCGACGGGTCTCTGCGTTTTTTTTAAAACGTTGACCCAGTTTCTGATAATGGCTCAGTTTCGTTTTCGTTTGGCCACCCTGTATGTGGCGCTGTATAGTAATTAAAAAGTTTTCTGTAATGATTTCCCGAAGTTTAAAAAAAAATACAAAAACCTAAGTAATTGAGTTCCAAATTGTGATATAAAATATTACTCACTCACCATAAAACAATCAGGTCCCTGCAAGCACATAGATTCTCCGTTCGGGCCATCATTAGAGAACTGTAAAAGATAAAAGCCAGTATTAATATTGAGGATTTGGGCGAGATTAAAAACTTCATTAAAATTTGCATTTCAATATCATCACTGATGGAAGTTGGTCGCTTTAAAACTCCCTGAATTCGTGCCAGTGTCACAATGGCTCTAAATAACACAGTTAAAAATGTAAAAGAAAAAAATGCTATGTGAATGTTTTTCTCTTAATTGATTATTGCCAACATTAAACAAATCGAGGATTTTGTGTTTAACTATTAAAAACTATTAAGAAACGCTTTGAATTATTTCTTTGTTTCCATCCATGCAATTCATTTTCAGAAACTTAATTATTTTAATTGTTTAATGAAGTAAAACACCAGCAGAGTCAATATTTAGGTTATTTTGAGTTAGATTTCACTGAATAAGATTTTTTCATTTTTTTGGAGCCTACACTATTTTATATTATGTTTTAGAAACAATAATTATATGTATATATACATTGATATATTGATTAGTAAAGTTTCTAGATTTGTTATGCATTTTCATCAAATTTCTCATTAGAAAATCGCAATATTCAAATTCAGCAAAACTCTATTTGCTTCAATGAACGTCGACCGGGTGCAGTTTTAAATGGGAAATACATATCTACGTTTTCTTTGTACGCTTCACAACAGATTCCTGTATGCAAATAAAAGCAACGCTTCGGAATCAGAAACTTCCACCGATTTTTATTCTCGTCCGTATCCCTTTGAATGCGAATATTGTACACCACAAAAATTTAATTTATTTGAAATAATACTCAAATATGCATCGCTTTATTTAAAAAAGCTTTTGATGATATACCGTGTAGATAAAATATGGAATAAATTTGTTATTAAGCAAAATAAAAATATTTTTAGAAAATCCTCAGGCAGATCTAATTTTATTTTCGGAAGCTCATAATATTCTGTTTCACATCTATTTCTGATATTATCAGTTTTTATATTACAAATCAAATAATAATAACTGGCAGATTATGGGCATATTGTATGATATCGTTGCACATACGATGCTTCGACTGTCCCTCGTATATTACATTTGATATTTTTGTGAAAAAAATTTTTTAATGAGTATTACTCCAACACAAATCGCCTATATACAAGTTCTATAAAAAATAAGCAAAATAAAAATAAAACTAGACTTATTTCTGGAATTTTTTATTAAAAATGAACTTCTCCAGGTTGTAATAAAATTTTACAATATTAATTATATGTCAGATAGTAATACATTTCACGAAAATTTTGCTTTAAATACAATCTTATATGGATGGCACAATTTTTGTTTTTCTATTTTACTTTAGGAACTATTGCTGTAAAGACTATACTGCAAAGAAGACGTTATGTTTTTTCATTTTCATACTACATAAAGGACATTTTAAATTGAAACTAATTAATGAGGACTTACTGAAATAAAGTACTTCATTTCGTCTTACTTGTGGATTTAATATACAATATGTCCCCCTAAGTTGGAATCATATGGAAAACTTTTTTATTATTAATTTTAGGAAAAAAAGGTATTCTTCATAAAAAGTTGTGCATTATCTAAAACCTAGAATACAGTCATCAAATATCAAATTTTTTCAAAAATATGAGTTTTACTCAAGAGTAAAGTATCTTTAAATTTGACAATATCGAAAAATGTTACTAAAAGAAGTTGATCAGAATTAAAAATTACGTTTAAATATGCAAGTACATCCATTTAAATTAAAACTTCAGATTATTTTATTTTTTACGAATATTTCTATTTTGAATGAACATTTATCTCTTGTGATTACGAAACACATGATAAACTTTTAGTTTTTCGATGTTTTCTAATAATTTTGCAATTAAAACGCGTAATAAGTGCACTACAGTTAAATTTGCATTATTGTAGACATACGTTTTAAAAATAATTTTATTAATGTAAATGGATGTTTAAACGTAATTGTTAATTCTGATAAACTCTTTTTAGTAACATTTTTCGATATTGTCAAATTTAAAGGTACTTTACTCTTGAGTAAAACTCATATTTTTTGACAAACCTCGTATACCACTGAATAAATTTTATATTTGATGACCGTATTCTAGGTTTTAGATAATGCACAACTTTTTATGAAGAATAACTTGTTTTCCTAAAATTGATAATAAAAAAGTTTTCCATATGATTCCAACTTAGGGGGACATATTGTATTGTATTGTACAGTTTTCATTTACTGAAACTTATAAAAATCCAGATATTATCAAATTAAGTTGATATAGTAAAACCACGCGGAAAATGAAATAATATTTTGACATCTGGTAAATTATAGATACATTTTTAAATTATACGGAACCCTCTTCATTTAATGTTGTTAACCTTATGTCATCAAAAAAGTAATTTTAAGCATGCAAAACCGGAATCTATAATTTCAAGTTTCATTGTAGATAAGTAAAAATATAAATTTTGCAATTTATATAACCACATATATTAGCTCGTCTGAAGAATTTTAGCATATGTTCCAATTATTACAAAAAGAAAAAGTTAATAATCACTCATCTGATATCCCGGCGGATCACAAAGAGACAATGTACAACAATAATTACATTTTTTCAATTTATATTTTCTATAGAAATACGTAAAGTGACTTGTTTTAATTAAGGCGTAATTTGATTTCTATAAAGTTTGGGAATTCTTATCTCACCTCTTGATTCCTCTGGTATATGCGGTTGATAACGTTCTAAAAAATAATTAAATATACTCCACAGGTCGAGCTTCAAGTATAATTTAAAATAAAGAAGTAGAAGTAAATTTTCCGCTCAATTTTAAAATTGAAACAAAAAAAAAACAGTTGTCATTAATATGCATTTCTAATGTGAAAACTAATTTTCCTAAACATTTGTCTCGAAGATAAAAGAAAATAATTTGTTTTCAAGACACAATTAATGTTTGGAAACTTTTAACAAAACGGTTCAAAAGTAGAGAAAACAGTAATTAGAAGCGTGTCGCTAACTTATTTGAATACTATTGAAAACTTTTGTTAACATGCATTTTTGGAATTCCGAATATATCTTTTAGCAATCTTTGGATTTATTAAAGAAATTTATTTTATATTATCTCTGATCGGACATTTTTTACACTTCACTCTATATTAGACCAGGGTTGAAGCCTTTGAAAATGGTAAAAAGTGGAAAAAGAAAAGAATATAACACAAATGAAAGGAAAAAATAATTTACGGGCGATCTGAGGTCGGGAAGTGGAAGGGGGTGAGTTTTTAAGGGTAGAAAACTATTTATCTCGATTTCCGGCAAAACTACAAGTCCTATGGAAAAAAGTTAAATGTCAAAGTTGTAGGTAATAAAAATATCTACAACTTTTGTATTTACACTTTTTTCACCTAACCACAAAATTTATGTGAAAAATTCAAATAATCAAGTTTTTGGTTTTTTATTTTAATCTTTTACAAAAAAAATCAATAATAACGGCTTAAATTTTAAAATGTGAATCTCAAGACTGCCTACACTTGTTATAAAAAGCTTTTTTCGTAACTTCAATAATAACGGATATATCGTACTTCCACGCACTAATGCCGCACCCTGTATATACCCTTCAAATTTATGAATGGGGAAATAGGGACGTGTGATACATCGTTTGAAAGGTCCTTTCATTGTCTATTCAAAAATGTTATTGTTTTCAAATGTATTGCAAAAATAACATTTAAAGAAAATAAAATCATCTGATTGAAAGAATTCTCTACAACACAATAAATACTTAATAAGTAATACGTCTAATTCTTAATAATGTGAAAGTAAACAAAAATCATTTCAGTGTTGTTACAACATTTATACAGAGATTTAGATAAATTTTTTATTTAACATTTTTCAAATTATACTATTTAATATTATGTGAGAGAAGCTTATGGGGCATCTTTACGATGGAATAATAAATAAATATTTTTATTAGTGATCAGAATTACTGATTGGAGAATTAAATTTGGGAGTACCATAGATCGAAACACTAGTTTTAAATGTGTTGTTTATTTAAAGGTATAAATTGCTTTAATATATTATAAGAGTTGTTTTTATAAATAAATAAATTGCAAGTGTTTTTCCTCATCCTCTTTAATTTCCAATAACCAAGTTACGTAGAAGATTAAACCTACCGAAAAAATTTAGATTTATTTGTTTATATATTTATTGAAATAAATAACCCGCTAAGTAAGAGTTACCAAGATAATGTTTTGTTAAAAAAAATGTAAATATAACTCCATGACAGTATAGTTGTCGACCAGAGAAAATCCAATTAAATTTGAAATAATTTTGTAAAAAAAAAGAAAACTATACTTTCATAACTATGCTTATAATGAGCTGACTGTTTAATGACGTAGGCGTATCGAAAAAGTTCGCATCCACCTTTTTTATGTCTTCGAACCGACACAAAACACCAGAAAAATAGTGATCACGAAAAGGCATTCCTACACTACACATGCAAATTAAATTACAAGGCGAGGAATGACGTATTTAATCCTGATGAGGAGAAATAAATCCAATCAACTGGCACATACCGTATCTGGGACGTCACAATTGTTTAACATGAGACAAGTAACGAGCATTCGGTTACCTTTGTTCCCGGCCGATAGAGATTCATTTGTTAGTGCATTCCGAATTCAATATAACTCCATCCTTTCGTTTTGTATACACACAAAGAGACGATATAAGCAAATAACACCTTGTTAAGTATTTTTTTTTAGGTCGTTTTCCGTTCAGAATCGCTGATGCTGTGAAGTTGCAATCTTTTAAATCAATTGACTTTGTAGTAATGGCTTAAGTTACAAAACATGAAAATGCGGCATTATTAGTTACATCAAAAGGTTGTGTTGTTATAAGGGAAACGATAGACGGGAAATGGATAAAACCAGGGTGCAAAGTTTCCCTTTTCTACACACTTTATTAACCGTTCAATAACCCGCCAATCACAACTGCTTCTTTTATATTATTTCTTAGGAACAACACACGTGTCAAATTTATACGTTTGTTTTTAATCGTATTTCAAAGACTAAACCAAAGACGAACTTTTGTAATGGTTTCATTTCATTAGTTAATTCCAGCGTTTTTTAATTGAATTTTTAGTTGCCCGAGAAGCAATTAAAAACGAAAAATGTTCAATGACTTGCTTTAAATCTAAATGTCATTTGTAGTTACATTTTTATTCAGGTACCCTACATCCATTTTGAATTATAAAATTATATGATTATTTTATAGCGCAGTACTTTGGCACTACATAGAAAATGCTTTAATATAAGTGAGTCTGATTCTAAAAGTCTTGCATCAGATATTGAAGATTGTGTAACGGAAGCAACTTCGTTACTAATTCCACAAAAATCACAAATAAAATAAGAACAATCTTCTGTACATTTTAACAAATGGTGTGAGGGAAATAAGGTCACAAATAAATCGAATGAAAATATGTTTCTAGCTTATTGCGAGAATCTATCTACAAGTTATAAATCCTCGAGCCTTTGGGCATATCAAAAAAATGTAGATATTGGCAAATATATTCAATTGATTGCGTTTCTCAAGCGAAAATTCGAAGTGTATAAGCCCAAGAGTTCAACTAATATTAACACAATTGGTAACGTGCCAAAAAATTGCTTTTTTACATACATTGAATATCTGCAGAAAATTGAAAACCAATAGCTACAAAAATTATATTTGTAAATGGAACTATCAAAGAGTAACCACAGTAGTAATTTTGAAATTAGTGACTCTTCAAAATAACAGTTTTCGTCTGGAGAGAACTTATTTAAATGCAAAAATGTTATGAATTTTCGGTAACGATTGTGTTCAAATTTTAATAAATAATAATTAAATTTTGTTTCTGATTTCATTAACCAAATGAGTTAGGTAATGGTTTCATTAGTCTTAGGCAAATAAAATAAATGTCATCAATATATTAGTTTAATTAATTTTTATATAATATATAATATTACAATCATTCTATTAGGTATAAATACAAAAAACATTAATTGTAAATATTTTTTAATGCAATGTTTTTATAGTTTTGTTCCAATGTTTTCCTAATTCTATAATATTAATGTTCTTTCAACTTTTTTCTATCAAAGTTGGGTAAAAAGTAACATAGAACGAGTCAAAACAAATCTTCAGGTGGTTTCAAAATTTAACATACGCATACTAAATCATTTTTACTCTAATAATATTTATAACTTTAAATATGTTTGGAGTCAAATTACTCGAATTAACTTAAGACTAAATAAAAACGTTTTTTTTTTGAGTAATTAATCTCTTTTAACATTAATAATTCTCATAATATAATTAGTATAATGATTATAGTTTTACTGAAAAGTTGAAGTAATATTTTTTATTATTTATTTAGCTCGAGTCTATCCAACTCATAAATATTTATTACAAAATTTTTGGGAAAACAAACGCTGTATTTATATTCCAGTGGGGTTATTAAAAATAATTAAGATCGGTTTATTACGAACGTTTTCTTGACGTTTTTTTCAAAGTGCGTATGCACCAAATACAATCAAATCTAGCACGGTCAGTTACTCCTGCATAGAATTCCCGAAGGAGCACAAAAGAAGAACAGAAAATACAAAGGAAAATTGGAATGATGATTGAAGGGAAAACCCCCCGAGTTTGTAGTTCTATTCTTTTTGTTATTAGATTCCAACAATATTAACTTTTCACCCCCGATTGTAATTTTGCCTTTATTTCATCTGTCTTTCGGTTAGATGGATCCCTTTACGACATCAGGGGGCTGTCAGAGGTATATGGACTTGACTTATATTAAAAAACAATAACGGTACAATATTACCAGAAAATAGTCTATTTATTAAATTCCCAATTTTAATATAATAGATTCATGATGGGTAATATCAGAGGTATCGTTATACTCGTAATAGGTTTACTGCCCTAAACGTAAAGCTTCATTAATTTAGGGGCGCAATTTAAATCAAAACATAACCAACTTTATTTAAATAAATAAAGCTTTAATGACATCGTAATTCTAAGAGTATAGTAAAAGTTTATGAATACAGCTGTAGATCATTTTAACTGTTTTAGTAAAAACACCCGCTTATATGCGCTGTTTCTTAGCTAAGGAATTTTAAAACGACTAGCTATAATTATTCCATACGTACATCAAATAAATCCGTTAGTTCAACTAATAAAATTTCTTCCCATATGCACGACAATGACATCGCGATATGATGGCGAAGTTCAATACGAATAGGATTTTTTTAGTTTTTTTTGTTTCTGTATTCATGGTAGGTAATTCATTATAAAATTGTAGCAAATAAATGATACATAGAAGTATGATAAAAACATTAGATTAAGTTCAGAAACTGAATTCACATTAAACCTCCAAAAAAAATATATATAATGGTCCTTTTAAAATGTTAATATAATCAATTTCAGCATCCCTTATTATAGGGTATGTATTTTTTAAAACGGGAGACAATAAAAATGTTATTTGTCAGAAATTTGTAAATGTTTAAAAGAAATATTAGAGAGAGTATTTTCTTAAAGCTGGAGAGGCTAAAAATATACTAAAATTTAACAAAAGATTAAACCTACACCTTTTTGTTATCTTACCCAAGCAACACATTTGGTATCAGGAACAGATGTTATAGAAATTGGAACTTTATAAAAGTAAATGTTTCAAACCTGTTACCTATTTTTTAACTTAAAAAGATTAATAACTTTATGGTGTTGAAAAAGTGTAGCAGTTACCTATTTACTATATTAAACTACACTTATTTTAAAATACCCTTTTTTTGAAAAATACTTTGATAATTTCATTATAATCCCTTTTCCATTTTATTGACTATGTTTTTAACAGTAAAAAAAATGCAATGACAAACCTCAAAAACAAATATATAATTTTCTTGGGCATTAATATAAAATTTCTCTATAGCTTTTTAAAATATTCGTTTTGTTTTTTTCACACTAAGAAACCGATTGTTATTTTGTATAAATCTTATAAAATTTCATGTTACATGTCGATAATGTAAGGCACCTCTATTATTCGAAGTGACTTCCTAGCAAGATAAAATTTCTACAATGAATTGTCTGAACAGAACATCTAAGGCGTGAGGTAATCGCAGTCTCCTGCTCGAATTTGACTTTGAAAGTCACGATTTCGGTGCACCTTCATAATTAAACATGTTGCTATTATAATGACTCTTCGTTGTACATTATATCGGAGTTATTTCTATCTTTTTTGTTGCGAGGTGCAGACAAAGACAAAGACAAAACCACCAGTGTTCATTACGAGAGATGTTTGTTGTTAGTGCCATTAAGGCAATGATTGCTCGGCTACGACAAACACACGGGTGGAAAATAGTATCATTTTTCCTTGGGAAAAACAGGTTGACAATAATTTTATTCATTTTCAACAAGGTATATTTATTTTCGACAAAAAACCATCAATCTCTTAGGGAAAGAAATGCTAACAGGACGTACAAAAAAAATGTATTCTAATTTTAACAATTTGAACATGCTTGTACAATTCATTTGCAATTTTACTTACTTCAGTACCTAATTATCTAGGTAATATTCAAAACAATAAGGTTAGTTTAACATTAATAATTTTAATGTAATTTTGTAAACAAGCGTACTCAAATGATTTTACTAAAAAAGCTTTTTAAAAAAATTCAAAATTAAGAGGATATCAGATCTAATTTCGTGTATTACTTGCACTTCTATGGATTAAGTCAATCTGCCTACATTATAACTCTCATTTGGAAATGAGATTTATTCACATACGTCCTCATTATACATATACGAGTATACAATCTAAATAAAATGACGTTGAATAGCGCTAGTAGTTTATACTCTAATACTACTACATATTTATAGGAATTCTTTTCTAGATAGATGTATAAATAGAAGATTATCATTAGTTATGAACTTGCAAGACCATAATCCAAAACACTTTTATTATTATTGTGAAGATTATATCATGACGTTTTAATTACTTGTTGGTCGTAAACGAATAGTAAAAAATAAAATACGTTAAATTATTAACCGGCACATTAATTTCTTTATGATATACAATATGTCCCCATAAGTTGGAATCATATGGAAAACTTTTTTATTATTAATTTTAGGAAAAAAAGTTATTCTTCATAAAAAGTTCTGCATTATCTAAAACCTAGAATACAGTCATCAAATATCAAATTTTTTCAAAAATATGAGTTTTACTCAAGAGTAAAGTATCTTTAAATTTGACAATATCGAAAAATGTTACTAAAAGAAGTTGATCAGAATTAAAAATTACGTTTAAATATCCATTTACATTAATAAAATTATTTTTAAAACGTATGTCTACAATAATGCAAATTTAACTGTAATGCACTTATTACTCGTTTTAATTGCAAAATTATTAGAAAACATCGAAAAACTAAAAGGTTGTCATGTGTTTCGTAATCACAAGAGATAAATGTTCATTCAAAATAGAAATATTAGTAAAAAATAAAAAAATCTGAAGTTTTAATGTAAATGGATGTCCTTGCATATTTAAACGTAATTTTTAATTCTGATCAACTTTTTTTAGTAACTTTTTTTCCTAAAATTAATAATAAAAAAAGATTTCCATATGATTCCAACTTAGGGGGACATACTGTATATAAGTTATGCCACTTGATACATCTGTACCATCCCCAAAGGTACTTCAATGAGTAAACATGACACCTTCTGCCTCACAAACAACGACTTTCACGTATTATTCTTCTCTAAAGGTATTTCAGGATTATTCCAAGAAGCGGCCAATAAAGAGTGAAATGCTCCACGGGAATTTGAATAATAAGGCGATAGATAGGCGAAGGATTTCCTTTCAAATAAAGAATCAAAGGATCGGCGCTCCTTTTTCTGCAAAATTACACTATGTTGAAACAAAATCGTAGGGGTTTATAGTGAAAATTCTCGTTATCGTGTTACGTCGATATCGTGAAAAATATAAAAAGGCAGAACATTATAATCATTGTTTGAACTCTAGAGTATTTGAATTACCAGAAATTATAAGTTAGCATGCATTGTGTATAAAAGACTATGAAATATTTAATACAAACATAAACATAAACATAACATGTTTTGTTATCGATAAAATAGACTTTAATGGTTAGAGTTAGAGTATTTTATAAATACTTAAAAAAGGGATCATTTACCAAAAACACTAACTGCCCACCAAAAATAAATGGTAATCTAAGAAACTTTTAATAAACTTAATAAAAATGACCAAAAAGTGTATGAAAGTACCAATATTTACAAGATTATAAACTTTGCAGTGTTACTTTGTGAGTCCTTATTTTTTTACTTCAACAAAAATTTGACTTTGCACTAATTCACAACTTAAATTTTATTAACTTCGATTGATAAAACAAGACATTACAAGTAAAAGTGCAAAAAAAAGTGTGAATCCAACAAGAATCGTTCAATCTATCTAAATTTTTCTATAAGATGACAAACTCCTACATCATTTATAAAAGTCACGCAAAATCCATAATACAGACTATTAATTAATGAAATTAATGATAATGGATAGTGAATATTGAACACCAAACAGGAAATACGTGAAATAATCCTAAATATATATTCGGAACAGTTACGGTTAAAATATTATAAGGTAGAGGCAATTCAAGAAAATATCATAATTTTGTTATGCAAATTCGGACTTAGACTAGACTTGTTAACATTCATGTTGTAGCTATGAAATTGTTCATTTATCGTTTTATGTAAAATTAGATGTATTAAGTCGATGACAACTTCGAATTGTTATTATAATTTAATACCTAAATTTCTATCAATATTTTTCATGCAATAATAGCTATGCTAATTGGTAAGTAAAACCAAATTAAAAAATTACGGTAATATTTTATAGTTGTTAGTTTATAACTAAAATCGGGACATAAACCTGTACATAACGTGTATCTAAGTATAAATTTAATCCCATAGGGTGTTGAAACATATTCTAGACAAGACAATTTTTTAAATCCTATTTACGATCCATTCATGTCGAATTGGTGTTCATATTTCTCAATGTATAAATGTTAGAATAGTTTGGGTGTGTAAAATGTTTTCTTAATGAATTTAGCCACCAGCTGTGAAACATTTTTATACATGACGCGTTTAGGATGCATAAATTTTGCGCCCGGTCACTGTTGTGTGTATGTTACTTTTACCCACACGGTTCCAGTTTTCATTTCTTTATTAATAGTACGGTAGATACAAGACATTTTTTACGACTATGCATGTAATTAATTGTATAAGGACCATTCCACCAGTAAATACTTTCACTATATTTAAATATAATGTTTTTTACATTAAAATGCAACAATATTTCTAAAATATCACGAACTATAACCAAAAATTAAAATCTTTAGATAAAATAATTAAGGCAAATCCGACTTAAGCCGAAAGAAAAGCAAGTAAAAATATAAAATAATCAAGAAAGTAATAAATATCAAAGTAATTAGAAATAAAATAATATAGTGGATGCCGAAACATATAATAAGATCATAATTATAAACGAGTTAAATTGCTCGAGAAAATAAATCATAGGAAGGCAAAGCCCATTATTATTATTATTATTATTATTATTATTATTATTTAGAGTAAAGAATAAAATCCTGGTGATTGTTGACAAGTAAATGCTACTTTCAGTGTATTTTCATCATTTTATATTATTGGTATTCGCTGTCTTTAATAAACATATTTAAAAATGGTTTTCAGACAAGGCTGTATTTAAATCGTGGAACAACAATATACCTACTATGTGGATTTTAAAATTATTTATTTGACTTTTGATTTCAATATCTACGTGAAATATTAGCAAAACTAATGGTACAACCCTCCATAAGAACAAATATTTGCAGTAGAAATTCTTTCATCAATTATTTAGACCAAAGTAACATATTCTGTGCACGTTTTCTACAAATTCTGCTTGTTGTTAAATGTATCACTTAAGATATTGAGAAAAATGACACATAAATTGGTGTCCTGAAAAATAATTTTCATGTTCTTAGAATAAAACAAAAATAGTTTTCACTTTTTTTGTTAACTGAAAATTTTAGGGCTGGCAGAATTCAAATACATAAGTTCATACTTAATGGTGTAATAGTCATTTTACTTTTACGAAAAAATTGAAGAAAATTTTCTGTTTTGTTTTAAGAAACTTTTCGTTTGTAATTCTTGAATTTTTAGTTTTGAATAAATAAAGTCTAAATATTGTAAAGGTTCAGTTGCCCAAGAACTACTGACAAATATGACCAGTTTTCCGAACATTCTTGAAAACTAAGAATAGTCTGGAAAACGTCTAAAATTTTCTAAAGCTTTCGAAAAAGCAAGAAAAGAATATAAATAAATAAGAAGAAACTGAAGTAGTGTAACTGTTTTTCAGGGTAATTTGTATTGTTAAGAAATTTTTCCTGTTAGTACAGTTTTTAAACTGTTACAGTATTAATACAACTTATTGTATGTATTATTTAGATCGAGTTTATCATTTTACCATTAAATAGCAACACTGATCTTAATAAAAAGTATCTAGCTACATCCTGTACACAGACTGTCCGCGAATAAGATTAACTACATTGAAAATATTTTTTTCTATTCTAAAATCTCATATTAAGTGCAATAATTCATCTTGCTATTTATCCATTTCACTTTGTAGATTAGGTACATTTTATAATTGTTAAAATCATAAATACCTATAACAGAAAACAACGCTAAGAAACATCTGATCTAAATTATTGAAAAAAATCTTCTGTCTCGTATGATAATTATTTTCTCTAAATGAGGTCACGGCACATTTTTATTAAATTGGACTTACTTCCAATTAAAGACCAATCCGGTTTAACTTTTATTTAGTAACGGAATTATTGCGAAACATTTTTTTTAATCACATATTTTTTTCTATTTTTTTTTAAGGTTCAGGGTGTATTTCGGTAATTTCAAAGCCTACAGTTAGACACTTTTTTTATCACTTTATATAAGTTAACGAATTATTGCAAAAAAATTTGTGGTTTTCAAATTACATATTTTTTTCTTTAAGGGGGGGGGATATTATTATTACGTATTGTATATTTCTTGTATTCAAAGATAAAAAAAAATTTTTATAAATTTTAAAATATTTTTATTATAATACATATATATTTTACTAATAATAATAATAGATTTTAGATAGAGATAAAATCATTTAAACAGTTTTTCTTTGGGACTTATTTACCAACTTATTTTAGCATAATCAAATTCTCATTCGCCCGAGTCGATTTATTTTAATCTTAATCTTAACAGTTCAAAAGGTAATAACTTTATTTTTTATAATATTCATCGGTACTTTAAATTAAGAATTAAACTTAGTCTTAGCATTGTATTAAGTAATATTATTTTTTTAATTTTTTATTGTCAACAAAGGATAACCGAGAATAAAATCGTTTCCGTTTAAAAAGATAAAATGAAGTTTACTATTCAGATAACCTTAAAGTGGGTGAAAGATTAAAATTATTACAATGAAAAAAAATACAATACTTATTTGTACATCAGGACTATAAAGTTGATCATTTTTAGATAAACTAAAAATTTGTGACCGAGGCGCTGACGATAATAATAATAGAAATAGTGATGGTGATTACCATGACTTTAGTTGAAGAACAACCAAAAGAGTGCGGGGTTGATAAACCAAATATTTTGGAAAAACTTTGTAAAATAATGATTATTTTTTTTATTAGTAGGATAAGGGCATTATTAATATAAGAATCGTAAGTTATAAGGGTAGGACGTTAATAGCTCTTATCACATGAATTAAATACAACATTTTATCTACGACTAACAAGAATTTTCAACAAGTGCAAACATTGATAAATATGAATTATTTAAACGATTTAATTTATTTGACAATTTGCAAATATTCTATTTAAAATCAAAGCAGCGATTCTGTAACAGCAGTAATTTATTGACCTCGAAGTTTGTTATTATAAACAACGTCAAACATTTTTAATATTACTCTTACTTTCTTGAAAATGCTTTAATATGAGTGAGTCTGATTCTAAAAGTCTTGCATCAGATATTGTAGATTATAAAACGAAAGCAATTTCGGTACTAATTCCACAAAAATAATGAATCATGAATAAGATAGGAACAAGCTTATGGACGTAGAATGTGTTACTAGTTTATTTTAAAAATATATCTGAAAGTTTTAAATGATCAATCCTTTGGGTATATCTATAAAGAAAAATGTAGATATTGGCAAATATATTCAGTTGATTGCGTTTCTCAAGCGAAAATCCGAAAGGTAAAAAGAGTATGAATCCAAGAAATTAAAGATTTTAAGGAAACAGGATGTAACTACATTTTTATAAGAAGCAGACAATGAAGAGTTAGTAACCAAAGGTTAAATTTGATAATAGATTTTTACCAAGTTAGGCGTATATAAAATATTTTTAAATTCTAGCAACCTATACAATATTGTTTGAAAAAGAACCCGTATAGCGCGAAGTATATTCTTATTTAGTTATGCATTTGTAGTCAAAATTATATTAATTTACCTAAGTTCTTATGCAAAAATGCATCATTTATGTAAAGGAAATAACGAAAATAAAATAAATAAAAAGCTTTGAATTTGCACTGCAATTTATCTACGGTTATATCTTCATTTTTATTGCAATTTTCCTGGAGTACAAGTAGAGTCTGTTATTATAAGAATCTGAAAACTTATCAATACCAAAAATCAATTTTGCAAGTGACTTTAAACAAAGTAAAGCCAAACTAATTTATAATATCACAAATTTCATCTGCGGCTCTTTAATGCCGTCCAATTTGTTACCACGTTCCAGCCGGTGTCAATAGTGAGTATAATTTTTTCCTGCGAGCATTCCACTCAGCTAAATAATGGATTCTACCGTTTAAAAGGCGCGATAATTAGTACTTAAAAATGCAATAAATTTCTTAACACAGAGAAGCCTACGTAATTAAAGTCTCATATGTTGTTGTAATCGGATGATGCTGAGAGGACGGAGGGAAAGTATAAGGTGGATTATCCAGATACCAATCTAAATGGGTTAAGATACGTCGCTAGAAATCGTGATTACACCTAGAATTCTGAATCCTTGTTCCTAAGCTGGCTTAAAGGAGCTTAAGAAGAAGAGGAGACGGAATCTCCGCTCCCGGTTTCTCGTATACATCTCGATGGCCGCCCCCTCTGGCGGACAAATTGACGCTGTTCCTTTTGTGCCCGCCAACAACAACAGAATTAGTATTAGACCGGATTTTTATTTTAAATCATCATTTCCTTACAATTTTTTTCACTGTTTGTATTTTCTGACCAAAACTTTGACCAAAAGCAAACATATACAATATGTCCCCTTAAGTTGGAATCATATGGAAAACTTTTTTATTATTAATTTTAGGAAAAAAAGTTATTCTTCATAAAAAGTTCTGCATTATCTAAAACCTAGAATACAGTCATCAAATATCAAATTTTTTCAGTGGTATAAGAGGTTTGTCAGAAAATATGAGTTTTACTCAAAAGTAAAGTAGGTACATTTAAATTTGACAATATCGAAAAATGTTACTAAAAGAAGTTGATCAGAATTAAAAAATTACGTTTAAATATGCAAATTTTATTATTTGCAAAATAAATGAATATGCACTTATTACGCGTTTTAATTGCAAAATTATTAGAAAACATCGAAAAACTAAAAGGTTATCTTGTGTTTCGTAATCATAAGAGCTAAATGTTCATTTAAAATAGAAATATTAGTAAAAAATAAAATAATCTGTAGTTTTAATTTAAATGGATGTACTTGCATATTTAAACGTAATTTTTAATTCTGATCAACTTTTTTTTGTAACATTTTTCGATATTGTAAAGGTACTTTACTCCTGAGTAAAACTCATATTTTTTGACAAACCTCGTATACCACTGAAAAAATTTGATATTTGATGACTGTATTCTAGGTTTTAGATAATGCAGAACTTTTTATGAAGAATAACTTTTTTTCCTAAAATTAATAATAAAAAAGTTTTCCATATGATTCCAACTTAGGGGGACATATTGTATATAGGACAATTTGAGTTATTCATAAAATTTAGGATTAAAATTGATATGTGGATTTTTCCAACAGTACACTTAAAGAACATAAATAAATATACATTACTTTATTGAATATAATTGTTAAAAAGTACATCGATATACTGGAATGGCACATTCAATAAGAAACCGTTTACCATTAATTGCTGACAAGATTCTAATAAAAATTATCTGAAATATTTGATAGGAAAATATCCGCAAATGAACGTAATTGTGTAATGGAAAGTCTGTCTTGTTCAAGTTGGAAATTTATTCTCTGCCATTATCTAATATTGTACTGCTCAAATCGAGAATGCATCGATATATTCAAGGAGTAGGTAATTGAATAATTTATTTTCTCATTTAAATGATATTTATAGCCTCTTTTTCCAATTTTATGGTACAGGAAATCTCAATTTGCATGCCGCTCAAAATGGCCGGTTAAAAAATCGAAGCGACCTGATCGCTATTCATCCTAATTAAACTATTCGGTTCGACACAGGAATGGAAAATTGCATTCACACAGCACCGCTATTAGATTTTAATATTTATCGAGACGAGCCAGATGGGACGAATAGACATTTATCGGTGCGCGTATTGGAAAAAATCACGTCACTGCCAATTATTTACAGGAATAGTGCGGCTTTACAAAATCTGACCTTATGCAAATAATAATAATCATACTTTCCAATCCAATCGAATCCCATCCAATCGAATCCCATCCAATCGTATAGTTTCCAACATCACGCTGCGATTCAAGTTTCAATCTTTACTTATAGATTAAAAAATTGGCTCGCTATTTAACACAAAGAAATAGTCAGAAAAATATCCGTCAACATATTTAATCAATTTAGTAATTTAAATAACTTACCTTCAACATGGTTTAAATAATTCTTCATATCGGAATTTTGTAAAAATATGTTGACTTACCTGTAACAAAATAAAAACAATTAAGATTATCAAAATCCAGGTAAAAATGTATATACAATATGTTCCCCTAAGTTGGAATCATATGGAATACTTTTTTCTTATTAATTTTAGGAAAAAAAGTTATTCTTCATAAAAAGTTCTGCATTATCTAAAACCTAGAATACAGTCATCAAATATCAAATTTTTTCAGTGGTATACGAGGTTTGTCAAAAAATATGAGTTTTACTCAAGAGTAAAATACCTTTAAATTTGACAATATCGAAAAATGTTACTGAAAAAAATTGATCAGAATTAAAAATTACGTTTAAATATGAAAGTACATCCATTTAAATTAAAACTTCAGATTATTTTATTTTTTACTAATATTTCTATTTTGAAGGAACATTTATCTCTTGTGATTACGAAACACATGATAAACTTTTAGTTTTTCGATGTTTTCTAATAATTTTGCAATTAAAACGCGTAATAAGTGCATATTCATTTATTTTGCAAATAATAAAATTTGCATATTTAAACGTAATTTTTTAATTCTGATCAACTTCTTTTAGTAACATTTTTCGATATTGTCAAATTTAAATGTACCTACTTTACTTTTGAGTAAAACTCATATTTTCTGACAAACCTCTTATACCACTGAAAAAATTTGATATTTGATGACTGTATTCTAGGTTTTAGATAATGCAGAACTTTTTATGAAGAATAACTTTTTTTCCTAAAATTAATAATAAAAAAGTTTTCCATATGATTCCAACTTAGGGGGACATATTGTATATTAAATTTACATACATATTATCGTGAAAAGATTTTCTATTAAAGTGACCTAGAATTATTTTAGGACTAATAATTATTGTTTGTTGCACATAACTATTAAATCCCCAAAAAGTTCTTTAGAGACAACTTTAATGGTGAGAATAGGAACAAAGAAAATTCTAATAGATTATTTGAACTAGTAATAACGAATTTAATATTTAAAATATATATATATTTAAAACATCTTCTTTTCCACAAGTTTGTTGAATGCTAAGTACAATATTAATTATAATTACTCTGATATCTATGATGTAAATAGAGGGAAACGCTGTAGCAAGTAAAACAATGAATATTTCTTCTCATCAGAACAAGGTGAATATTATTTTTAAAATTCAACTGCTACTTCTGCGGGAAAATTTAGTTAAACAATTTTACCGTTTAAATAAAAGGAATGATGTTTAATGAAAAATAAAAATTCGAAGGTACGAAGAGCACGTTTTCAATAGCAAATAGCTTAGGGCCAGTACCCGATTTACTCTTAACATTCTTTTAATAAGACCATGTGGGTATAGCTGACTTGTATATAAAAAAGAAAACAGGTCCGTCTTAGGATACAATAAACTCTGTTAACGTTTAAAAAAAGCAACTAAAATCTCAAAAACTTTAATATAATGAAAAATAGCATCGAGCAATAAGTATCTATAAACTACTTGGTATAAACCGTAATATAAAGTAGATTAAAGCTTTATAGAAATCTAAATATTGTGTAAGTATTAGAGTAAGACTAAATGGAAATATTTAGAATATAAATGTACCTCTTACAAATTAACTAGTTTTGATAGAATTAAAGATAGATTAAACTTCATCAAATAATAAATTATGAAGCTTTTCAAATTCCCAAACAACAACAACAAAAATTTTTATTGTTTACCCAAAGTGCTATTCACCAAAATCTTTCTCTCCATTATTGACAATAAATGTTTTCACAACTTTCGTAAATATTGCCTTATAAAAGCTCAAAAAATACTCACATACTAACAAGCAAATGTAATAAGGTACAGAAATTAAAAAAAATAGGGCCATTTGTACTGACTATTTTAAGCCTAGCTTAGAGTTAAGGCTCGCTTAAAGTTAATAATGTTTCGCACAGTATATCAAACTAAACTAAACTTCATTTATGTTAAGCAGTTTCCCATATACCTACTTCTGGTTATTTTATCGACGTTTAATTCAATTTGCTAGTAGACCAGGCCTGAAGCCCATCAAAAGGTATTTCATCAATTAAATCATCTTTCATATTGGCAAATTCCCACCCACAGAAGGTGCAACAGAACAACATTGTTACAGGGCATATTATCAGCTTCAAACTTGGCCGGAAATATTGCTCAAAACTATTTGCTGCAGCTGTGAAACTGGATGTAACAGTTTAAAATGTGGCTGTCGAAAACATGGTTTAAAATGCAAAAATGTATGCTCAAATTATCATGGTTCTGAAAAATGCTCCAATGTGGAAGAAAAAAGCTACGAGGAAGTTGATGATTCAGAAGAAATGATCGATGAAGAACCAATGCAGACTGGAAATAATATTGAAGACGAAGACGGTGATGGTCTTGGAGATTTCGAAGATCTACTAGAATCGGGAATTTTTGTCGAATGTAACGATGAAGAAATGCCATCAAAGAGACAAAAACTAATCGATAAGTGATTAGAATTCAAGATAAGTTATTAAGAAATAACAAGATTAATGTTTTTAAAAATATTATAATGAATAACGTAATCAGTATAAAGTATCTAAATTCAATAGTACGGTTTACATGTATATTTATATATTATGAGATTTTCTATGACATAAATGTAATTAGAATTTAATAAATCAACTTTTTTACTGAAAAAAATAGCAACAGTCACATTTTTTAGATGAAATCCCCTTTCAATCCTACCTTTAATTATATTTAGAACAACTATTTTCGCATGTTTTTTGCAATCTTTATGTTTTATGGATTTGTAATTTTTTTGTTTATCAATGTAACACGGAATCTTACGTTTTTCGAGTAATTAAAGTATAAATTTTAATAAATAGTTCAAAATTGTACATAATGATTAAAAAAACAATTCGGATTCGAGCTTTTTCGTTTCTGTGTATTTTTTGAGAACATTTAATATAGTAATGTAGAGATTTCAACGAACAAAAAGCCCACCGAGTTTTTTAAAAAATCAGATACTTTGACGAGAGAATTTTCGATTGAAAATTAGGGTGCTTTTCGAAATAAGGTGAAAAAATAAATAAAAAAAATTACAGTGTGTTTGGGAATTAAAAAGGTAAGTTTTCACCAAATTTCGTGAAAAAAATTTTTTTTTGTAAAAGATAAAAATAAAAAATCAAAAACTTGGTTATTTGAATTTTTCACATAAATTTTGAGGTTATGTGAAAAAAGTGTAAATACAAAAGTTATAGATCTTTTTATTACCTACAACTGTGCCATTTAACTTTTTTCCTTAGGATTTGTAGTTTTACCGGAAATCGAGATAAAAAGGTTTCTACCCTTAAAAACTCAACCTCTTCCACTTCCCGACCTCAGATTTTTTAATGATTCCAGATGACTTATTATTAAATGCAGAAGAGTCAGCCAGCATTAAATTCCGTCTTAATCTACTCCCATACTTTTTCTATTTCTTGTAACGAAACGACATCTGTTTTTTATTTTTGAGTCGTATCTTTATATTGATAAATAACGCTTATTAAAAATCCTCTATTTTTAGATTTACTTTACAGTTTCTATAAATAGTATAAAAACAACGCAATCAAATAACAAACCACAGATATAATGATTAAAATAAAAAATCAATGAACGAAAAATTGGGACCAATCGCATGAATAAAAACTTTCTAGAATTTGTTTTGTTGCCCAACTACTTAGCTAAGTCGAATTCTGTAGCAGCCAAACACAACAGAGGTCAAGTTCTTGAAAAACCACCAAAGAAGCGACAATTTACAAAACCTTTCGTTAGATGCGCTTAATCAGTTTTTAGGTTTTTTTACTAGACGATACTACTTCACAGTACTTTAATATCTTAAAGCCACTCCTGCCTATATTGCAAAAATATTTGGCTCTAGGTAATGCCTCACTCTTATTGGATGCTGACAGTTATTTAATATAGTTTATAAAACCAGTGTCTACCTACCTAGCAATCATTGAATACATCATCATACTATATAATAATAAATTACTTCGAGTGAAACGTCAAAACAAAAATAAAAGTTTAAGGTTTTCAAACTCAGGAGTATCGAGTATGACAGAAATAATACACAGTCTAATAAGATAGTGCAACGTTGCGGAACTTATAGATTAGTTAAGCGAAAACAAAGTTTTCAAATGTTAATTTTATTCTACAGAAAATTCTATCGTCTGATAAAATTATTTATTTTTAAAGCCTCACCGTTGAAGTTATAAATAATGTAAGTAATATATAGGAAATAAATGTCATATCAAAACCTACAAGCTGAATTTATTTAATCTTCTGATTTTTACCTTTTTTTTGTTACTGTTATTTTCCTCCAAAACGTATAAGAATGTTGATTTTGACAACAAAATCTATATTCTCTACTAGTTGTATCCTTACGATTTAATTATTCTAATTCACAAGAAGATATTAACAGAATGTTCAAAATATTGAAATAATACACAACATTAAATCGTATACGAACAAATTATTATCAATTAAACAATACTAAGGCATTTTCTAAAATCTACTCTAAAGTGTTTTACAAAAATCATCTTCTGATCTACCCCTATTTTTAATACAAAATATACCCTCCACGATAAAATTTACATATTCCAGAGTCAATATAACATTTCCCTCTACAGAAAACAAAATGAACCATCAAAAAAATATACCCCCATGGGTATACTGTTTATCAGTAATTGTCGATTGAATCTAGCAAATCCAATTATGGGATAAATTACGATCAGAAACGAACGAAGAGTCAAAAGAATTCAAAAAAAATATTAAATTTGGAAAGAGCGGGATCGCTCCCTCTTCGTTCGCATCATTATCCCTATTTCCCTTGTATATATTCCGGCGACAAACCCCACGAGAGATTTCTTTGTGCTGCAATAACTGACCCTGTGGAATATAATTTAGTTTTGAGTTTGGGCCCTTGCACATTGGTGACTCACAAACGGCAGAATATGAAAAAAAAATGAAGCATTTGTCTGGACGTGTAATTCTCCTTCATTAAACACCTTAATATAATATATTGTAAGGATATGAAATAGATGAGAATAATTTAAAAGAAAGTAAAAGAAGGAATTAACACAAATGCATACACCAATATAGAAGACTTTGACAAAAATTAAAATATATAAAACTGATTAATTACATATTCTAAATTAGTCATGGACGCAATGTAATATTGTGGAAGAATTCTTTGATAACATCGAGATAAAAAAGCTATGACGAAATGTTAATCAGATGTAATAGTTATTTCTAATAAATGCCACAGGGTGTTGCCAAATTTAGAGAAAAAAATTTAACTTTCTATATGGGCAAAATGTTGATATTTCTCAAAAACTATTGAAGCAGTTATTCCTTAGAAGCCAAACTAGTATGTGAAACAAGAGTCATCGAAATCTAATCAACGGTACAATTATTGGAAATCCAACAGAAAAAGAATGTATATCTACTCTTCAAAATTATATTCGAGCTTTCGAAAATTTTCTCTTCATGGTCAGGGAACTACAAATTAAATAATGTTTATAATATTATATATAAAAAAAAATATTTTAATGAAAAAGAGACGTTTCTTACAATTTTATAGGTTCGTTTCATATGAATTTTATTATAAACCCATAACATAATGGTGCATAAGGAAAACATTTTTTTAAATTTAAGGAATAAATTGTTTGTATTAATTTTACAGAATTTATAGAATAAATAATAAAATCTGTCAGTGAAATCTCTGATATTAATACCCTTTAAAAAAATATTTGTATATCTTATCCGAAAAGAACTATTTTATTTCAAAACAATTTATACTTTTTAGGACAATTATTAAATTCGTAAATTTGGAAATAAATTTAAGTACATTTATTCGGATTATTCAGTTTTTTTAGAAGGACACTGTTAATAAACCATTAAAATTTTGCAATCGGTTACAGAGATTTCATCCCATATATAAAAAGTAGTATTTTATCAATAAGTTTAGTTAAAGAGAAAATCTACAAGATTGGATTGAACCAAGACAGGAGGATATGACCATTAGACATACCTTCCCTAAAGTAGTTTCAGAAGAAATTAAAAATAATATTAACCCAAAAAAAGCTCCAGTATTTGACTTGATCACAGGCGAAATTTTAAAGCAACTTCCAAAGAAAGCAGTAGTAAAACTAACCAATCTAATCAACTTCTCCTTTCGGATAGGGTACGTTCCTAAGATGTGGAAAGTAGCGGAAATGATTGTGATCCCCAAACCGGAAAAACCACCCTATGAAGTTTCGTTTTTAAGCCTATATCACTGTTGCATGTAATTTGAAAAAATAATACTCAAACGGCTAAAACCAATCATTGAAGAACATAATTTGATACCTTCCCATCAATTTGGATTCAGGGAAAGCCACTCCACCATAGATCAAGTTCACAGAAACACGGATATTATAGAAAAATCACTTGAAGAAAAGAAAGTTGGCTCTATTATCTTTTTAGATGTGGCTCAAGTTTTCGATAAAGTTTGGCACGAGGGTCTAATCTATAAAATGAAGAAGTTTTTGCCTCAACAATACTCGCAACTCTTAACTTCAATCATTTCAGAAAGATATATCAGAACTAAGCAAGAAGATTCCTACTCTGACCTAAAACAAATACAAGCAGGAGTGCCACAAGGTAGTGTACTAGGCCCAATACTTTACATGTTCTATACCAGTGACATACCAGACCTTGGACAGAACACGATTGCAACTTTTGCAGATGATACCGCAATCATGGCAGTTGGAAACAATCACGAAGAGGCTGCTGAAAAGCTCCAAACCTCGATAGAAAGAATTAACAATTGGACTAAAACTTGGCGTATCAGGTTAAATGAAAACAAATCTGTACACGTAGATTTTACTATCAAGCACAAACGTCATCTCCCTATTAGAATCAACGATGCTCAGATCCCGCACGCGGATTCAGCAAAATACCTGGGTATGAACCTAGACACAAGACTACGCTGGAAAGTCCATGTGAAAAAAAAAGAGAAGAGTTCAGCTTAAAATACAGAAAAATGTATTGGATACTTGGGAGAAATTCCAAACTGTCCATCTACAATAAATTGCTCCAGTATAAGCAAGTTTTAAAACCGGTTTGGACCTACGGCATTCAACTATGGGGCTGTGCTAGCAAATGCAACATTTTAAAGATTCAAAGATTCCAGAATAAAGTGCTGAGAAACATCGATGCACCTTGGTACTTTCGTAACTGTGACCCAGAAATAGACACAGTTAACCAGACCATCTCCAAAATTGCCAGAAGTCATGAGCATAAAATATTCTACCTATGGCGTAAAATCTAAATTAAATAAATTTTAGGTACATCTTCTACGTGAATAATGTCATGATCCCGTTTATATCTCCAATTTGGATAAATATATACATGTCCCCCTAAGTTGGAATCATATGGAAAACTTTTTTATTATTAATTTTAGGAAAAAAAGTTATTCTTCATAAAAAGTGCATTATCTGAAACCTAGAATACAGTCATCAAATATCAAATTTTTTCAGTGATATACGAGGTTTGTCAAAAAATATGAGTTTTACTCAAGAGTAAAGTACCTTTAAATTTGACAATATCGAAAAATGTTACTAAAAAAAGTTGATCAGAATTAAAAATTACGTTTAAATATGCAAATACATCCATTTAAATTAAAACTTCAGATTATTTTATTTTTTACTAATATTTCTATTTTGAATGAACATTTATCTCTTGTGATTACGAAACACACGATAACCTTTTAGTTTTTCGATGTTTTCTAATAATTTTGCAATTAAAACGCGTAATAAGTGCACTACCGTTAAATTTTATTAATGTAAATGGATGTACTTGCATATTTAAACGTAATTTTTAATTCTGATCAACTTTTTTTAGTAACATTTTTCGATATTGTCAAATTTAAAGGTACTTTACTCTTGAGTAAAACTCTTATTTTTTGACAAACCTCGTATACTACTGAAAAAATTTGATATTTGATGACTGTATTCTAGGTTTTAGATAATGCAGAACTTTTTACGAAGAATAACTTTTTTTCCTAAAATTAATAATAAAAAAGTTTTCCATATGATTCCAACTTAGGGGGACATATTGTATACATATATGTATATGATAGTTCAAATAAGGTCAATTAGATATTTTATTTTATACTAAATTAATCCATGTGAACTAATAATTACTATACAATTGTGTTTATGGTTTTTTAGATATCTAAAGAACTATCAGATAATCTGGCAACTGTGCTAGAATTATAATTTTACTATAATTTACCTAAAACAATAACCACGCCAAATTTCATATCGGGGAGAGATTATACAAATTGAATAGGAAAAGTAATTTTATTAAATACTTGAGAAATGTAGTTGTTTATCCTTGAAAACTAATTTTTGTTCAAGTTTATTACAGGTAAAAAAGTCCTATATTCAAATACATGAAGATAACATTAATTTAAATAGACGTCCCTTATTTATATTATATCTCTGTATCAATTTAGCTCTGAATATAATCTAACCTTTTTTGGCTTAATATTCAATCCAAACAGAGTATCAAATAAAATATTGATATTTTGTATATCTTCCTATTGTTCAATTTGATTTATCTCGTTTAGGTAAAGGAAACGAATGGCATGTTGAAGCTGTTTACGGATTTTTGGAATAACAGAGACCACAGAAAAATGGTTTTGCTTACACAAGCAAAAGAAAAATACTTTTTCGCTCGTACGAAACGAGGTTTACTTTGGAATTGGACTCGGGGTTATTTTCTCTTGTATAGATAATATAAATTTATTTTCTGGAAAAATATATTATACCGTGTACAAACAAAGAATATCAGCAGATTTAATAATATTACTTCAAATAATACCTGGTGCATTTACGTGCTAATTCCAAAATCACTTTTAATAATATTATACAAACATTCTCACTCTTGAGAGAGAATATTTATTCCGTAACACTTTCCTCTTATGTGTTTTTCATGTATTTTCATTTTATAACAAGTGATGCCATGGATGTCAAAACTATCAAATAAAAATAAAATAAAATGAGTGAAAAATCGAGTGAATTTTTGGTCGTAGAGAAAACACAATTTTTTTCATTCTAACTTTGTTACAGAATCTACTATTCCATCACCACTAGCTAATTTAACAATTCTCAAATTATTATTAATAACGATAATTTAACAATATAATTGTTGAGAGAGAAAAATCATTGTCTTCTTAGGTATCTTTATTAAATTACTATTGATTTAACATTCTATCACAGGTAAATCGTAATAGAAGATTAATCCTGTTAGACGTTCTGTAATAATTGTTTTTAACATTTCCAAATTAGTAAAAATTTATAAATCACTTAAAATATGATTAAAAAAACGAATATCAACAAATATTTTAAAAAACCTCCAATACGTGCAGAATATGCAAATAACGTAATCAAAAACCTTCTAACACAAAAATCTAAGTATTACTTATGTATACAAAAGTTAGAATGCAGTTTTTATAGTCAAACAACTACAAAAGTTCATGCATTAAATTCACACTTTGAGGATAAAATATAGTCTATTACTCTCTTAGCAGAATATATCCATTTTAACGTAATTTTAAATAATTTGTATTCTAGTTTTAAGATTTGGTTATTGGTAACAAAATTCTGTCAATTACATATTATGTAAACATTGTACAAAATGTAAAATAAAGTGTAATTTAAAACGGCAATATTGTAAATAATTAGTAAAATACTGTTTTAATACGGTACTATAAATCATAAACACCTAAATGATGAAATATAAATGGAAAAAAAAAGTCTGTAAAAACCGAATAAATACACTGAAAAAAATAAAAAATAAAATTAGGCTAGTTCGAATACCTTTTCTTTCCCTAGTTTTATTTTTGACTATACTACAAAGTTCTACTTTCCGCTAAAACAAAATTCTTTACTCCGATATAAAATTCTTAATTAATACCGCATAAACATTTCTTGGTAGATTTTAAAACTTCAGCAATTAAAAACTACTCTTTTAAGGGATTGATTTCATAGATACAATTAAAAAGAAACATACCACTTATATTCGAGAGATCGATATATCATGAGTCCCGAGACCAATTAAAAAATAATTAGAATGTCCTAAATTTTAAAAACTTGTAAAGTTTTCGATGAACTGAGTGCAAGTTTTAACGTTTTAATTATGTACATTATGTCAAAACTTACATTCAGTTCACATGAGTTCAAACGAATCGGAAACTCTATTAGTTACATCGTTTATTTATACTTTTCGGAGTTTTGCTTGAGAAATGCAAACAATTGAATCCTTGACTAATAAAGCCAAAATCTTAAAGATCTATAACTTTTAGAAATAAGCTATAACACCTTCTCATTAGTTTCATTTTTGACTTTTCCTCATACTATTTACTAAATCTTCCATCAGCTTGTTGTTGTTTCGTATTCGTAATTTGTGTGGAATTAATAACGAGACTGGTTTCTTTAATATCTGATGCAATACTTTCAGATCTAGACTCACTCATATTAACGGGTTTCCTATAAACTAAGAAAAATTAAAAATATTTGACCAATTGTCAAATAAATTAAATCGAAATGTCATTCATATTTAGCAATATTTGCAGTTATTGGTAATTCTTGGCAGACATAAATAAAATGTTGTATTTAAATTCATGTGATAAGGCCTATAAACATACTCATGCTATTAGTTACTCGGGATAACGCTCTTGTCTTGCATAAAAATAAATAACTACTATTCTATAAACTTTTTTCAAAAAAGTGTGACTTATCAGTTACAATTTTTAATTTTTTTTAAAACGGATAACACTTTTATTGTCCGTTATCATTTGTTGACAATAAAAAAAATACTATTAACTTGGTAGAACATAATAAATTAATCTTAAATCTTAATTTAAAGCACTGATAAATAACACAAATAAAATTATTACCTAACGAACCGTTAATATTAAGATTAAAATAAATGGATTTTTTTTTATTCTTTTTATTTTAATTCGTGTGATAAGGGCTATTAACATACTCATGCTCATTCCTATGTTAATAATGTCTTTATCTGACTAAAAATAAATAACTATTATTGCGCTATTATAGACCGGTGTATCTCCCTTTTTTCTAATTGGGTAAATAGTAAGGGTATTTTCTTTTTAAAAAATGAAATAAAAAACATCTGACTTATGAAATGGAGTATACAATTTCAGCGTGCAGAAAAAAGAAAACCCTCCTTCATTAACATTATTTTCTGTCACTGCTTTCAGTTACATGTTTTCGATTGAAGTGCTAATTATTGTAACCGCATGTGTCGTAATTACGTCATTATTGACACGCTCGCTGAAAATTTAAACACCAGGTATTGACACCTTTCATTATATACGATAGCGGTTAGTCGACCGAACGTATTCGCTAAAATTTTGTAAAAGATTAAAATTTAAACTTTGAACAATTTCACTAAACCGAGAAAATTATGTAATTTTGGTTAGAAAATAGTTTAGTAAGCTAAAATAAGCGGTTAATGAAGAGAAATAATTACTCAGTTCTTTTTTCATGTTATTCATTAAGAGAGTGTATTTAATGATCTTTTAATGCAATAGTTTGATTGTCACTATTACTTAACGAGTAGCAAAGTTATATTTATGAGATTCTAGTAAAAACGATAACAGTTTATACATTATATATTTGCTAAAAAATATTTAATTTGAGATTTTCAGAAAACGGTATATTTTATTGATGAAAACAAATAGCTAGAGAACCACCCCGTCCAAAGTTGTTACGGAATGATGCCCCGTATTTAAATATCAAAAAGCCCTCGGAACATCAAAAGTTTATAAATTATTTAACAAATATAACGCCAAATCTACGCGTACACATTAGCACTGCATGTATACATCTGCGTTGTAAATGCGGGTTAACTAAGGGATATCATCAAAGGGCTAACGCTTACAGCGCCAGATGCGAATTACCCTTTGTGTCGAATATACACATATACACATATAAATATACATATTGCCAGATTTGCCCTAAAGGGCCACAAAGCCAACATCCCCCATTTTGTTTACGTATTATCGAAAAAGCTCTGTATCAATTTGACCCTATTACTGAAATTGTTTTCCAAGAGAGGTGGATGTTTTGACAAACTGGTCAAACCAGTGATACTTGGTTACCAACACTTTACTTTAGTCTAATCATAAAGAATTAGACCGATTTCTAATATTACTAAATGCTAAAAACTGAGCAAGTGATCACAATAAAGATTCATCATTTTTTCCAAGTATACAAATTTAACATAAACACTATCAAAGACAGAACTGTATATTTATCCTAACATGGACCTACCTTCGATATCACACATAAGTGTGACTGGTTTGATTAATTTTAAACTTTTTTGAGAAAGAGCTTAGTAATGAGTTCAAGGGGGTCGGTCAACAATTAATACTCTTACAACGTAACAAATTCATCGAAAAAGGGACGTATAATCTGCATAAGTGGTCTTTAGAACGTAGACTTTTGGGATTAGACTACAAGAAAGAGAGACAAAGAGAAAGACACAAAGAGCAACAGGACAGGATCAATGAAAATTAAAAAATGGAAACTATTAAAAAATCCTATCGCATTTAGAAGGTGCCCAGAAAGCCACTTCATAGAAAAAAAATGGTAAAATATAAAGCTCATTTTAACTCGATTTGATGCATGTGATCTTATCAAAAAAAAATTCCTAAGGGAGCTAATTCAAATTCAAATAACGGATTCCAGTTAAATATTACTTTGTCCATTTATTTTTTTGAAATTTTCTCAATGAAACTGTCTGAATACGATTTTTTAAATATAGTCATAAGCGGCTCGTTTTGATGGGGTATTGGCAATTTCACTCATAATTAATTTTTCTCAAAATATTTTGACTCGATTTTTAATAAAAAAATATTTTTTTTATCAAAAACGTCGAAATTTTCTAAATATCATATTAAAGAGGTCAATTTTGAAAGAGAAAATAATATGAAAAAAATATACTTAACCCCATTCAAATGAGCCGTTTGTGTCTACATTTAAAAAATTTCGGTACAATTATTTGAATAAAAGCGATGTTAAAACAAAATTTTTAAAGAGCTCCACCTTCTTTAGGAAGCATTTTTGAATAAGGTGATTTACGTGAAATCAACATAAATAGGGTCTATATAGATTTTGCGGTTTTTTTCTTTTGAAGTAACTATCTAGCCGAAATTATTCAATTATTAAAATAACATTAAAAAAATTAATAGTAAATATTTTATACATTTTTTTTTTAAATTGTTGCTGATTTACATACAAAGATGGTTACATATGGGTTGAATAGCTATTCAATTTAAAATGACGGGACCAGAGGCATATCTAAATGAATTTATTTAATATACAATTCAAACATTTCATTGGTAAAACGATGCTACATACCTCCTAAAGATGTACAATTATAATAATTTGTTTAGACTGTTTCTTAATTTATCTTTTTCAGTCCTGATCTGGCAGGAGAGTTTTGGACTCGGTCGTAATTCTCTTCGGTTTGCAGTTAAAGGAATTTAGATTAAAGCTTGTTCAGTGGTCGGAGAAAACCATTCGCGGTACTTTGCCTGTCGAATTTACGTAAAGTTTGGTAACACTAAAATTGTACTGCATGTATACATTAAATTGCGAGCCATTCGGCGTATCATTAACATTTAATGGGAATTATATCGCTACGACAACCATATTTTAGTTTACAAAAGGAACATGTGTTCTTTTGCCCCGGTACATGTAGCCGCAATGTTCAATGGACCACTCTTCGAATTTAAATGGTCGTTTCAATAATCAGCGGTATTTATGAATGCGACTCGATGGCCATTTTCGTCGCGCCATCCGCAACAAAGATTTAGGACATAGGCGTGTGTATGATAAAATCCTGTTAGCGGTTGCTATAGTGACGACGTTGGTTCGAAACCCCCCCGGGTAATTTAGTTACGAAAACGACGCCGATGGTGGGTGATCCTAGATAATGTCTCTATATACAAATCTTCCAACTCGGATTTATTAAAATTTAGACAAGATACATTCTACCGAGATATGACATTAAAGCAAAAAACTTAAAATATGTGTAGATGTTAACTGAAAACATAATCACGATATAAAGTTTTTTATAAACTAGCTCTGGAGTTAACAAATATAGAAAAATATGATGTTCAAATGATGTTTCATGAATCTGTCTGTGACAGATTACTCATAATGGAAAACTGCATAAATATACTTAATGCCTTTAATCAATAAGTAGCTCTCAGAAAATTGGTCATGAATAAGAAAAGTAATCATATCTGAAACATCGGATAATGATGACTTTATTAAAAAACTTTGCCAATTCTGTACGCGCCTTCGAAGATATTCCAGTCCACGCCATAACTAATTTTACTCTAGAGCTAAAAGTGCACCCAGCATATCGTTCACGTTCTCTTCTCCAGACTCTTTCACGACCATCAGAGTATCGTAGGCAAAAACTAGATTCATCAGTAAACAACACACATCTCCAGTCGTCTACATTTTAATTTTGATGCTCTTTAGCGAATTGTAATCTGGCTAGTCGATTTTTCCTGGAAAGAACGGGATTTGTAGCGTGTCTTCCAAATCTCGGATTAGCTTTATTCAACCGTCTTGTAACTGTTCGTTCACTAACATTTACGTTCCTGACATGTTCAAGGTTGTTTCTAATCTCTACAGCAGTTGAGTGACGATTTCTTCGTATTGAAGTCACTATAAAACGGTCATCCCGCTGAGTAGTTCTTCTCTGGGGACCGGTTCCAGGTCGTCGAGTATAAGGTCCCGTCACTAGAATGTTGTTCTTGAGGTGAGCCATGGTCCGTGGTCGATCGACATAAACCAGGGATTTCAAATAACCCCATAAATAAAAATAGTCTTGAGGCAGGTTGTCAAGCAGCACTTCACATGAATTTCCCCTGGCAGCTGCAGCTGTTTGCGAGCCGAACGCCGGGGAGAACGCAGAATTGACTGCCTCACTCTTTCAAAATTTTCCGGAGTTCTGGTGGTCCGTTGATGTCCATTTCTGGGTTTAGCGACACTTGCGCACTCCCGAAATGAGTGAACCCCACGACGGAATCGAATTACGAGTCTGTGAGGAGGAATTTCAAAGCGGGCGCGGAAGGCACGTTGCGTAGCAACAAGTGAGCGACCGTTAGAAAAGAAGCTCTCGACGCTGCTCTCTAGACCAGACCATGATGGCAAATGACTAGAGGGGGAAACAAACTTGGGGACTTCCCCCTCCAGATGCGCCCCCTCCCTCCCCTCTACCCGCCGAACTCACAGCTCGGGAGTTTTTTCAAATAATTAAGTTTCTCTGGCGCACCCTGTACATTGCACGGTGCTGCGTGAAACTCCGAATCTATTAGCCACGTAACTTTGACTTCTACTGTCTTGAATGGGAACAACAATAGACGCCTCAATGTCTGAACTTAAAGGCAACTTGAAATTAGCAATAAGAAACACTTAACCTAACATAACTGAAACAGTCATAGTTAAAACAATTGAAAATGCCTAAGTTCAATTTAGAAGACATTTCTTGATCAAAAGTATACAGAATATTCTAGAAAACCGTGTTCAATGTTGGCCAAATGTGAAAAACAAAATAAAAAAGAAATTAAATAAATTAAGGCACGTCCATCAAAAATTATAGAAGTGCTAAGTATGTTGTACGGGGCGGAAGAATTTCAACACCAATTAACTAATAAACAAATTTTTAGCATGCCAAAGGGTTACTCAATTTACAACGTACGGCAATGAAACGAGATTAAGTCAGCATGAAACTAGCTTCAGTATACTTAAAATGTTCTTTTATTTCTCATTGATCGACCGGCAATTACTTTTGCTCACACCATCTCACCATTATAAGAAATAAACTAATAATTAAACCAAGCTCATTTTAATTAGTATTGAATTTCCTTTCCCATAGAATATCTGTTATTGACAGTGTATTGTGATCGGGACCGGTTACCGTGTGAATAGCCACTTCTATAGCTCCGGCAAACTCGATCGCGCTGTATAAACACTCGCCGCGTCGTGCCAATATTGACGTGGCCGTATAAAGTTCCAACGATTGGGTTGCGGAGATTGTTTACCTAACGCTGATATCTAAATGTTTCTTCACGTAGCACAACATGTACGCTGCTATCAGGCGGGGCTGGGGGATGATATTAATCTGGCACCGGGCCAACTTGCTATAATTTCTTTTCGCCTTACGTGTCCGGAGAGGGTACTTTAGTCTGGTAAAATTTACGCTCGAGATTGATGCTTCAAACTGGAGAGTTGATCAGTTGTTTCGAATTGATTTCTTTGTCGGATTAAGGTACATGCATTTATGAGAATACAATATGTCCCCCTAAGGTGGAATCATACGGAAAACATTTTTATTATTAATTTTAGGAAAAAAAGTTATTCTTCATAAAAAGTTGTGCATTATCTAAAACCTAGAATACACTCATCAAATATCAAATTTTTTCAGTGGTATACGAGGTTTGTCAAAAAATATGAGTTTTACTCAAGAGTAAAGTACCTTTAAATTTGACAATATCGAAAAATGTTACTAAAAAAAGTTGATCAGAATTAAAAATTACGTTTAAATATGCAAGGACATCCATTTAAATTAAAACTTCAGATTATTTTATTTTTTACTAATATTTCTATTTTGAATGAACATTTATCTCTTGTTATTACGAAACGCATGACAACCTTTTAGTTTTTCGATGTTTTCTAATAATTTTGCAATTAAAACGCGTAATAAGTGCACTACAGTTAAATTTGCATTATTGTAGACATACGTTTTAAAAATAATTTTATTAATGTAAATGGATGTACTTGCATATTTAAACGTAATTTTTAATTATGATCAAGTTTTTTTAGTAACATTTTTCGATATTGTCAAATTTAAAGGTACTTTGCTCTTGAGTAAAACTCATATTTTTTGACAAACCTCGTATACCACTGAAAAAAATTTGATATTTGATGAGTGTATTCTAGGTTTTAGATAATGCACAACTGTTTATGAAGAATAACTTTTTTTCCTAAAATTAATAATAAAAAAGTTTTCCATATGATACCAACTTAGGGGGACATATTGTATACCAATATACAGTGCGTTGATCAAGTATGGAATGTATTAATGAATATTTTATTTCAAAATTTCTATATTTTCGTATAATTTATCGTTATCATCATCATCAAGGCAGCAAGCACTAAGGTCCTTTTCCCCTATTTGTTTTAATGTAATTCTAGGCTATTCTCTTCCTTTCGCACCAGTTAAAGATTAGCTCTTTTCAAATCTGTCAGCATTATCTATCTACTTAAGTATTGTTACTCGAACTAATTATGTAATTGTCGGTTATTTATGTACACAGTTCTTGTAACTTTGAACCATCCTATTTGCACTACCAATAATATTCCTTCAGTTTCGAATTGTATCATCTTCACTAATTGCTTTGTTGATTGTCTCATTGTGACGATAAAATTAAACTAATACTTCTATTTTTGTTTCCAGGTGTATGTGTGAAGATTCCACAGACTTCAGATCTTTCTCTGCTCGATATCACATAAAAAAACTGGCATCAATAAAAAGAATTTAAGTTTATTTGCAAAATGTACAACCGGAGAATACCATTGTGGGTTTCGAAACAAATCCTCATTTTGAATTTGAAAAGAGCTTACGAAAGCATAAAAAGACACGAATTGATTAAAATAATGGAAAACTTGGAAATATCAGAGAAACTCGAAGATAAATAAACATTAACAAAAATAATACTAAAGATCATAATAAATATGGCTAAATTCAAAGGCAGAATCATCGATATTTTCATAAGTTTTAAAGAAAGATTATTTACTATCAACTCTTTTTAAATTGGCACTAAAATGCATAATAAGGAAGACCGGTACCCTGACAAAAACAGCTCTTAAAAAATAGTTTAAACCATTGAAATTTTTTACATCAATAAAAAAATTAATTCTGAAAATCTAAAATATTTATTGAAACTTTAAAATAAACAAAATTAGAATGTTATGTGAAATATCACGAAAAAATTCGATACTTTCATAGTTTTCCACTGTTGCTTCCAGACCTCAATTTAATTGCACATATTTGCTTTTCTATTGAATTATTTGTCTTCGAAAGTCCATCGCCTAAACGCTGATAAATATTCTATAAATTTATTGCAAAACGTGGTTGCAATCTTATAATATGGTTTAGCTTATTTGGGTATTTTTCAACTACTTCTCAAATAGTCTTACAGCATTATGTATTGATCAATGCAAGCAACATTTTTATGTACAGGCACATTTTCATTATAAAATATTTAACCTGGTGCTGGAAAAAATACTAAATCAATAAAGCAGGGTTAATATATCACAAAAATCAGTATAAAGCGTACGCAGATGACATAGCCCTTATTACAAGAAGCAAAAAAGAATAAAATGAAGGGGGAGGTATTGAAGAGATCAGCAAAAACGATGGAAACAAAACTCAGGCAAAATTCATGACCTGCACAGAGGAACAATTCTCAGAAAGAAGATACGTAACGACGAATAAAGTGGAAGAAAAACAATACACATTTGAAGAAGTGGAGAGGTTCAAATTTCTCGGAACATTATTCAAAAAAACCCGCTGATTAGTGAGGAAATGCAAGAATGGATCACAACAAGGAATAGAGGTATAGGATCTTTAAATTCGTTACTCAAAAACAAATTGATATCGGGAAAATTGACCGAGTCGAGGAAAATATTTGGAAAAGAAGATCAAACAAAGAAATATATGACTTTTTCCGGGATCCAGCGATAATTGGGTCTCATGATTTTTCCTGAAAATTGTTTGTTTAGCTTAAAATGAATTTATTCCATACTTTATGTACATACTGTATATTAAAACATTTTTTTATTAGTCCATGTTTCGTAAATAATTAGACAAACATTCTAATGATGTCCAAAGTCCCACAGAATGGAATTTGCGTTTCTTAATTGAAATTGTAAAGTCAACACTATGTACTTTTATCACGGTTTTTTCTTACTTTTGCAATATCGATCACCATCTTCCAGAAACATTGTTTTTCCTTTTTGCAACGATATTTCTCGATCTCCATTCTTCTTTTCAATACTTACGGATACCTTCAACACGCAACAACAAATTCACCACTTAACAGTATAATTTGAATAAATTAGAAATAAATTATTTCACTTGCTTTATAGATCTATCACAAAATTATCATATCCTTGATCCTAAAATTTCCCGCTCATTTATTTGGAATTATATAGGGAACTTTATACCGGTTTAAAAAGAAATTACTTTTCGCTGTGTTTAGACCAATAAAATACAGGGTGTTCCATTTAAGTTAACCCAGTAATTAAACAAAATATTGAAACTCCCAGTTAAAAACACTCGAATTTTAAATTTTAATTATTTCGAAATAAAGCATCATCAATTTAAAATTAACAACAAAAATGCGTTGATGTAAGAAAACAATTGTTATTAATTTCCAGAATATTTTATATTTGAAAAAGTCAATTAAATAGAAAATTATCAGGAATCAGGAAATAGAGAACCCTTAATAAAATAACATTAGTTCATTAAGTAGTTTTGAAATTATAATAGTATACAGGGTGTTCCATTATATGTATGTATTATGAGGTTTTTTTCATATGAATATTATTATAAACCCATAACATAATGGTCCATAAGGACAAAAAGTTATTTAAATATAACTTTACAAGAGGTGTTAACTGGGCACAATTTAAAATATTTGACATTTACAAAAATTTTATAAGTCAGGACTTATATCCCTGATGATGAAAATAAAATTTTCGAAAGCCAACGTTCTAGAAAGTAAAGCAACATCTCATTTATTATAACTTTTATTAATTTTCTTGTAGTCGCAACAAAAACATTTACACAAAAAAAAGCAATTTGCCTAAGGTGGAATTTTTCATCTGAAGGTTAAATAATACACTTAACTAACTGTCTCAAAATGTTCTAAAACTTCGATCATGCTTTCGAAAGCTCGTGCAATCTACTTTTAAAATTAATATGAAATTCCAAAACTTCAAAGGAAATAATTCCGGCTGCTTGTTTTCAACAAAAGCATTTTCTCCGAAGGAAAAATTTTGATATTACGTACTTTTTTCTCGTTTTGATCGGACAGCTTTACCAACTCGATTATTGATAACATAACTTTGGAATTTAACTCCAAGTGAATGGAATTCTCAAGACGTGCACTCCGGGCACGTCCGGATTTCTTTTAAAATGGCTGTAAAATTTGTTGAAACGGTCGAGCTGGTCGAAAAGTTCAATAATCAATCAGTATGATCAGTGTGCTGGAAAAATAGCCACTTGGTGTAGCGATTCAATTTGACTTTAGTTTGTAAATTGCAACTTTTAAACGTTTTTCTTTATAGTAATTAAAAATTAAATTTGGTTTATTTAAAAGCTATTTTTTCCATTACTCTCTAGCTAACAGCTACTTCTGAAAATATTAAATTATTTAATTGGAAGAACTCCTTTATTTTCTCTTTGGAATTACATAGGCATATTTTGAACGTTAAATGCATGTGTAAACTATTGGAAATAAAGAAATACCATTTACATTAATTTTCAACAGAGATACAGCTAAAAAAAGTTCGTATTATCCACTATATTCATATTCATCGATTTGGTATTTAAAAGTTTTGGCATATTTAATTAATTATTTCTGATTTTTTCTTCGATGTCCATTTTCTAAAATCAAGTAGATAAATGAAAAAAAAAATGGGAGAGGAATAGACATTTTTTTTAATACCTGTAGGAAATTATCTTATTCTCTTGTAGAATTGAATGAGTGAAATTGATCTAAACTTCAAATGGAAGGGTATAAGGTCAAAAGGGCTTTCCAATTTCAAATAATCATGAACCCAAACGTTTCTTTTATTTTGGCCTCAAAAGACGGGACATTTGTAATAAAATTTCAATAACGCAATTTGTCTCTCCTTCACATTGAACTCTAGATCAGCAATAGGGATAAAGCGTCACACGTCTCTAACTCTATACGGTTCGCTTCACCATCGGCCGCATTTTTCTCGTTCATCCACATTGAAAACGAAAAATGGACAATCGAGACTAAAAAAACCCTCTTTTTTACGTTTAACTAAATCTCTAAATTAATTGAAGTCAGAGGTATAATCATTTCAGGCAAGAATGTATATCTGCTTTCTCTAAGTTTTAGTTTGCCGATATCCTTGGGGTATTTTGTAGTTATGTCTATTCATCAGTTTAATGAACTTATTTCATTATCTCGGAATACATTCATGGAAGAACAGTGGAAATTCCAGAAATTCTTAAAGTGAGTTGGAAAGCCGAACAATTACCAAATAGAGGAACCCATCCTTATTATGTAGCTACAACAATTGAATTTGCCAAATCTTCTCAGTCTGGCGTTTAATAAAGAAAATTTATTTTAATAGTCATTTAATACGCAGCGAAAACAAATAGGTTAAGCAAAAACATAGGTTATTGAAGTAATCAGAAGATGGAATTAAAAATATACGACAAAAATGATAGGCAAATAGAATTAAATTAAGAAGGGTATACAGTAGCTGAAATGAAAATAAAAAAATAATTTTGTTTATTTAAAAAAATGTAAAAGTTGGGGATGGGAAAGAACAAACAAAGTATAGGAAATGTGTAAAGATGTATCAAGCGTGTAGTGTAAAGTATACAAAATAAAACAGTTATCTGGGAAGATGCGGAGAAAAAGTATGAAAAATCTCTTCTTTAGAAAAGAGAAAAGGCAGTATTAATACATATATTATTGGGATAAAGACTAAAATTCCATTTAATCGTTGGAGTAAGGAACTTGAGCTGATATACTTTAGAGAGGACACATATTAAGAAAATCTCTATTCTGTCTCTGGTAATACGGAATGTGTAATTTTATTCCTGTCATAGCCATGTAAAGAATTCAGATATGATACTGACCTACGTACTATTCGACAATTATGAGATATCCCTACACTGAGATCCCAGACTCGTACTTCGCTTCACAGGTGATTCTCATGCATATTTAGTGAGTAACAAAGAAACACTAAACGTTTCCGAATCGTACCTTTCATTGTTCAATGCAATGCTGCAGGTCACCTCTTCCACAGACTGAGTATGTGTTCCCTTCAATGTACTTTTCACTTTTGGAAAATGATAGAAGTCACAGGGAGCTAGGTCTGGAGATTACGGAGGATGATCGAGCACAGGAATGCGCTTGTTCGCTAAAAACTGCTTCACGATCTCTTCTTCCTTACTCTTCCCCTCAGCTTGATTAGGACTTCATTGTAGTAGATCTGATTAACCGTTTGACCCTCAGGCACCCATTCAGTTGTGATGATACCCCTGATATCGAAAAAAACGATGAGAATTGCCTTCAGTTTTGACTTGCTCATTCGTGGTTTTTTCATTCTGGTCTTCCAGTGCATCGATTGACGCTTTGTCTAGGGGTAGTATTGGAAGATACATGTTTCATCACATGTCACGACATGTGTTAGCAAGTCTAGTTCTGCTTTGGTCTTTCTATGACGTCCCAGTAAAGTTTCTTTTTGTTCCTGAGAGAGGTTTCTCGGGACCATTTTTGCACAAACTTTTGCTATGTTTAAATTGTCATGCAAAATTTGTCTTACTGTCTCTCTATTAATGTTTACCATGTCAGCATTCATCCCAGTTCATCATTTTCAACCTCCTCCCTACCTTCTGAAAATTGTCTTTGCCATTCTAAAACTAGCGCACGTGTCGTACTATTACCACCAAACACCTCTTTTAACATTTTAAAACATTCCGTCGGTGATTTTTTTAATTTCACAAGAAATTTGATGTTAATGCGCTTCTCAACTCTTATGTCCACCATGACTGCGGCTCTACTAAAGAACAACGTACTCTTCATGAAAGGCTCAAAAGCAAACCAAAGCAGATAGAATGATGAAACGAACGGGGGCTGCTCATGAAGGTTCAAAGTCAACAACACATCAACACCAACCTCTCCCCTAACAGCCTGCGCAACAGGAGGTGCGCAGTCTCGTTATTTAATTGTAACACCTCGTATCTGCTTAGTAGCTGAATCCTAGGCACGGAATAAAATTACACAGTTTATATAGGTCTTTACCTGTGATTATTTGATATGAATATATTTCTGGTTGATATTAAAGTTATACCAATGTATCGTATTTACGTAAACAACGTACAAAACAAGAAGATGTCCCAGTAAATGAGATATGGCGCATTATAATTATCACTTACCGGTTTATATTAGTCGTCGTTGGCAGTGTCAAGAGTTAATCGCAATAGCTCCTGCTCATCAATATGCTCCCTTAAGGCGAAGCTCATATCGACAGGCATCACATATCCTGTCCTATAAGTAATCTGGGCACGATCGCAGACCCATCAGTCGGATCTTTCGCGTATTACACTGATCTACGATGGATCGAAGAGCCATTTAAGGGGGCAAAATATCATTAAAACTGGTTACTTTACTTTTATGTCAGATTAAACTTCGTTTGAAAGTAAATTGCGACAAAAGGGAATGGCAATATGTTCTGAATTTATTTGTGAGTATCAGGCAAAATAGAGAAGAAATGTACATAGTGTTTCTAAACTCATGCGAAAAAAATTAGGAGATTCCTCGTTGTAAATTATGAGTAGTCTTTCCTATAAAAAAAATGTCTCTGCCGAACCCTTGACAGATATCACCCGCCAAAGAACGAAACTAAAATTTACTTTTTAATTTCTTTAATACAGAAACTTGAAATTTTGATTGATTACATAAATGCATAAAGAGAATTATATGATTTCTTCTATTATCACCTGTTATAAGGGAGTAGAATTAATGCTAATTGTATTTTTTGGTTGAGTTTTATAATGGTATGGAATTCTTTTTCAGCATTAATGTTATTAAATATAACTCGTTTTATGTTCTGTATATCTCTATTTTATTGAATTTTTAATTTTGTTATATTATATTACTCTATTAGTTTTATAGAACAAAGCAATATACAAAAAAGATAATAAATAAAACAGGTATTCGAATAATATTTTTAATTTATAGAATTTAATCCCATGAAAATGTACTGTCATAAAATAAAATAGGGGTTGTTAATTTAACCACTTTTTAACATAATGAAAAATTCAATTTTCTACAATAATTCAGATTTCAGATAAAAATTGTAAATTCAATTTTAATTTCGTCCTTTCAGGGTGATATCTCCTTAGGGATTGTACTGAAAATTTTTTTTATAGTATAGATGATTCATATTTTTTAACGAGGAACCTCGTACTGATTTTGTTCGCAAAAATCGATGTTAACACATTTATATTGATCTTATATGAGTACTACATATCTAACAGAAAAAAGGAAATTTCAGTATAAAATAGCAAATAGGGAAAAAAGAGTAGTATTTCTTAAAAAACAATAAAGAAATTATAAACAATCCGTGCACATATACTTTGTAAACGCATATCAAGCCATATTTTCTCTTATATTTTAGATTACCGTTATACGTTTGCCAAAATGGATTTTTTTTTAATGTCGAATGTCTTTTATATAATTTTGAGCGTTTAGATGGGGCTAAATTGTTCGCCGTTCGTTTGTCCAAACAAGTATTTAAAGTGACCGTCGCACCCAGCCAAAATAAACAATACTGAGAGAATGCATCGTAAATCTAATTAGGTAACCCCGCGAACGAAACCTGACAGGTCTCGGTAATAAATAATACTCATCTACGCTAAAACACCTGGCCTAAAACAAACTAGCAGGGCAGCGAGGAGAACAAAATTGCGTCGGACCGACACATTCCAAAAGAGATGGAATACAGAAAACAAATAAACTTACTTTTGAAAGCATCACTCATTCTGTATCTATCATTAATACCATCTCCGGGTGGTTTGTGAGTTTTCTAAATGGCCCTTATTCCTATTTGTTAAGCTTGGTCCGCTAGACCTACAAATATTAAAAAGAATACGGCGGAACCAAATCAGTCAAATTGCTTTTTTCTTAGGACCTATCCATCAAGGTTTTTTGTTTTTATTGTTTGGTCGCACGAGTAATACTAGAACTGCAATCTTTAAATAGTAATAGTGAAAAGGATAGTCTTCCACTTCATACCGTAATAATCGAATAATAGTTATTCTTTCGAATTAATAATATTGTGCTACTTAAATACCCTACTTTTTTGCGTATACTTGGAAAAAGCTTTCTATGCTAAACACAGTATTTTGTAATTTATTTAATGTAATACCAATATTTTTATTTATTGATCGATCACCGACTTTACCTAAATAAATATACCTACAAACGTTGAAAATATGAAATAATCTTCCAAATTACATGATTTTTCACATTATGTTTCAGAAAACTTGTCATCTAATTCCAGAGAAATATAACAGGTTCTGATGAGATATCAATAATTATTATTATAGTAAATTGCATTGTCCATTACAACAACGAAATCTTTCGATATTAATTCAATCATTTGTTCGAAATATTCCTGAAACACATCTTTATTCATTTATTTGTGATAAATAACTGAATTTTTACAACCTTCAATTTTATATAAATAAAATATCAATGACTTGTTTCTATTACGGTTACGGCTATGACCGGCCACGATCTTAAGTGTTTATGGACTTGGTTTCAACGACACGGGGTCTTATTATTATTTGTTTTCTAAATTATGGATTATCACAAAACGGTTTCGCGGATTTACTCTCTCTTAATGTTCAAATGAGGTATAGTTCCCGTCGAAAGATTTTTGCCCTCAACATAAGGAATTGAGCCAATATAGTGACGCTTGTGAATCTGTCCGCCTTGGCTAGTTAATCACCCTGTCTTCTTGCCTTTGTCTCATTGTACCATGGGTTAATGTAAACCAATTGTTTTAACTAATTATAATCTGTTAAAGGTATAATTTACCTGTTTTGATGTCGTCCGATTTGAGTTTATTGCTTTAATTATACTGAATGGCTACTAACTAGTGTAACCTGAAGACAATGGCATGTTTACCTGGATCAGGTATCACAATTTATATAACTTTTACCTTAATCAAATTGATACTAGCCTTTTTATAACTGAGTACTATTCAGCTTTTAGTTAGCATCATGTATTAAACAACAAACAATCATATTTACTCTATTAATTACACCTCCATTACCAACATACGAAAACATCCAAATTCCTTAATATCACTATTGGCAAAACTAATTTAAACTGAAAATAACGAATAATTTTCTATTTTATTTTTAATCCAAAATAAATATTCTGATTAAAACAGGTGCACTCTCTGCATATTCATTTCAAATTATTGGGCACTCTATAAATATCATCGGGCTTATTTAGCATCGAAATTAGGTATATTGATGATGACACATCGGTTATTAATTACATGATGAATTTGTTCATTCCAATAAAATATAGAATTTTACGTGTCAAAAGTTTTATGTTGCTATAGTTTACTTAAATTATTGGAAAAAATGATGAGTGAGTTAAATTGTGCATTAATAACTAATTTATTAATTAATTAATTAATAAATAATGATTACACGTCAAAAACTATTTTACGTGCTGGTATTTCATAATAGCACTATGATCCAGATGTATTTTTGTGTCATAAGAATGTTTATTAAATTATTTTCAAGAAAATTAAGAAACCATAAGAGTAGTATACAGGGTATCCAGAAAGCCACTTCACAGAAGAAAACTGGAAAATTTAGAGTTCGTTTTATGTCGATTTTACCCAAATAACGAAAATGCTTCCTAACTAACTTTCTTAATTATTTTTAATACTTGAAATACCTTGTATTAATTTCCTCACTAGTTCAACTGCACCAGTATGTAATATTAATGTAATATAATGTATGTATGTTGTTATACTTTTTTGGAATAAAAACGTTTTAAAATTTTCTCGTTTTCATTTATAAGATAATTATTATTACAGGAATTATGTGGTGATTAATTCATAAACTTTGAATTTTAATGATCTTTTGTACATTGCGCAATTCGAGGCCGTTCGTCACAACAGATTTGATATTTTAGTATTAATCCATTGAAAATTGGAATTAACTAACGAACGGAATCCCTAATAGAAAATATATTCGCTCAAAACAAGTCAAATAGCTGGAAAACAAATTATCTAAGCAATGGTTTTGGCATCAGAGCCGTGAGGTATATCACGTTATGTGAGTAAATCTCTTCATTTTAATACCTTTATACTCTTGAACAAACTTGGAGTAGATTATAAATCAGTGGAGGCCGCTTCTCTCTCTGTTAGTGGATTTAATGAAAAGGGTGAAAATTACCTGTGAAACTCGCGCGAATATTATTTCGGAACTTCACTTCAAAATTCATTGATGAAACAAACATCCCAAATGAAGTGGATAATTTCAGAAAATGGTATATTCCGAACGACTTTCATGGTTTTGTTCATTTTCGCGACAATGGCTTTGCGATATCAAAGATTTACTGAAAATTTATTTTTGTTTGTAGATATTTTCACTGTAGAATTTGGTCGAAATTCCAAAGTGTGTATATATCGGGCAATAAGAAACGTTTTCTGTCAGACAAACAAAAAAGACGGTAGGTATAACGGTACGACCTCAAGTCAACTCGACTTTCAGTTCTCGATGTAAATTTATAGAAAAACTCAACGCCTTTATAAAATGGTTTCTCGGCAAAAAGTCCAGCAGAAAATTGCGATTTGTTACGGTGTCGAAGGACCGCGGTACGCTACAAGAAAAACAATGATGAGCTTACTAAATAACGGGAAAATATTGATTTATTATTCCTAAGGCTTCTTACTTGTTACGTCGATGTATAAAGTTACATATTTTTATGTGTAAGTCGAATCGATTATTAATGTTACTCACAAATAATGTAGACATTTTCAAAATTTATTTTACTAATGTTTATTTTGTTGAGAATAAACAAAAAAATATCACTGATAATATTTCTGATAATTAAAATAAAAAAAATGTATAAATGTATAAATATAACCTTGAAAAAAATTATGGAACACTTCCTCTTATTATTGTGATTAAATTCCACAAATACTTGGCATTTGGGTCTGTTTAATATATTCTATATATAATATGAGTCAAAACATTTTTTATGCTTCAGAATTGTTAATTATTTTTATATTAATATACAGTGTGTCCAATTAACTCGGCACTATATGGGAAACTTTTTTATTATTAGTTTTATGAAAAAAAGTTAATCTTTATAAAAAGTTCTACATTATCTAAAACCTAGAATACAGTCATCAAATATCAAATTTTTTCAGTGGTATACGAGGTTTGTCAAAAAATATGAGTTTTACTCAAGAGTAAAGTACCTTTAAATTTGACAATATCGAAAAATGTTACTAAAAATAGTTGATCCGAATTAAAAATTACGTTTAAATATGCAAATTTTATTATTTGCAAAATAAATGCACTTATTACGCGTTTTCATTGCAAAATTATTAGAAAACATCGAAAAACTAAAAGGTTATCGTGTGTTTCGTAATCACAAGAGATAAATGTTCATTCAAAATAGAAATATTAGTAAAAAATAAAATAATCTGCAGTTTTAATTTAAATGGATGTACTTGCATATTTAAACGTAATTTTTAATTCTGATCAACTTTTTTTAGTAACATTTTTCGATATTGTCAAAAATAAAGTTACTTTACTCTTGAGCAAAATTTATATTTTTCGACAAACCTCGTATACGGCTCAACAAATTTTAAATCCGATGGTTGTATTTCAGGTTTTAGACCATGCAGAACTTTTTATAAAGAATAACTTTTTTTCATAAAACTAATAATAAAAAAGTTTCCCATATGGTGCTGACTTAATTGGACACACTGTATACATTTAAAATGAATATATCTGCAATTTAAAAATCTAATACATAAGTTATTCAAATTTATCGCTTATTGCACAAAATATATTTAAACATAGAACTTAAAGATGATATTTATATGTTTAACGTCAAATGTCAAAATAATTTTGAATTTGACATTATTATATCCTTATTTCAAATAAAATGTAGTTCCTTTCAAAAGTTTGAATGGTAAAGATTAAAAAATTATCATTATTTTAAAAAAAAAATTTAATATTTTAATATTTATTTCTTTTAAATATTATGTTACCAAAACTTTATTTGGAGCCAAGATTTCAAAGAGTTTTTCTAATTTTTAAGATACACTATGATATTTTTCATGGTCAAAAATCCAGAAATTTTATTAGCGATTTTTTTATAAAAAAAAATGAGTACGCCACTGGATTTAGATGGTCCCCAAATCGATGTAACCCAACTTTTATTAAAATATGTTAATACATAAAAAAGTTATGGGAAAGTAAATTTCAAAAATGTCCCAGGTAAAAGTTTACAAAATGTCAACCAGCGATATTTTTTTTATCAAAAAAACGAGTAAATTGCACCCAACTTTTATTAAAATAAGTTTATTAGTAAAAAAGTTATCGATAGTTAAATTTGTTAAATTTTCAGAAAACCTCAGGTTCTAATTTAAAATTTATGGATTTTTAACTAGGTAAAAACATTTAAAAAAAATGATGAAATCGGTTAATAACTTCAAATATTAGAGCGGTGTTTCCAATTTAGCTGAGTCACACTTTATATCACACTAAATTTTTACCACATATAACAATATGTTCCTGTTAATTCCAAAAATCTAATTCGATTAGAGACATCATTAGCAAAAAATAAACAGGTAACTACAGAAAGTTATATTTATACAAAACAAGTAAAATCACCCTTAATTATACATGGTTGTGCTTTTGGGTACCTAGAGAATATTTTTACGAATAAAATGAATTTCATCTAACTTTAGTTTCACGGATGAACGATGGTGAGTAAAAAATTAATTGAACTTCCCGTATTCGCGGAGCTTCTTGTAGTAGAGATAAGTGGCCACCCAGCAGTGAGTTAATTTTCTAATTTTCGATTGCACCGCCCAAGTAACTCACATTAATGTCAGTTGATGGCGAGATTTGTTCACAATGTTTATGGTCTTCGAAACGGTCACATGAGACATTTCAAAGAGTTTATGGGCATTTAGAAGGCGTTTTATGATTTTGGCACTACTTGAAATGAAAATCGCATATAATAGTGTAAAATAATTATTTTTTATCGCCTTAGGAGTTGATCGTCTTTAACAAGCGCTATGTTCAATTTGAAGTTGATTTTCTGGAAAATTTCCAATAAATCATTTTTAGTTTTATTGTTTGTAACCTCGTAAAATGTTAGAGTTCATTGGGAAATTTTTAACGATAACTTAACGCAAAAATGTTGGCATTCATTTGCCTCTAAATGCGAACGAATATTTATGTGTAAAAAAAGGATTGTCAATTCGGCAACGAAAAAGAAAGTATTAAAATAAAATATTTGATTCATTTATCATTATTCTATATAAGTTCATTCGCAATAAATATTTAAAACTCTTTGTTATTATTATTGCGAGAAATTGTAACCTGCTTATTTATTTAATTTCTCAATTAGAGTATCATAAATTAATTAAAACGACCCACAACGCAAATTGCATACTATTTCAAATAATTTAATTAAACATTTACAAATTGTATTTCAATTACAAAGCCTTTTTTTTTTCGTTTAGGATATTTGTTTAATATAGATTCGGTAATGATCCAAATATGCTTCAAAAGGGCGTTCTAACGTGCAAAATGGTCCAACATTTATATATATACAGGGTGGAAAAACGCAAAAGAAACAGAGCCGAATCAGGCCGAATTTTAAAATTTAAAGACTGTGGTAAATAGAATTGAAAGGGCTTTAAAATGATACCTTACTCGACCCCTAATGCCACTTAAATATTTTGGGGTGATTGTTACCCTCACTTGGAGGTGTAAGTCGAAAATACCGGAAAAAAGTGTCCCTCTTTGATCAAAAATCGACGGGTTTCTGCGTTTTTTTTAAAACTTTGACGCAGTTCCTGATAATGGCTTTGTTTCGTTTTCGTTTGGCCACCCTGTATATATTTATTTTATTTTACTAGTAGAACAGTCGTATTTTATAGGCTCTTTTGATATACAGTGTGTCTACTTAAGTTGGAACCATATGGAAAACTTTTTTATTAGTGGTTGTATGAAAAAAAGGTATTCTTGATAAAAAGTTCTGCATTATCTAAAACCTAGAATACAGTCATCAAATATCAAATTTTTTCAGTGGTATACGAGGTTTGTCAAAAAATATGAGTTTTACTCAAGAGTAAAGTACCTTTAAATTTGACAATATCAAAAAATGTTACTAAAAATAATTGATCAGAATTAAAAATTACGTTTAAATATCCATTTGCATTAATATAATTATTTTTAAAACGTATGTCTACAATAATGCAAATTTAACTGTAGTGCACTTATTACGCGTTTTAACTGCAAAATTATTAGAAAACATCGAAAAACTAAAAGGTTATCATGTGTTTCGTAATCACAAGAGATAAATGTTCATTCAAAATAGAAATATTAGTAAAAAATTAAATAATCTGAAGTTTTAAAATCCCCAACGTTTTTCAGCACTTTTTCTAAAATATGTAAACAATTTTGGTGCTTTTTGGTATTCTCAAGTATCTGCTTTTATAACTGGAGTATTTTATTTATAGGGAAACAGAACACATTCTGGGATAATTAGATCATACTTTATTTTAAATCGTTTAATTCTCCAAATGTTTGATACATTTTTAAGCTAATAGAAGTGACCGCAACAATTTAATTATTTTACACTAAGATTCTAGTAAACTAAAAAAAATATCAGGTGTTGGGCTGTCTCAATATTTCATCATAATTGTCTCTACTACCCTTATGCAAATTTATTATTATTATAATTTATTAGTTGTTATTTCAATTTGCAAATTTAATTACATAAAAATGTATGCTCTGTTACATTAAACTTCGGAACACCCAACATTAGTGTTAATAATAATTTCCATTTACTATATGCGATCGTGTACCATTTGGCTGATTAAAATTATGAAATTCATTTTCTGTTTACACTTTGGTATAAATCATTTTTCGTGTCGCGTATATGTGCTGACAAAGCTCCGAAACAATTTAGCCCCCTTCAAATCCAAATTTTCATTTCGGTTGCGAATATGAATATTTAAAACTGGAACTAAAGTGAAATATTTGGCCCGAGAGATTTGTGGGCAATTTTCTATTGTACGGCAGAGATTTTTACGTACGACTGGGCGCATTATATATTCTTCCTTTAATTAAAAAATTAAATAAAAACAAAAAATATTACACGGTTGTTGACTTTTATCAGAGACTTTAAACATTCTGTATTAAACGTATTTTAAGAATAGAAAGGTCAGGTAAACAATAGAAAGTAAAAAAAAATGTAGAAGACAGATAAGGTCAGTGAAAAAGTGATGTCACATCTATTCTTACTACCCCTAAATTATTTCACTGCTCAATTCTAATTAACAATGATGTTTGGCCTCGTGTTATTTAGAAACAAAAGTAAGTTTTATCCCTTTTAACTAACCTTATTTCCCATAGTTTCGAATATCCTAATGTTCGTAACAGCAAAGGTAAATATTCCTTTACATTTTTTATATTAAATAAAAAACATGTAGATACCCAAGCAAGAGTTTAATCTGAAAAATCACGCCATAGCTATAAATTTCCGATTATCTGACAGAGTGGAAAATCCACTCTGCGGCAAAACCGAACACAGTGTGAGTGTCATAAACCTTCTTGTTGGAATTCACGGAACTCATGATTTCAAGACCTCTTGTTTGCTTGCAGTCGATGTTTTAGAGTCCAAAATGTTCGGATGTCCACTAATAAATAAAATTTCGACTAAATACAATATGTCCCCCTAAGATGGAATCATATGGAAAACTTTTTTATTATTAATTTTAGGAAAAAAAGTTATTCTTCATAAAAAGTTGTCCATTATCTAAAACGTAGAATACAGTCATCGAATATCAAATTTTTTCAGTGGTATACGAGGTTTGTCAAAAAATATGAGTTTTACTCAATAGTAAAGTACCTTTAAATTTGACAATATCGAAAAATGTTACTAAAAAAAGTTGATCAGTATTATAAATTACGTTTAAATATGCAAGTACATCCATTTACATTAATAAAATTATTTTTAAAACGTATATCTACAATAATGCAAATTTAACGGTAGTGCACTTATTAAGCGTTTTAATTGCAAAATTATTAGAAAACATCGAAAAACTAAAAGGTTATCATGTGTTTCGTAACCACAAGAGATAATAAATGTTCATTCAAAATAGAAATATTAGTAAAAAATAAAATAATCTGAAGTTTTAATTTAAATGGATGTACTTGCATATTTAAACGTAATTTTTAATTCTGATCAACTTTGCTAAGTAATATTTTTCGATATTGTCAAATTTAAAGGTACTTTACTCTTGAGTAAAACTCATATTTTTTGACAAACCTCGTATACCACTGAGAAAATTTGATATTTGATGACTGTATTCTAGGTTTTAGATAATGCAGAACTTTTTATGAAGAATAACTTTTTTTCCTAAAATTAATAATAAAAAAGTTTTCCATATGATTCCAACTTAGGGGGACATATTGTATATTCAAATGATAAAATGGTGACTATTGGTAGAATTAAAATCTATAATGAAAGAGAAGAGATTAAGTTAATTGTTTCGACTCTTACTTTATGGAAATTATTCATAATATATATATAGAAAGATAAATAATACTTATCATGAATTTCCACAGATTTCCAAAGCGTTTTAATATGTATTCAAATCTACTTAGGTTTAGATATCTGTCTTGGAAAATGATATTGTCAGATTTGTTGCTATGGTTACTTTTTTGCATTACTAATAAAATGAATACTTTTTTGTACTAGTACAATAATAGGCTATTTCTACAAAACATGATATAATGTAGCGTATTACTATACCCTTGAAGAAAAAGAAAATTGAAGCGGTTAATCATGAAAGCCGAGTTTAAAAATAAAGAAAAAAGTTAGAATATACATAGAGATAAATTGATCAAGTCTGTATAACATTAGTATCTTGGAATGTAAATTAAAAAAAACGTAGGCCTAAATCCCACGAAGGTTTAAGGGTTTATTCCTGTCTCTTTGAGCAGTAGAGATTAGTATAAGAACTTTAAAAATAATTCATAAAAAGGAAAAGCATCATATTAGCAACAGACATGAAGAAGAAGAAAAAGTAGAAAGAAGTAGCAAAGAACCTACAGAGACTCGAAACTGGTACAAAAAAAGCTCATTCGATTTTCAGTTAAGTGAGCTAGTGACCAAGAATTGAGACCGCAAATGGTATAGAAAGTTTAAAAAAATTTGTTGGTTTAGTTAGCAAATAGGTAATTGCTACATATTTTAACACCATAAAGTTATTAATCTATTTAAGTTAAAAAATAGGTAACAGGTTTTATAAATTTCCGGTCTCTATAATATCTGTTCCTGATACCAAATGTGTTGCTTGGGAAACTTATATCCAAAAATTGGTGAAATGTTATTACGTTGGTTTAACCAAAAATAATTTTTCTAGATTATGTTAAGTTTTTTTTCGATATATTACTCTCGTCTCTCTCTTTCTATCATTAAAGATGTTTAAGTAAATATTTCAGACGAGAAGGGGTACAATGAACGAAGATTCTGAAATAAATAAGGTTTTATTTCTATTTGCACCAGCATGTTGGTATTCTTGACATTTCAATATCTCGCGTTAAAAATTCGATAATTTCCAGCCGAATGCGTGTTCGCTGGTCGATAAAATCAATTTCATAAGTTACATCAATGTAAGAATCATTGTTAATGTACAATTTACGATTTTGGCACTTTATACTTTCGTTTTACAAATTGAACCAAGATTCATTGATATTGGAGGGCCAGGATTTGTCTCTGAATGTCGGTGCCACGCAATATATATATATATACAGTGTGTCCAATTAAGTCGGCACCATATGGGAAACTTTTTTATTATTAATTTTAGGAAAAAAAGTTATTCTTCATAAAAAGTTCTGCATTATCTAAAACCTAAAATACAGTCATCAAATATCAAATTTTTTCAGTGGTATACGAGGTTTGTCAAAAAATATGAGTTTTACTCAAGAGTAAAGTACCTTTAAATTTGACAATATCGAAAAATATTACTAAAAAAAGTTGATCAGAATTAAAAATTTCGTTTAAATACGCAAGTACATCCATTTAAATTAAAACTTCAGATTATTTTATTTTTTACTAATATTTCTATTTTGAATGAACATTTATCTCTTGTGATTACGAAACACATGATCACTTTTTAGTTTTTCGATGTTTTCTAATAATTTTGCAATTAAAACACGTAATAAGTGCATATTCATTTATTTTGCAAATAATAAAATTATCAAGTTCTTGGTTTCCTTGTTTGTTTATGCTTATTTGTGATTATTTAAATTTACCCTTTTATTCTAATTTTTCCGTATACTCTATTGCCGTCTGTAATAACTATGATTTCTGTTTTAGTTTATTTGAGAGAAGACCCTATTTAAAATAATAAGGATACGACCTTGAAGCTATGAGAGTGTGGATAAAAATGGACCGAATTTATTTCTACAAGGAAGTGTTAAATTAGAAGGAAATATGGGCAGTAAACAGAATTCTCTGCCAAAAAACAACGAAGAATGAATATAAATGTTGATGGTAAACTTGTTTTTAGGAACATAAACGAGAACTTATGTGTCGGTGTTTACCGAGTTGGGTTTATCTGACGCGATAGATGGCAGTTCGGTCGCAGTTTGTTTGGCAGTGGACATAAGCGATTTGCTTGTAAAAGGCCGTGCTCAACAAAAAAGTAAACTTATAAAGACAACACAAATGTGGTATAAAATAGGCTTGATTTAATCTTTACAGCTACAACAAATACAATTTTCCAATAGAACGATTAAGTGTATTGAACGAGAGGGTAGTTATGTCGAAGCATTAGTATGAGTGAAAATTAAATTTGTTTGTTTCTAATATTAATATTATGTTAGTTTTATAACTTAGTATTTGAATGTATTTTATTATTTGCAAAATAAATGAATATGCACTTATTACGCGTTTTAATTGCAAAATTATTAGAAAACATCGAAAAACTAAAAGGTTATCATGTGTTTCGTAATCACAAGAGATAAATGTTCATTCAAAATAGACATATTAGTAAAAAATAAAATAATCTGAAGTTTTAATTTAAATGGATATACTTGCATATTTGAGCGTAATTTTTAATTCTGATCAACTTTTTTTAGTAACATTTTTCGATATTGTCAAATTTAAAGGTACTTTACTCTTGAGTAAAACTCATATTTTTTGACAAACCTCGTATACCACTGAAAAAATTTGATAAATGATGACTGTATTCTAGGTTTTAGATAATGCAGAACTTTTTATGAAGAATAACTTTTTTTCCTAAAATTAATAATAAAAATGTTTTCCATATGGTTCCAACTTAAGTAGACACACTGTATATGTATATATATTATTTTAATGAGAAAATCTAAGTATTCTGATGGAAATTAGTGAATTTACCCATTTGAATGATAATTTGCGTCTATTAGATTGTGCAATAATTTTTAGATCTTTTTTTATTGCAATTAGCTCTTCCGATTCTGCTCGAATTAACTTTCTTTAAAAATTTTTTTTTTAATTTGCGCTGAATGAGATTTATTTGTAATTATAAAGTGATAATAAAGCTAAATATTTAATTCCGGTGACTACTTATGGCAATTAAAATGTTCGATGGATGTACCTTATTAGAAATACTTTCAAACGAAATTACTCATTTGTCTGAAAAGCATGAGCTAATATTTTTTTCTTTCTTAATAAATGGCAAATAATATTTAAAAAACTATTTTCGTGGTTAATAAAGATGCAGAAATACCGTGTGCCCAGCCATATATTAACGAAGTGCTGTACTCATTCTTTAATAAACTGTTTATATAACGAAGGTTTTTCTAGTAGGGCTCGTTAGCCATATTTATTAACAAAGACGAAGAAGACGAAGGACCATGGAACGTATGCAAAACGATTTTATCCAGTGCATTAGTTTATGACAGCCATAAAGAATAGAACAATAACTAAGCGCTCGGCCAGGGATTTCATGCACATGTGGCCAGATTAGGCGCCCGTTATACTACACATATACAGTGGCGTCACCTACTCATTCTAAGAAGTTGCTACTATTTTCGAAAACTATTATTGCACTACATTTCTTCGGCTATACTGGAAAAAGTATTGACTCTCACTTTCATAACTACGCTACAGATTTGTTTTTGTGATTCCTATACTTAAACCTCGTTATTTATGGTAGATATAGCTCACTAATCATAATTTGCAATCTTATAGTAAAGAGAATTTCTATGTCACTGTCCTTGCCTTATGAGGTACAAATACTTGGATGAAACCACTCTGTAACCCTGAAATATTAAGAAAACCTTAATAGGTATAGTACTTGGTTTTGTTGGTAGCATTGGATTTGTTTTGTGAAGGCCAAACTAGTGGAAAACGCAATTTATACTATTGCCTGAATTCTGTCGTATTTGTATATCGCATTTTGTTCTTGGCAAAATCAACAAATGATGAATGCCATTTGTTCGTGTGATTCATAAGCAATAAGGCAGCAGTCAACTCTGATTACTATTAAACCTAGCTAGATACTGGCGTGATTATTATTTAGGACAATATTTCTGTTCTCTCTTTGAAGTACTTTAACATGTCTCTATCATAACATTTATTGCCACCACCATAAAGAAAATTTGTGATTCTTTTAGGTCCTGGATAGCTCCCTGCTGAGCTGGTTTGTAAACAATAGCTTTACCTATCACTAATTATTACAGATATTTCCATATTAGCGTCCAAATGAATCCTTCCCTTTTTATGAATATCGGAATAAATGATGAACGACGTACTTGCCTCTAATCTTAACAATTCCTATTCACTTCTTAAAAGCCACTATACCTTTTTCTAGAAGATAGTTTTGTATTTATCTAGAATAAAGGGATTTTCTTCTCTACTAGAACACATAAACTTTGATTAAAATTCCCAATTCTACTTTGGACCCGAATATATACATACGTTAAGTTAAGATTCACATTTATCAGAGATGCCAAATCCTACTCAATAATTTTATTAGGGTAAAATATTATCTCCATAGTTCAACACCCAACATCCCACTCTCTCTATTTAGTCATTGGCGGATATTTCAAATAGCTAATCGAGATAACTAATAAAAAAAAACAAAACCCGAGTTGGAACGAAAATAGAACTTGAGCGGACAAAACTAAATGAAAGCAAATATAATACCGAAAAAAGTGGTAACATTAATGATAATTCTACTGAATGATAAATACGCCATAGATAGAGGATAGCCTAAAATATTCCTTGGCGCCCCTATTTTTTGATTTACTAATTGGTAGATCCGACCCTGGTTGTGCACCTTCTCGCTTACGGCACCCATAAACAAAGTTCTTCGACGACCCGGCTTGGGTGTATCTTAATTGGCGAAGGGAATGAATCAAGAGACTTCTCCCGTGCCCACATACTTCTATCTACTCATTGTTAATCGAAAGTTTATGGCTTTAGCACTTTCTTACTCCGGATTACAAATTGAAACAGGATTCATTGGTGTTTCGATCTACTTTTCTTCTCCGCTCCACTCCAAATTTATTTCATGAGTGAATTTCATCGATACGATCCAAATGATGCTTTATGGAATTTTCACATGAGAATAAATGAAATTAAAAAGTTCCTTGTTTACCATGCTCTGTCCCTCTATAAATTTAATTCTTTAGTGCAGTGCAGAAGTAGATGTTTTCTTTAAGCAAGCAAATAAAATTATTCAATAAAAATCAGACAGAATTATGATACGAAATAAAATTATTAATACAATTCCAGAATTGCCTAATAAAGATGACCGTCATGTTGTTATTTAAAGGTCGAGATGTAAAGCCGTACATTATATATATTCTTTGAAACAAACACAAGATATTTTTAAGTGAAAGAACGAATATCTGAGGTAAAAAAACGAAGCGCATAAATTCTTCGCGAAAACAAAAACAACGTCTGCGATTTGCTCTGAGTCCGGGCCCGCTGCGGTTCAGCAATTTATTAGCGTTGCCAAATATCTCCTTGTTTCATTTTTCATTGTTGGTATTATTGTAACATCGGAGTAGTAGCGCGAAATATGGTTTCGAGTGTGCACGAAGCCATACACACACCATTGTATTGAAACACAAAGGTATCAGAATAAGAATCCCCGTTCTCTTCTAGCTTGTTATTTCCCAAATAAAATTTGTGATTCGCGTTGGTCGACGGACTGAATTCGTTCATAATGGTTGAGGGGCATATATCAAAAAAAGTTATAAAAATACTTAAAGTGAATTTTATGACTAATGTTTTTTGATGTGCCAACGATTAGTAGAAGTTTCAACGTGTCACCATTTCTAAGAGTCACTGGAGTTGATTGAGGCCATGAAATCGAACTATTTGATACCATTCTTAAAAATCACTTGAAAATATACAGAACAAGACCCAGAAATGTAACTAAACTGCTAAAGGTCAAGAATTTTCTGGAATAGTTGAGAAGCTAAGAAAAGTATATAAAAATGAGAAAATTAAGAATAAGTATTAGTAGTGAAATATCAAGTTTGACGCATGCGAAATAGAGTCACTTGTATTCACTTAAATTTTAAATTCAGTTTGCTGAAAACCGCCTTGAAGTTTTTCTGTAAATAAAATCTGTTAAAACCACGCAAATATTACCAAATATCGAAAGTTAAGACATTGTCTGATTATTTAACCGAAATTTTCCAGCATATTAACATTCACCTCTGGCATCTGAAAATTTCATGCTCAAACCAATAATAGAGAGAACAAAAAATGTAATCACCAGTCATCCCCTAAGCATTATACAGAGTGGACCAAAAGTCTGGAAACGGCCAATTATCTCGTAAACCGAATTCCACAAAATTTGGAATCAGTCTATTCAGGTATACGGAGATTTCAAAATTCACATTTGCAATGCTGTTAGATTTGCCGTTTCTCTGTTATTTTTAGTCATTTTAGTTTTTTTCAATTCATCACCCTATAAATTCAGTCATTTTTGGAATATTCTTTTCAATACGAGTTCAACCATATGTAACACTTGTGATTTTATGTAGTCTAGAAGATCTCAAATAAATAAAACAGAAGTCTGGCAACGCCTAATTGTCTCAATGTATTTTTTATTACAAACTATTTTCGACTACAATAAAACGTAACAATTGAAATATAACAACATTTTTAGTTTAGTTTAGTTTTGTAAACTGAATTTTTCAAGTATACCCAATAAAAATAATCTTTAGGATTGAAATCAGGTGAACGTGGAGGCCTACAGAGTGTTACATATGGTTGAACCCGTATTGATGAGAAGATTCCTAAAATCACTGAATATACTAGGTGATGTATTTAAAAAACCAAAGTGACTAATAATATCAGAGAAACGGCAAATCTAATAACATTGCAAATGTCAGATCTGGAATCTCCGTATCCCAAATTTTGTAGTATTCGGACCAGTAATTTATGAGATAATTGGCCGTTTCCAGATTTTTGGTCCACTCTGTATAACGAACATTTTCTACTGCATTTTCATTTTTTCTAAAGTATAGCCCTCACAATAATCCCATATTTTTTTACTCATTTATTTCTAGCTACCTAAAAAGAGTATTTACTTTTTAATGTTACTTTTCTGTTTCGAGAATTTAACTTAAACTATATAAACTATAACACTATATAATTCTTTTCTTTCGACGTTATAAAAGACTTTTAAAAGAATTTAAATTATCTTAAAAGTTCATTTAAACGTTACAATTGTCCAGAATTCGAAGAAAGCAGCGACGTATTTATTTTGAGAATCATTTAATTAATTATATATCATTAAGTAAAAAAAAACAGCAAGACTCTATAGGTACAAATATTATAGTCCAAAGAAATTGGAAAATTGATTCTGACATTTTGCCATATATTAATTAATTAATTAATTAATATTATTAATTATTATTAATTAATAAATTAATCTGTAACTTACACTTACTAATTTCTGACTCGTCCAAATTTTTGACTTACCTAGAACAAAAAATTATAATAATTAAATACTGTCACGCTATTATAATTATATGTATTACATACAATTGGTGGCATTTATTTTTCAGTGTTTCTAAACAAAATGTTAAATTGCATGGGAATTTTGATCCATTTGTTATTATAGCAATAATTTTAATATCTTAGCAAACGATCAACAGTAGAACAAATGTCCGTGACTTTTAATTAACTAATGTTTTATTCACCAGTAAATATTAAAAGTCACATTAAATTACGAAATAACAGTTAATAGGGAGACGCTGAACAACTTCTGTACACAAAATGGGGTAATAACAAATAAATGTTGATTGACATTGATGTTTTCACTAGAATTCTTCACTTCACTTAATATTTACAGTTTGCAATATTAATACGTTTGATTGTTGCTCGTTTAACATAGTTAATTGAGTGAAAGATAAAAATGAAGAATATATTAATTCGTTTAAACCGATTTTTGTTAACAGTTTTATAAAAAAATTCTTAGATGCGATGTTCATAATAATTTTTTAATTCAAAAATAAAAAGCTCTTTAGATGCGAATCTTTGTTCTTTAATAATAATCGAACCAGACAAAATGATACACTTTGACTAATTGTGATTTAATCATTGGTTAGAGATGCGAGAAATTACCAAACTTGCAGCACTTACGAATTTAATGAGATTTTATGAATAATAAAATCAACTTGTGAGAAATTGATTTGAATTTTGAACACGAATATCCTAATAATGAACAAAACTAAGTTATTAAAGGGTTCTGTGGAAAAAAGCCTTTGACGAATTTGCTTCATCCATCTGCCGATAAAATGTAAATTATGAAAAAAACATCATTTAAATTTACGCTTCGATGTCATTAGAACATATTTTTTTTTATTTACGTTTCACCCCTATTAGATCTATACGTTCTCTTGGTAATATTCAGAAGGGTGGATATTGCTCATGTTCTAGTAGTTCTACCAACGACATTTTTAACACAAATATGCACCTCGAAGTGCAGATTTTTTTTATATTAATTTTGCAATGTTGAACTAACAAAATAACTTGGTACATAAATTATTTTTTGGTTTATGTAAATGATCAAATTTTAAACCCTTTCTTTATCATTAGGGGTGAATACAGTTCGATCAATATAAAAGATATAACGTAAAAATGAGATTTTACAACATTTTACAGCTTCAAAAGTTGATGGAAAGGACCGAGCTCCCGAACTACACGAGCCCTCAATAAAATACAGTTTATTTAGATTTTGCGACCTCCGAGATTTATGTATTGCGAATTTTCTCTGCGTTCGTGTTCTCTACCAAGATGTATGGCATTCAATGTAAATAGACGGAAGAAAGAAAGAACGAAAGAATAATAGTGATTGCGTTCGATGTGTGATGTCATTGTTTAAAGAAGTCGAAAGAACCGGCTGAAATACCATAGGCGACTCGTTACCAATCGCTAAAAGTCACACAATAAATTGTAGACATAAACCCAAAAGTTCAAAAGTAGTTACAGAATCATATAAATAAGGTCCTTTATTGAATACATTGTTGAATCGGGATTCTGTAATTTAATTTAATTAAAATATACTCATTTAAAATGTGCTTATTTGAAAAGACTAGAAAGGAATGATACTTATGGAAAGCACCCAACATTTGTAATGTAAGTATAGATTTTAAAAAAAAATTATAGAAACTAGAATAAACATTAGTGAATTATTTCATACGAGTTTTGCAATTAACTATATTCAAACCACTCAAAGAAAAAAATTGTAGTAACATTATTAAAAAGAACTAGAAAAATGAATTAATATACAAATATTTACAAGATTAACATGCTGTAAATTCAACTGTTTATTTGAACAAAGTTTCACTTTTATTCTATCACAACTTATCAGTGTTTAAACTTTTACAGAGTTTTCGTTATATTTACTGATTTGAGAGGTTAAATTTGTTTAGGGGAAAAATTGAGAAACATAATAAGAAATTGGGAAATGTCATTAAATAATTACAAACGCCACTTTATAGGCTACTTTCTTAACTGGGAGCACAATTTAACTTAAGGATGGAGTTTTTAACTTTTGAATTGACGGAAAGTAAATGCGGTTTTCTCAAAAAGTAGTCAATGAAACAATGTGAAACCAGCTCTAAGTACTTTCATCTAATAGTCATTTATGTATATGTACAGTATGTCCCCCTAAGTTGGAATCATATGGAAAACTTTTATATTATTAATTTTAGGAAAAAAAGTTATTCTTCATAAAAAGTTGTGCATTATCTAAAACCTAGAATACACTCATCAAATATCAAATTTTTTCAGTGGTATACGAGGTTTGTCAAAAAATATGAGTTTTACTCAAGAGTAAAGTACCTTTAAATTTGACAATATAGAAAAATGTTACTAAAAAAAGTTGATCAGAATTAAAAATTACGTTTAAATATGCAAGTACATCCATTTATATTAAAACTTCAGATTATTTTATTTTTTACTAATATTTCTATTTTGAATGAACATTTATCTCTTGTGATTACGAAACACATGATAACCTTTTAGTTTTTCGATGTTTTCTAATAATTTTGCAATTAAAACGCGTAATAAGTGCACTACAGTTAAATTTGCATTATTGTAGACATACGTTTTAATATTAATTTTATTAATGTATTTAAACGTAATTTTTAATTCTGATCAACTTTTTTTAGTAAGAAAAAATTTGATATTTGATGACTGTATTCTAGGTTTTAGATAATGCAGAACTTTTTATGAAGAATAACTTTTTTTCCTAAAATTAATAATAAAAAAAGTTTTCCATATGATTCCAACTTAGGAGGACATATTGTATACAAGTATTAAAAACAGGAAATACTATTAGACAAACTAATTTTTTTCTATGACCTTTCTACCCTTAATGTGCCGCCGTCAATGTTGTTAGCTATTGTGTGTGTGTGTGTGTGTGTGTGTGTGTGTTTGTACCTTTTTATCGGCTCATCAAACTGAAATTATTGACGGATGTTTAAGAAAGCGTTTTATTGGATGACGACGCTAAAGGAGAGGATAATGATTCGGACTTTTGCTATGCCTCTGATTTCGTTTTTCCGCTCAACTCTCGACGTATAATGGGAATTATAGACATTTGAAAGGAAAGTCGGTAGTTTTGGTTTTCACGCAACGCAAAGTCTAAAAATCTTTTACCAGATACAACTGTAATAAAATAGATAATATGCATTCGCAAATTAAGTCGATCAATCAATCGATTTTGAAAAATTAACAATTTGGTTAAGCTAAAACTAGGAGGTAAGCTGATTTTTACGAGTAAAAGCGCGTTTTTTTTTTTAATAAAAGTATCGGGGTATTGGTCCGTCTCCAATAGACTTTCCTGATAGGAAAACACTTGGTCAACTATGCTCAGCGCACTTCCCACTACCCTAAAATTTCTCCTCATTCTGGTAACATATAAAAGTGACAATTATGTCAAAAGTATTAACAAGAACTGGGAGAACAAAACACAACAGTGATACCAATAAAAAAAACTATGCACTTTTAAATTGCCAACTTAATTCTATTGCCTTTCTTTCTCCTACAATAACTGAAGAGTGGGAGTGCACAGAGTCTACATCACCCAGGGAATATTTCAAAACAGGAAAAGTGAATTATACCCTGCTTTCTATTTTATGGGAACGTTTAAAAAAAATATTGTAAAATACCAGCACCCAAATATACATAGTGCCTTCATTTCAAAATTAACCAGACGAAAGAAACCAAAAATGCAGGAATTAACGAGAGGATACCAAAATATCTTTCAAGAAAATTTACAACGGGTAAATGATAAGTTGGAAAAAATGAAAGAAATAATAGGACACGCTACAGTATCCCCAAAAACACAAGTTAAAGAGGAAGAACTGGTGGAACCCCAAGTAAGCAAAAGAACTAAACAACGGTTAAAAACATTACAAACTGGGAAAAATGAAAATAAAAAAGCATACAGAGGGCGAAGAAGAAAGGAAAAAAGGGACGAAGAAAGGAAAGACAATAATTATCAAACGAAAGAGATACGCGATTATTATAGAGAAACAAAAGGAGAAATAAATACTAAATCAAGAAATGTGATCGTTCGGTTTGCAGCTTCTTACCTACGCGCAAACTTTAACTTCACAAAATGTTTCCGCCTTATGAGTATCAGTGAGAGGGTCATTCAAAATTTTACTCAAGAATAAGTATGTTCTAAATTTGTATATTTATATTTAAATATACAATATGTTCTCCTAAGTTGAAATCATACGGAAAACTTTTTTATTATTAATTTTAGGAAAAAAAGTTATTCTTCAAAAAAAGTTCTGCGTTATCTAAAACCTAGAATACACTCATCAAATATCAAATTTTTTCAGTGGTATACGAGGTTTGTCAAAAAATATGAGTTTTACTCAAGAATAAAGTACCTTTAAATTTGACAATATCGAAAAATGTTACTAAAAAAAGTTGATCAGTATTAAAAATTACGTTTAAATATGCAAGTACATCCATTTAAATTAAAACTTCAGATTATTCTATTTACTCATATTTTTTGACAAACCTCGTATACCACTGAAAAAATTTGATATTTGATGACTGTATTCTAGGTTTTAGATAATGCACAACTTTTTATGAAGAATAACTTTTTTCCTAAAATTAATAATAAAAAAGTATTCCATATGATTCCAATTTAGGGGGACATATTGAATATTTTGTACATGTGTGAATTTATTTATGTATGTATCTATGTATTATTATAATTAGTAATAAAAAAATTGATCTTATGATCATAGAAATCTGTACCATAATTATTCTAGTACAATTATACAAGAATGTTATAAAAAATCTTAATTTCAGCAATTAGTGACCCTTAGAGTAAACATATGTATAACGTATACCTTCGTACAAAAGAATTTTGAAAATCTTTAAAACATTCGAAGTCAAAATGCCTGATTTATTTTACATTTATCGATAAATTCGGCTAAAGCGCAAATTTTCATTTTCACGGCAGAATAGCGAACATATTACGTTTTAAACGGAACATTTCTCGCGTCTTTTATTTGTAAATCTAGTCAGAACTGTTTTTCAAATACTCTAATATATTTCACTCGGTGTGTTCTTTCATGTCTTATCGAATCGTTAACTTAACGATCTTCTTTTCCGAGTCATTTGCGCAAAGTAGCTCTTTCATTGTGTGCGTGTAGAAAACGTTTTGCGGCGTTGCCGGCATTCGCAAAAGTCATATATTTTCTTTTTGTTTCCATCTTTCCGTAAATGTAATTCGAAAGATTCTTTACAACGATGCTCGACCGAAAAATATTAGCATGACGTAGAAAATAAACAGAATATTGGTGCTGTGAATTAGTTTTATTTTAATAGAGCCAAAATTCAATATCCAATAATAAAAAACACAATTAACTACTTTAAATCGATTTTTGAGAATACTGAAAATATAAGAGTAAGAGAAAAAGGGAAGCATGAAAGAAGAAGCGAATGGAAAGAAATATAGAATGGAAATTAATCCAAATAACGTTGTATACATATACAATTACAGGAATAACATATTAAATGTAATTATTATATATCCGAGTTACGTAGTAACCGATTGTGGACAAACAGGTTATCAATAGAGCAATTTAGGGGTGGTTTAAACTTGCGTGTAACTCCGCCAAGGGCGAATGTCTGGTATGCAGAAATTAACTGAGCTAAGTTGAGGTTAGCATAGAGCCAAATTCAATAGACTATCGTTACCAATACGTTAGCTTAATATGTAATTAATTAATAGTACTTACATGCATACTCGTAATAGGCTGCACGAATAAAAATGTATACAACAATTACTTCAATATCGACAATATATTTTGTTTTGAACTATTGTCAATTTGTTGTTACGAAACATGTAGTACAACAATTATAAAACTATTGAAAACTATTGTTTCACATTAAAATGAATCATAGATCTTGAATGAGTAAACAAATTAAGTTTAAAAAATTCTAAAAATACAAAATAAATACAAGTTGTTGAATGTACGTGTAACTAATTCAAATATACCATGTATATTCTAATATTTTTTTGCTCTGCCTAAACCGACTAAAATTGTCCGCTACATTTCTTATGAAAAGAGCTCAAATTATTCTAATATTAGATTGATACGTACTTTTTGTCCTGTTTATGTTTTCTATTTTCAACCTTAGGTATGTACTTGAATGTACAACAGCCATTTCCGCCTAACGAAAAATTACCTGCGACCGAATTAATTATTAATTAATTATCATAATGGATTTTTAAAAGTCTATTCCTTTTAAAAAAGTACTATATTTTTTACTCAACTGACCCATTAAACAGAAAGAAGTACAAAAGGTTTTGCAATATTTTTTTTATGATAAGCAGGTGTGTATATAATTTCTTGGAATTAATTAACAATTAATATTATACTATTTTTATAAAGGCTGTTTGTTCCGGCTTAACGTAACCTACACCAAAAATGTACCCACCTTAAAACACAAAAAGATTTGAATATGAAACAAGTACCAGGTTTTTCTCAATTAATTCATTAACCAAATATAGAAAAATGAAATTAAAAAACGCTTTTTTCAAAAATTTGATTTTATTTAAAAATTTGCAAAAGATAAAGAGTTATTACAAATTGTTTACTATTTCTTGATTTTATTAATGTGTCAATTTTATTAAGACAGTTTCAAAGTGCCCGAAAAATAGGAAAAACAAAGAATTTTAAATGGTTTTTTATAAATAAGAATTCGCACTATTTAATAGTCACAGCCAATACCTATAACAGCTAAAGAATAAATAATTTACAATCATTTTATAAGACATATTTGGGTTAATTTAATTTAATAGCGCGATTGCATATTAGCAATTTAACATTCTTTTATTATACACATTTTAAGACGATTTAGCCTGTTTTCATAACAATCAGGAAATATTCAAAATTAGTTTCAATAAAAAATTTCATTTTCAATTTAAATATTAACAAACAGTATTACAAGAAAGGCACTTTTTTTCTATTTCCAGTTAATAAGTTAGTTAAGAGAGAAAAATTCCCACACTGTTTTTCCTATTCCTATAACATGATTAATACATTTTTTTCAACACTCACAGGTTACTACAGATATTAACTCATCAAATACATTTTTAACATCTGGTAATTTAAAAGTTTTGTTATTTATTTCTAGCAACGTAACCTTTAACCACATCCCTCTCCTTTAGATGACATTTCAACTACGATGTCAACAGTATTTGAAGGATTATGTTGTCTAAACAAAGTTTAAACATTCAATATTTCCCACTTTCGTTGAATGACAAACGGTCTAGTTTTAATTTTTTAACTGGGGAATATTTTCGAGTTACTTCCATTTTCAGTCACTACTATTTTTCACGTTCATGAAAAAGTAAATAACTGAATTTCTAAAACTTCGAACTTTATTTAAATAAAATATAAGTTACTTGCGGGCTGCGTGGTTATTAAAATATAATGAGCCGTTTCTATTACGGTTACGGCTATGACCGGCGTTAATCCTCTTTGGTAGTCTGTTACAACAATGAAAGATAGTGAATAATGCGATACTCGGAGAAATTTTAAGAAAAAGTTTTATACTGACCTCGTCGAAAACAATTTAAAATCAGTTACAACTATTAAATATTTACCGCTCTCTCATTTTAGTTACAATGTTTTAAGTTTCTCTTCTGACCGCATGGATAATGTAATTGTTTTCATTACATATGATATTACCATTCTTAATATTCGTTTATACAGCGTGTCCAATTAAGTCGGCACCATATGGGAAACTTTTTTATTATTAGTTTTATGAAAAAAATTTGTTCTTTATAAAAAGTTCTGCATGGTCTAAAACCTGAAATACAACCATCGGATTTAAAATTTTTTGAGCCGTATACAAGGTTTGTCGAAAAATATAAATTTTGCTCAAGAGTAAAGTACCTTTATTTTTGATAATATCGAAAAATGTTACTAAAAAAAGTTGATCAGAATTGAAAATTACGTTTAAATATGCAAGTACATCCATTTAAAGTAATTTTTAATTCTGATCAACTTTTTTTAGTAACATTTTTCGATATTGTCAAATTTAAAGGTATTTTACTAAAACTCATATTTTTCGACAAACCTCGTATACCACTGAAAAAATTTGATATTTGATAACTGTATTCTAGGTTTTAGATAATGCAGAACTTTTTATAAAGAATAACTTTTTTTCATAAAACTAATAATAAAAAAGTTTCCCATATGGTGCCGACTTAATTGGACACACTGTATATTCTTAGTATGAATTCTATCGTTTCCGTATATTCTCCCTAATGTTCTTCATTTCCTCGGTTTAAGTACAGGCAATCAAGAGCGCGTTTCTATTTCTTTGAAAGATAATTATTTATTCTTGTTTTTTGATTCTTCTTTTATGATACATCGTCACCATATGCGATCGGTTTCTCATATGTTTACTTTTTTTATTAAATTGTCCAAAGAAAAAGAAAAAAGTGGTACCGATAATTAATTTTGGTATCTTACATCTTTTTTATCGATTATCATCTGTTACTCCTTGTCTAGCAATTGCGTTTTTTTCCGGAAGCTATTCTCTTAATCTTTTATTTTATATTCTAAATTATATTCTAAATTTTGTTACGTTTAAAAGGAACAGCGGCTTCGTTGTTTTTATTCGCATAAGACAACAAGATATTGAAGTTCTAATTTATCGGCAACATCGGTTAAGTCCAACAAAGTCTCTCTAATACGTTTTGTGTGTCTTGTCAACAATGAAGAATAGCACGGCCGTCCTTGAAGAGTGGAGAAACATAAGGCAAGAAAGAAGTAGCCGCTAACAAACGCTACTACCTGTCCTTGGAAAATTGTAATTTACGGCTGCTCAAACGAGAACTGTCATTTCCTCTGACTATCGTCCATCAACGGGTGTGCTCTACTCCCATTCAGTTGTCCAGAAATATTATCTCTGATCGAACGAGTCGCCATTGTGCTAAATAAACTGCCCTTGTATAAAGATAAATTGACGGCTTTATCTTGACTAATGCCATAAATATATTGGGGGAACTCGATTCCTCATTACCAATTAATTTTTGAAGGCTATCGACCAATACTTGAGATCGAATGGTTGAACTGACAACCAGAATTCAACTTGTATATTTGAATATGCGGAGATTATTTTCGATCCTTTTTTTGGGTGTCAACGTGTAACATATTCAGAATACGACTATTTACATAAAGAATCGTATATTTTAATATTCAACTCTTCATGAGATAGTGATTAATGTCGTATTCAATATTATCCTTATTTTCTATTGAAATTTATTCAGTTAATTTGTCGAACTCATTTTTTTTACTTATTCATTTCACTTTAGTAGTTTACTTAAGATTCAGCAATTACTTTTATTCAATAAAGTATTTTAGGATATGCCACCAGTGTAGTTAACTGATATTTGATGCATGAACATTTGGAGATTTTGACACTTATTGTGACAAGCAAAAGTGACAGAAGTTGAATGTAGTGGGCCGTTAGAGTACAATTTAAGTTTAAAATACTAATCCAAAAGAATGTATAATAGAAAAATAATTTACGGGCGATCTGAGGTCGGGAAGTGGAAGGGGGTGAGTTTTTAAGGGTAGAAAACTGTTTATCTCGATGTCCGGCAAAACTACAAGTCCTATGGAAAAAAGTTAAATAGCAAAGTAGTAGGTAATAAAAAGATCTACAACTTTTGTATTTACACTTTTTTCACGTAACCACAAAATGTATGTGAAAAATTCAAACAACCAAGTTTTTGGTTTTTTATTTTTATCTTTTAAAAAAAAAACTTACCTTTTTATGTCCCAAACACACTGTAATTAATCCAAAATTCTCGCGTCAAAATATTGCTTTTTTAAAAAACTCGGTGGGCTTTTTGTTCGTTGAAATCTCTACTTTTTCGATATTAAGTCAAAATAAGGTGAAAAAATAAATATTTTAAATCAAAAAAATTACAGTGTGTTTGGGACATAAAAAGGTAAGTTTTAACCAAATTTTGTGAAAAAATTTTTTTTTGTAAAAGAAAAATAAAAAAACAAAAACTTGGTTATTTGAATTTTTTACATAAATTTTGAGGTTATGTGAAAAAAGTGTAAATACAAAAGTTGTAGATCTTTTTATTACCTACAACTTTGCCATTTAACTTTTTCCCATAGGACTTGTAGTTTTGCCGGAAATCGAGATAAACAGTTTGCTACCCTTAAAAACTCATCCCCTTCCACTTCCCGACCTCAGATCGCCCGTAAATTATTTTTCCTTTAATTTTTGTTATATTCTCTTCCTTTTCCAATGGGTTTCATCCTACTTATTTTATTTCGTTTCAAAAATCGTCGACCCTGGTCTATAAATTTAAATCGCGGGCATTTTCGAGAAATTATTTTTTATTTTTGATTAAAGAAAAGTGTAAAAGAGTATTTGGATGATACAGAAACTGTTTGTCGGTGGCATCAAGATTTTAAATTTGGTCGGAACAAGCTTAGTTACCAATTTCGTGAAGGTCGACCAACAAGCTCAAAAACGGCAGAAAACTTTGATAATCTACGAAAAATGATGATTGTACATCGTCATGTAGGGAAATTTAGTCTTTTTTTAGGCATTAATATGAAAGAGATTAATCAAATTTTGCAAAATAATTTAGATGTAATGTATATACCATATAATTTAAGAGAAGCTCAAAAATAGGCTCCAATCAACGGATTCTACTCAGATTTATTAAATTTGATTTTCGATGTCGTTAGCGGTGATAAAAGTTGAATATTATCTTATGAATTGGTTATAAAACTACAATCCACTAGTTTGGTATTTCAAAATAAAGCAATGCCAACAAAATATACTTAAAGTCGAAGCATTTCGAAGCAAATGTTTGCTTATTTTGTATCAAAAACTAAGCGTGTCGCTACTATCGTTTTAGAAAATCACAGAAGAGTGAATGCTGAGTTGAACACAACAAAAGTAGTCACTGAAATGAGAAAAATCTATAGAAAACGTCGCATCATTCTGCAAATATTTCCAAAAATCAAATATAAATTATGACATTATGACAACTGGTTAATTTAGATGAAAAAGTGCATAGATTGTCAAGGGAAATATTCTGAAAAGTAATAAAGCCACTTGAAGTATTTTGATAAAAGTGAATTCGTTTAACGCTAACGATTAAATAGATATTAAGTAAGGCCACTGTAATGTTGGATTATTTTGTATCAATAGTGAAAAAAATTTATACAAGTACCAACTTTGTCTTATACGTCCCAGGAATTTTTAATACAGTATACTGAGTAAATGAGACAACAAAGTGTTTCTGTCTTACGCACATATTAATTAATTATTCTATAGCAAAACTATCCCTATACATATAATTCTTAAAATCAAATTTTAGGATATTTTATATCTTAAATATATAACAAAATCGTTTTTCAAATTATGCACATTATTTTTTCATATTTGAACTTATTAAAATACAATTAAATCGACTACCAACTGAGGTAAATGTCTTTTCAATTAAATTGAAACTCATCGGCACACTTTACGAAGTGACTAATATCTAGAAACAGGTGGAAATGAAAATGGAGCGTAGCTGAATAATTTTGTTTGCTGAAGCAATGGAAACTTGCTTAATTAACCACTAGATTGATTTGGTGAAACGAAAAGGAAATAAAATAAAATTGTTAGTTAAACGTTCGTTAAATATTAAGTTTTATACAACAGAAATAAATATTTTATCAAGCTTAATAAATAAAGTAAAGAAATCAAATAATAATTTTTTTTCTAGAAAAATTCATCGACGGTAAAAAAATTTCAATCAATACCAAAACGATTTCGTCGAAATACCTGTCGACTGTCAAACAAATTACTATTAAAAAATTAATTGACAAATATTTTACTATTTGGTTAAAAGTTACAGCACCCTTAAATAAATTGATGACACAAGTCAAGATAAAAATGGTAATTTATCACTTACCGAGGGTAGTTTTAAGGTTCTGGGCAATAATAGCGTTTATATTCATTTAACTTCTGATAAGATAATTTCAAAGATAACCCGAAATTTAAAAAATTATTATTAAATTTACAATTTTAATTTAAGATAATAATATTAATTTATAAATGTAAACGGTAAAATAAACACAAAATTTTACGATTTTCTTTTAAATATTCATATGAGAACTGTTTCACCCTTTGGCATTGTTTGATAATAATATTAAAGAAATTGACAGGCATTTCACATACAATTGTCCTAATAGTGTTTAACAAAGTTTTGGAAAATTGTGGAATTTTATAAGTTTTATCTTTTACATTCATAATATATAGAATCCACAAAGTAAGGGTAGAAACAATCATTGTAATAATTAATTTAGTTGTGTATCTGTGTATCTGTGTAAGTGACATTTACCAACTGAGGATTTAAGCTAAATAGATTTCACGTTATAATTTATGTTTAATTATTTTAGTGAAAACGCATTTGCAAGGCAAGTTATATGTTATGTATCAAATAAAATAGCATTAGTAAAAGGGGAAATAAAACAATATTCAAATACGATACGTTTTATGATTCAAAATAAACATTTAATTGCTCCAATTTAAGTATACCGATTTGTGAGAGCTACAAAAAGTGTCAAATTTTAATTACAGAACGAAATAAACCAGTTAAAGAAAGAAGCTTATCAACTTTATCAGAATAAAATTAGAAAAACTATAAACCTAAAGCAGATTAAGATCATTCACAAACTTTTGTCTTCTTCTCTTCATTTAGAATAATTTAATACTGACAGTTTAACAATTTGATGAGGAACGTAAAAGGTGTATGTATGTCTGTGAATAAAATTTTATTAAACTTGAAGCTGACAGCTCAATGTTAAAGAAGGCGTAAGCAAACAGGAGACAGCAGATTGTGCGAAAGATAACGAAGATAAGATATGAAAGATTTTATTTATGCATTTGCCGACGAGTAAGAGTTAAAGAAAAATAAATACTTTAATCCTCATCAAAAATAATAGTACCGCACGTTAATTATGAGGATTTTTATTACCAGATTAATTGGTCTGTCAAAATAAATATGTCACATAAAAATTAAGGGTATTTGGCGAAATAGTCATGTGAAAGTATCAGCTGTTTCTGGATATCTATGCATTTCCGAATCTTTCCTTGCCAATGTTAATGGGTTCTTCATTATCATGTCTCATTTCCAAATTATTCACCATTATAAAAGTGAATTGCATTAGGACATATTTTTATATTAGATAGATACAAAACAAAATATTTCTGTAGCTTTCTGAAAGAATTTATTATACAATTTGTCTCCCTAAGTTGGAATCATATGGAAAACTTTTTTATTATTAATTTTAGGAAAAAAAGTTATTCTTCATAAAAAGTTCTGCGTTATTTAAAACCTAGAATACAGTCATCAAATATCATATTTTTTCATTGGTATACGAGGTTTGTCAAAAAATTAGAGTTTTACTCAAGAGTAAGGCACCTTTAAATTTGACAATATCGAAAAATGTTACTAAAAAAAGTTGATCAGAATGAAAAATTACGTTTAAATATGCAAGTACATCCATTTACATTAATAAAATTATTTTTAAAACGTATGTCTACAATAATGCAAATTTAACTGTAGTGCACTTATTACGCGTTTTAATTGCAAGATTATCAGAAAACATCGAAAAACTAAAAGTTTATCATGTGTTTCGTAATCACAAGAGATAAATGTTCATTCAAAATAGAAATATTAGTAAAAAATAAAATAATCTGAAGTTTTAATGTAAATGGATGTACTTGCATATTTAAACGTAATTTTTAATTCTGATCAACTTTTTTTAGTAACATTTTTCGATATTGTCAAATTTAAAGGTCCTTTACTCTTGAATCAAACTCATATTTTTTGACAAACCTCGTATACCACTGAAAAAATTTGATATTTGATGACTGTATTCTCGGTTTTAGATAATGCACAACTTTTTATGAAGAATAACTTTTTTTCCAAAAATTAATAATTCCAACTTAGGGGGACATATTATATACTACGCAAAATATTATATTAAATCTGTTTCTTAAATTTATAATGAGAAACTTTTTTTGAAATGCAAACAAGTGAAAACAAGATCAAAGAAGATATGGGATACTAATTATCCGAACAACGTCACGCACGTTCTCCTCAATTCAAAGTGAAAACCCATTTATTTTTGTATAATTCGTAAAGCAAACGAAATATCATAAATTTTAAAAAGTCCAACTTTATTGGCATACATTTGAGTATCCATCTTTTTTATAGTAGCTTGAAAGATATGTCGAGAATGGTGGGTTGAGAAAAGAAAGAATCCATCCAAGACATGATTATTGAATGTCGAAACATAAAAAAATAGATGTATAATAAGTCCGACTTGACTTTCTGTAACAGCGACTTTGTTAGCACATTTTTATCTTTTACCGCAGATACTCTAGCTCTTTAATCTAATCTAAACTATCGTTGACCTTACCTATAAAAAACCCATCTAACCTAACCTTGGATTACCAGGCTAAACTAAACGGAAAAGGCCTTTAACCAGAAAACTATCTAAGTAATTTGCTAAAATACGAGTATCAATAGACAAGAATTATTCAGTCACTGAACTGGGTAAATATAAAAGGCGAAATATAAATATTTAAGGTTAAAATTATATATAATTTTGTATCTATGTGTTATTTTTTTAGATATTCTTAAAATGCGTATAAATTCTTGGGTTAAAAATATTGATGTGAATCTTTTTCTATTATAACATTTTTTTGGAAAACAATAGTGATTCAAGCGAAACATATAGTTTTACAAACTTTTGTGTTTTGTACCCTGTAAAATTTTGGAAAACTTATAGTATATTACGTGAAAATGCTGAATAAATATTGAGAGGAAACTCAATAAATATTAATCATTTTATTGCTTTTATTTCCTACTCCAAAACAAATATAACTAAAACTACTCACAATAAATATGGAAAGATAAATAATACTTTGAATTTCCACAGTCTTCCAAAGCGTTTTAATATACAGGGTGCGGCATTAGTTATTTTTTATTTATTTATTTACACAAAGTGAAGGCAGTCTTGAGATTGACATTTTAAAATTAGTCCCAAATATACAGCAACGCAGTGCCAGACAAAAATTTTGTTTTATTAAATTCAAAAAAAATGTGATTTTCAGGTGGCTGTAGATCCTTTATTAAACATAAACATCAAGTATGATACATCGTTGAAATTAGCTTGGTAAGAAGTTTAGAAAATTGTAAAAATATACGGGGTGTTCCATTTAAAAAAACAAAATTTTTGTCTGGCACTGCGTTTCTGAACACACTGTATATTTGGGCCTAATTTTAAAATGCGAACCTCAAGACTGCCTACACTTTTTGTAAATAACTTTTTTTGATATCTCCTTTAATAACGGATTTATCGTACTTCGACGCACTAATGCCGCACCCTGTATATTCCGGTCTAAAATATGATTCTAAATGACGAATCAGTATGAAATTTCTATCGTTGTATCAAACATCCTGTATACAAAGGGGCATTATTGCTACGTTGCAAATGCTAGAAATTGGTAAGTTGGTTAACTAAGAGAAAAGTTGTATATTAACGAATTGAATGATTCGCTGACATTCCAAATATTCTAATTATTCTCTGAAAGAAATCAATAGTGTTGATTCAATGATTTTTTCCAAAATCAAAAATTCGAGGTAATCAAATAAAATAAAAAGAATTTATTTAAATGTAAAAGATAAAGTACACTAATCTTAAAATTCCACGATATTCCAAAAAATTTTAAATATTCTTGTGAAGGCAGCCAATTTTTTTCAAGTTACGAACGAAATTAAGAAAATAAAATCAACCTATTATATTTTTCGGTTAGTTTTTTAATATGTAGGTCACAAAGCACAATATACAGACAAAGTGAAACGAGCAAAAAGGTTTATATATCGAAATGCTGTTCTCGAAACGTAATTTACTCGTATTTATTTTTATTCCCTAAAAAGGCCAATTTCGAGAACCGCCTACGATCCCGTTATTTTAGGAAAAGATGAAACTAGGGCTGACACCCAATTAACTTTCAGTCAAATTTCGCACTCGGAACCGAAAAAGGAAACGATTTTAATCAGGATAATTAAATATTTCAAGGGAGAGTCGATGTTTTCCGACACAGCAAGCACCCATATCGATTTAAAATCAACCTGACAATTTAAACGTAAATTAACCTCTCCTTTATAAATTATTGTTTCGGCCCAATTGGAAAGTGGGTCGAAATAATTGACAATTAAGAAAATATACCTTGTTACATAAAACCAATTTACGTGCTAATTGGATGCAGTTCATTTGCTTTTATAACACTCGGAATTATCGTTTAGACTGTGATTTTGCTTATGGTTTATTAGTTAACTCTCTACATATTACAAAAATATAAAGCAACGGATAAATGCCCTTGTTGAACTTAGGGATGAAGGAATATTTAATTAACAAAAGCAGTAAAAATAGCTTTCTTTGGTTTATACTTATAATGCAGAGCACACAATTCTATGAATACGAGTATTTAAGAATTTGGAAAAATCCAGAAATAAAAGTTGACGCGACCTCTCTTTGTTTAATTTGATCTTTTATTATGAATTGGAATTTTTTTCAGATGTGTCCACGTATGAATATTTTGAATTTCATTATATGATCTTATTTGTTTCCTAAATATACTACATTTCGGTTATTTAAGGGACTTTCTAGCTTTTACTATTTAGAACATAACAATACTGTTTTTCCTTTTTCCAGATTTCCAGATTTTGATTGTAGCGGAAATATACTCTTTATTGGTTGCACTAACAACTCATGTGACTTTTTTTTAAATGAGACAGTCTGCCAGGTGACACCTAATTGGAAAGGGTACTCAAAGGGGAATTCAGAACTGTGTTTGGTTTTCGAATACCACCCGAAATTAACGAAAAAAAAATAATTTTGAAAATATTAGTGTTTTAAAAAAAACACATATAATAAAATAAAATGAATGTAAGATGCTCAAAATGTTGTTTTGTATGTCCTGACAAACAATACCCCAATCTTATATACTACTATTACTACTACTTAGATCTTCTTCAAAATCATGTAACGCCGTAACTAAGAAATTTGTATCCCAACACAAGAAATCCACATATACAGATTCGGCCTGAATATTTTATGGTCATACATGAATCCATCCGAATGTTAAAGAATACGTTATGAAAGAGAGAGAACGTATTACTAATATCTTGAAGTAGGGATACATCGAGGTGGGAACATCGTTCCAGTCAATTTGATAATAACGTACCGACACATCGGTACCCGCTGCTTAAAATTTTCCCTATATCTTTTCAGGTACTTTTTGAAACTGTACAGTTCCAACAAGATGGAGTCCTAATGCATTACCATGGTGATATCCGTCAATACCTTGACCTACTCTTTCCAAATCGTTGGATTGACATGTGAGGACTACTGGAATGGTCAGCGAGGTCACCACACCTTAATTCCCTAGATTTTCTTTTGAGACTATCACAAAACCGCTATTTATATACTACCTGATTTAAATGACTTCAAGATTAGATTAGATTTATCATGCCACAGATGTTAAACAATGTTTTATTTAATACTAGGCTGTTGCCAGAACATGCAAAGGAGAAAGAAAAAGGAACGTAAATGAATATACTTTGCGAGCCAATTAAGTTTTTCTTTTTCGGCGCGGAACAACCAAAGAAAACTAGGTAACAAAGCTGTAAGCACTGTTCTAAAATTTCATGTTGAAGTACATGAAGAACCACACGAGATCTTCAACATTCGCAGTGATCGCTCAAAAATACTAATCTAATCGTTGATTTTCTAGATATATATTTTGTAAAATTTTAACAATAACTCAGTTGATATTCGTCGATCGCGCTGAACATGAACATTTACAAAAACGATTTTTGTGTGCCTATAATGTAACAGAATGTGTCTTAAATACAAAGGACTAACAATTTCGGAATATTAGTAAAGATTAATTTGGAGAATCAAACAAAACCTGAACACAAATAGGAATAATACATAAGGTATATAAAATCCGATGTGGTGCGCCTCTGGCTATTACTTACATATCTCGTTTAATTCCTAAAATCGAAAGTCATTGGAGAAGATGTAAAAGTTCAGCATGGACCACGAATCAATCGTTGTCCATATTGATGACATGAGAAAAGAAAAGGTTAATCACCGAGGTTCGTATTGCCGGGACCACACATGTAATTTAATACCCAAAGAAAGAGAAGATTATACTACACTCTCGACACGTTTTCAGTTCATTCGAACTTCTAAATAATCCTAGATTGAATGATTTTTCAATTTTTGTGCACACCATTTTCTGGATTTCATATAAAATATGAATTATCCTGAATTGTCTATTCATTCACAATGTGCGTCAGTTGGACTAATGTTCTTAAACGACTACTAATCGTGACTAGGTAAAACAACACCAATTCAAAAATTATAGAAAAGTATATCCTAAAAAACCTAATAACAACGCTCATCTGTTTTTTTTTGTTGCTTCACTAAAATTGATAATTTCAAGTGCTGCATGCAGAAACCAGCCAAAATTTGTTCCATTACCGGCATCTGTGATCGACAAATCTTTATCTAATATCAAAAAGTAGTATAGCTCTAATTTATTATTTTAATTTTAGAAATGACGCATTATTATGTATAAAACAAAAAACGATTTTTTTTATAGGACAATAGATCTCAGTTATTTTTCCAAATTTCCACAATCGAATTTTTGTCGATGAACCCAACTAAATAAAATGGTTAGTTTTTAATATAAAATATATTACAGTTGAAAAGTTACCGTGTTTTTTTTTTCATTTTCAATGATGTCAACGCATTGGAAAGCAAAAAATACCATTTCTATTTCATAAACATTTTATTATTCGTTTATCAAAACGTACATATCGGTTATTCAAAATGTGGACCAAAAGTCTGGAAACTGCCAATTAGCTCGTAAATTGCTAGTTCGAATTCTACAAAATTTGGGATAAGCTATTTTGGGATACGAAGATTCCAGATTTGACATTTGCAATGATGCTAGATTTGCAGTTTCTCTGATAGTATTAGTCACTTTGGTTTTTTAAATACATCATCCAGTATATTCAGTCATTTTTGGAATGTTCTCTTCAATATGAGTTCAACCATATGTAACACTCTGTAGGCCTCCACGTTCACCTGATTTCAATCCTAAAGATTATTTTTAATGGGTATACTTGAAAAATTCAGTTTACAAAACTAAACTAAACTAAAAATGTTGTTATAGTTCAAACGGCAAATCTAGCAACATTGCATATGTCACATCTAGAATCTCCAAATCCCAAAATAGGCTAATCCCAAATTTTGTAGAATTCGGACTAGCAATTAAGTAGATAATTGGCCGTTTCCAAACTTTTCGTCCACTATGTATATAAATAAATGGTTTTGATACTTAATAAAGAGGGTTGCCTTCATAGGTGACATATGAAACGTCATCCCACATGTGAATTCATAGATTTAATGAGCTCCATTGTAAGAGCATCCCAGAATGATCTATAGATGAATTTTTCAGCTATTAACGTATATATATTTTTTTTAATAATGATAAGATGACCATGTAGACTTAAGAAAGCCTCCAGGTCCATAATGTACTGATTTTAAAACACAAACATGAGTAATTGCACTACATAGTGCCTGTAATTATTGACCCGGTTGCCGGAGTAGCTTTAAAATAATGCTCTAGCTCTGCTTGTTGTTGGCCGTGAACAAAAACTAAATTGCTAAATTACTAAGCATTATTTCTTCTGATTCCATCAGGTAAGTTGATTATTAGAGTCTAATAATTTACTAATTTGCTTAGTTGTGTTGATTGTTAATAACCGCCAGCACGTGAAAGATGACCGATCGTTAAGTTGTTTAAAGTTACGGTCTAATAAAGAAGAAAATTAGTCGTAAGTTCTTCAGTAGGAGTGATTTTATATTGATGTATAAATACTCTCAATAATTCATTTAGTTTTGTTTTCGTAATTTATTGAAGGACAATAAGAATGGCACACCACTAAAGTAAAAACACATCAACCTCTTTGTCTGAGCAAATTCGTTAAAGTCTAATTTAATTCTGATCTACAAATTACGAGCTGGTGTATCTATAAAACAAGATTATATATTTCCTTAATTTTATTCAATAGTAATGACGACTTTCAGTATTTCGTTTAATGTGAGTTTCTTTATGTGGCAATTTTTATTAAGTATATCGAGTAAGCATGATGATATTACATTAAAATAATAATCAACAGAGGATAAGGAAGCTCGGGAGAGAACTAAGCAAACGTAAATATCGAAACTCGCAACGTTTCACAGCTGTATTGTAGGAAAGTTAGTGGAATCAGTAAGTAGTTTTTGCTTCACAAGTTAGATCTAAAGATACTACTGTCTCCTACAATATAATTACCAGTATTTTTTTTACCAACTTCGTAAAGTCCCTTACTGTCATATCGTAAGTGTCTGTTAATATTAAATCACTCCAATATATTAATTAATATTTTTTGGCCAATTTCATAAAGTCCCTTACTGTCATATCGTAAGTGTCTGTTAATATTAAATTACTCCAATATATTAATTAATATTTTTTTGCCAATTTCATAAAGTCCCTTACTGTCATATCGTAAGTGTCTGTTAATATTAAATTACTCCAATATATTAATTAATATTTTTTTGCCAATTTCATAAAGTCCCTTACTGTCATATCGTAAGTGTCTGTTAATATTAAATTACTCCAATATAGTAATTAATATTTTTTTGCCAACTTCATAAAGTCCCTTACATTCATATCGTAAGTGTCTGTTAATATTAAATCACTCCAATATATTAATTAATATTTTTTTGCCAATTTCATAAAGTCCCTTACATTCATATCGTAAGTGTCTGTTAATATTAAATCACTCCAATATATTAATTAATATTTTTTTGCCAATTTCATAAAGTCCCTTACTGTCATATCGTAAGTGTCTGTTAATATTAAATTACTCCAATATAGTAATTAATATTTTTTTGCCAACTTCATAAAGTCCCTTACATTCATATCGTAAGTGTCTGTTAATATTAAATCACTCCAATATATTAATTAATATTTTTTTGCCAATTTCATAAAGTCCCTTACTGTCATATCGTAAGTGTCTGTTAATATTAAATTACTCCAATATATTAATTAATATTTTTTTGCCAATTTCATAAAGTCCCTTACTGTCATATCGTAAGTGTCTGTTAATATTAAATTACTCCAATATATTAATTAATATTTTTTTGCCAATTTCATAAAGTCCCTTACTGTCATATCGTAAGTGTCTGTTAATATTAAATTACTCCAATATATTAATTAATATTTTTTTGCCAATTTCATAAAGTCCCTTACTGTCATATCGTAAGTGTCTGTTAATATTAAATTACTCCAATATATTAATTAATATTTTTTTGCCAATTTCATAAAGTCCCTTACTGTCATATCGTAAGTGTCTGTTAATATTAAATTACTCCAATATATTAATTAATATTTTTTTGCCAATTTCATAAAGTCCCTTACTGTCATATCGTAAGTGTCTGTTAATATTAAATTACTCCAATATAGTAATTAATATTTTTTTGCCAATTTCATAAAGTCCCTTACTGTCATATCGTAAGTGTCTGTTAATATTAAATTACTCCAATATATTAATTAATATTAATAGATATGAAACGAATTTTTTTGTGCTTCTAAGAAATTTTGATGAATACTGAATATTTTTTATCGGAATGTAGGTTGTTAGTCAAGTAAGATGATTAAATCAGTGTCTGGTCGATATAAAGATTTCGCAATCGACGGAAACTTTCGACAGGTGGAGCCGTTTTGATCGGGCAGCAGGATCCGGAGTGAATGACGAACGTGCTTCTCAGCACTGACCGGGGATTACGTCTAATAAATCACTTATTACGCCTTTGGCAACGTACCGTAAACGTTTAGATATACGAGTGTGTGTATGTCGATAATCTTGCTCTACATCTTCGTGGACACGCTGAATGCCATTGCGTCGACATTGCAGACAAATTTAGTTCGTGCTCTATTGATGTAATATCACTAATATTACGAATGGCAAACGGTGCTCGACGTTCTTGTTAGAACAAGAATTACCTATTACATTTATTTTTGGTATACAGTATAGTAGACCAGAGACGATAATTTTTCAAACGAAATAAAATAATAGTAGGATGAAACCCATTGGAAAAGGAAGAGAATATAACAAAAATGAAAGGAAAAATAATATACGGGCGATCTGAGGTCGGGAAGTGGCAGGGGGTGAGTTTTTAAGGGTAGAAAACTGTTTATCTTGATTTTCGGCAAAACTATGGAAAAAAGTCCTATGACTTTTTTTTTAAATCAGATATTTTGACGCGAGAATTTTCGATTGAAAATTAGGGTGCTTTTTCGATATTATGCCAAAATAAGGTGAAGAAATAAATATTTTTGTAAAAGATAAAAATAAAAACCGAAAACTTGGTTATTTGAATTTTTCACATAAATTTTGTGGTTATGTGAAAAAAGTGTAAATACAAAAGTTGTAGATTTGTTTATTACCTAAAACTTTTGCCATTTAACTTTTTTCCATAGGACGTAGTTTTGCCGGAAATCGAGATAAACAGTTTTCTACCCTTAAAAAGTCACCTCCTTCCACTTCCCGACCGCAGATCGCCAGTAAATTATTTTTCCTTTCATTTTTGTTATATTCTCTTCCTCTTCCAATGGGTTTCATCCTACTACTATTTTATTCCACTTTTTACCATTTTCAAAGGCTTCAGCCCTGGTCTATAGTTCAGTTGGAAATATACCGTTGATTAAACCCCATTGTGTAGACCTCAACACCTTCAAAGCGCAATAAATGGGGCGGCTTGAAAATATAGTTGTGTGCATATTGATTTATTGTTATTATGAACTGAAAATACATTTTAAACTAAATGAAAATAAAATGGATTAAAAATAATATTTTATTTTATTAGCAACGATATAATAGTACAATAGAAATTAGTGGAATAGTGAAATACTGATTTATTCATTTCAATAAAAATTAAGTTTTTACAATACTAGAAAGTATATAGATTTTTACAGGTTATTATAATTAAAATTCGCAATGTTAAAATTTAGACTAGATACTACAAGATTAAAATTAAGTTTGAGATGATGCTATTTTTTGGTGTATATTTTTAAGAAAACAGTGTTCAAACCAATGTTGTGCGTCTTATGCGTCAGTGTCTTTGGTGGTAATCTAGAGAAGAATTTGTTGTTTTTAGGGATGTAAGTAAATAAAATTTGTACTCCGGCTCTGCCTGAAAAGGTGGTAAACTTGAAACATTTTATGGCCAAAGGTATAATTTGTCAAAAGGTCAACGGCATCATTTTAACCATACTATACATTTACTTTTGATATTCAGTTTCTGAAGGGAAACGTTCATACCTTTTTATACGGGTAGGTAGACTCCCTCACTGGGGGATTTAAAAGTATGTTTGGAGTGGTTAGGACGATCAACATGATTTGGAAAATATTATTGACTAAACAAGATAATTTAATATTAGCATTTAAACCATTATATAGATTAACGGCTTGATTCAACTATAAAGTGCAATTGCTTGGCATATATAAAAGACTGGTTCGTTAAATTAACTTACTGCTGAGATAAGCATGTCTGTTTATACATTTTTGGCAACTAGAGAGTATTTAAATAAATGTGTACATTCAACTAATTTAACCTTGTAATCGTTCCTCATACGTGTTAAGATTAAACACTATTTTTATAAAACTATTACGTATCATTTGAAGAAAACTGGCATTTATGCTAGTAATGTGTAGATAAATACTAAGTCTGTAGAAACAATTTGGAAAATACCTAAGCTTTCACCGAGTTTACTTTCTGGTCCTTTATTTAACATTTACTTGTTTGAAAATAATAGACGTATCCTCAAGCAACATTCTTGTGAAAGACATTGTATATGTTTAACAAATCTTAATTTCTCGTCGAATGGCAACTTAGATTTTCTGCGCAAACGATAGAGAATATTAAATTATCACTAATTTTCATTGTTAAGCTACATTTAGTATTTATTCCGTGAAGTGAATTCCCAAAAATTATAACTTTTAATTCTGGTTTCTTGAAAACTTTATTGGTGAAAAACTTCGTTCCAATATTTTCGAAAGAAGAAGAAGAAATAAACTAATTGTATCAATTGGAAAATACAGTAAGATTTGAAATTGGAGATTCAATTAAATGGACAATAGGAACATAAATAATTTTTAAAGTTAAATAATCTATGAAATGCATACAAAATTTATTAATTTATTAATCTGTAAAGGCACCTGCATTTATTGGGCTTAAGATGTGGATTTTTTTGGTTTATTAAACTGGGATCAATTATTTGAGTTGAACTAGATTAATTGATATAAATTGAAATTTATTTGACGTGGTAGTTGTTATCCAATGCCAAGAAGCTCGGGATTAACTAGTATTTTATGTTACACGAAAAATGACAAAATATCATTTATCTATCCTAGAATCTAGTGATTTCTATCTCTAGTGTTTAGGCGATTTGTATATTAGTATATTTAGTAGCGCTGTTCTTCAACATTTCCTCTTTTACTATGTTCATTTTTAAATATCTATATTTTTCTGTATTGGAAATAAACCAAATCTCCCCAACATTTTCACGTCTCATATTTCCCAATGACATATTTGCTACTGGAAAATATAACGCTCCTATAATGTTTAATACTTTCTAAATATACATTTTTTACAGAAAAAAGTATTATTATTTTTACATTAGAAAAAAGACAAGCAATTTCAAAGAAAAATGATCAATAAACGACTTTCATGTATATTTTTTATCGTTGTAATAACCGCATTGCACCTACCTGAATATTGATCTCTTGTTGGACTCTCCAACTTTATTTATACGTTATATACTAATAAATACTTCCCACTGTAATACTTGACAATAAAATCTAGGAAAATTAACTGCTCTTGCTTTAAATTTTACTGTTTTGTGTTATAATTTTTAATTTATTTTTATGTTTCATTACAAAACTGAGTGTATTTCTTTATATAGATTATTATAAAGGTAATAAAAACTATAGAAATTCATTGTGCAATAATATTCTACATTTTAAACTTCCTTTATTAATGCAATCTATTCAGAGTATTTTAGATTGAAACCATGGAATCTTCATAAGAAGAAAATTTACTAAAACATTAATAATTGCTTTTACTATATTTAAAATAAACTTTAAAATAAACAACAAACAAACAAGGAAGTATAGAACATATCAAAGAACTTTTGAGAAAAAATTGGTAATTAATTGGATTCAAGAAAACAAAAGTTCGACATAAAATATGAAAAAATATCAACTAAATTTCTATTTACTGATTTCTTTCATACACCTGACATTACTAATTCTATCTCTATTTTATTAATATGTATAGTGCTGCAAAATAATTAATAGTTTAACATTTGTGAGCGATACAGCGGCAGTCAAAAATAATGAATCAATCAATTTCGGAGAAGATTAAATAGCTGATTTATCTATTGCTATAGGACGAATGAAGTCCTTGAGTGACTAAATCTAAATCCCTTTGTTACTTCTTGTGCACACTTATCTGTATCTCTTTGAGATGCAAAACGGAGTTTCTGTGTTTATTTGTTCGGAAAGAGCTGCTCTTCGCCTCTTAAATACTCGTTCTTCTACTAAATTAATTTTGAATTCATTGTAGATTCCCCGGAGGCAATCTTCGAGGGCAATTGCAAAGATTCTCTCTCGCTTTTGGCGCACTTGCCTTTATTAAAAATATGGACATGAATAGTACATTTACTCGATAAATACACTGGTAAAATGTCTTCGTGTTATCAAAAATTTAATAATCCATAATACTAAGAAAATTCTGAGGTATTATTTTCAAAATATATACAAGTGTACATAGTTAACCTGAAGTAAATATCGTCTACAGCAATTTTTTGCAAAACTCATCAGACACCACATGCACAGTTTCTTCTAATGTAAATTTTGAATTCACGGTTTAGTTGTTGCTAAAATACAGTTATTTCAATACAGATTAGTTGACTTCATACCAAAGTAAAAGATTCGTATATCGAAGCGAAGGTTTGTTTAATTGTGTTTTTTAAAATTAAATACCATGGTTTATTCCATTGCGGAAATGGTAGATATCATTGCGTTTTATTTTATGAACAATAAGTGTGCAAATGTAACGACTCAGTTATTTAATGAAAAATATCAAGATAAACAGGTCAGTAGGAAGTATGTTCTAGAGTTAGTGAAAAAAGTTCAAGAGACTAGAAATGTAGCTAATAAAAAACGAGAAAATAGACAGAGTGAAGTTGTAGTTTCGGGACATGTTCATCTAGATCCTATCAGTTTTTTTTTTTCGCTTGCGAATACCATGAAGACATTTTCTCCCTAAATGTGTTTATTTGAGAAAAGCCTTTTACATGACATCTTTTTATCAGTGTAGAGCATTTGCGGACAAGGTAGATAACTAAATTTAATAAAGAGATCAGTCATGCTGAAAAACTGTTCTGGAATGAAATCCGTTAATGAACCACTTGTTATTAAGAAGAGTAAAGAAGTCGCGTTAAACATTTTTGTACTTTATGTTTTCCAGAAACTCAATTTAATATCATAAAATGATGAAAATGTAAAATTTCAAGTTAAATAATCTATTTGAATACTTTTCTTTTATTTCGTTTATTTTGAGAAAAGAAATAGCTAAGAGTTTAAGATTTATACAAATAATGTCGAGCCTTAATGAGGAAAATTGGAATAAAAAAATAGCTGATGTCTACTTAATTAAACACATTTTACATCCACTAAAAACTATGCACGAAAGTAAAGCAACAATAAACTAAGATTTAAAAAATGATTTTTTATTTTTCTGTCAAATAGTGTTAAATGTGATATAAGATATATTCGTATATTTTATTTTTAAAAAACAATTGTTTTTAAATAATTACCGTAATTAGTATGTATTTTGCAAACTAGGCGAAATATACAATAAAAAAAAAGATTACTCCAACTGTCATAGAAATGAATAACGTAATAAATACTAACATTTTTTTTTTCATTAAAAATGAAATTCCAAAATGTTCAAAGCTCTTTAAAATCTAAAATACGGAAAATATATTATTTTTGAATATTTATTGTAATGTAAAGTAATGTTTCGTTCTAATTTTTTAAAAGTAAGCTGTTGATTTAATTGTCAGATGAGAAATTATAGATAATGTTCTATGAAATATTTTTAATATTGTTGTTATTCTGTGTTCTATGGTGAATAAAAAAAGCGATATCCGAAAGTAAAGATGAGAATCATTCCCCTAAGAGTTACATTAACGATTTGATAATAAAGTTATTACTATATATTTAATAAACTTTCAGTTTTGTAAAGTGATAAAATGCTCAACACTAAATATCGAAATACAGTTTTATTAAATCAAGACTACATAGATCTCTTTTCTTTAATCTGTTGGTTACTTTTTGGACTTTTGGAGTAAAAAAATAAATAATACTTCTTTCTAAGATCACTGTGGATCACCAATTTGATGTGAATTTTAATGTAATCTAACTTAAAACGTACTCACCTTCATTTTATCAGCCGGAAATAAGTATTTTATCGCAAAATGGGACACAGTCGTACGATATGAATTTTCCTTATTCATGACGAAATTAAACATGTCTGCAGGCAAATAAATGGTATTTAGCGAATTAACTTAATTTTTATATACCATTTATATGACAAAAGTTTAGATACTTTGTTTGTTTCTTAAAATAATGTGATCGTAGAAAAAATCTTGTGTGCATTTTTTGTACTAGTAAAATAATAGGCTAATTCTGCAAAACGTGTTACGTGTTTATACGCTTAAAAAAATATATTTTTTAGTTAGATAAACATTTTCCTAGTTACCAAATGTTTGTGATACACCTTTATCTAAGTATGTAAACTCACCTAAAACAATATATTTTTAATAGTAATTAAAATAAGCACTCAATTAGGCTAACAATTACTATATACAAAAATCTATTCTATTTATCGATAATTAATGTTTTCAAACCCCAAAGATTTAATGGCATCATAAAGATCAGGTAAAATCCTTATTGTGTAAATAAATGCAGGTAATGTTATTAAGTATATTATGGTCGGACCACAATTAACTAAATTGGTGTATTCATAGATCGAACACTTTACTGTAATAGTAGGGTAGGAAAAATTACACTGTAATTATACATAATTACGGTTTCGTCAAATTCTACATGAAGATCCTGTTGCAAAAATAGTTATGTTAATTTATTACACTAAATCATCGAAATAGACATATTGCTTGGAAAAACTGTTCGATGATCGTTTTGGCGAGTTATTTTTTGATTTGATAATTGACTATACTTCATTTGTACATTAAAAAAACGTTCGTTTCCAAAATAAATTTTATTAAAGTTATTAAATACAAGAGAATGGATTAATTTTAACAAGTTTGTGAATTTTATTGATTAACGCTGACAATTGCAAAGCCATAAATTGAATTTCACTTTTGGTTCGACACGTGTCCCAAACGTTAGTTTTTTCAAATGTCGTAGGCAAACGAACATTTCCCAAACATAGTTGTGGTTCTATGAAATTGTCAGTTAACCCCGGCGTTAATTGTCGTGTAACTGTTGATGACAAAAGCCCACAAAGGCCAACAATGCCAACGGTACGATTTTCTTCGTTTAATTAATGAAATTATTATTTGAGCCGTTGGCTCGGATAAATGTATAATTTAATGTTCTTGCTCGTTGCTCTTAATTAAATTACGAATTTTTATGCCAACCGCAAAAGTCACTGGCTCATATGTATACGACAAATTTGTGCTTTAACTTAGTTTCTTGGTTATACCGCTAATTTACTCGACGAAATTAATTCTAATGAGTTATGTCCGACGATGAAACAATAATTTGCAAGTAAACTTGAAAACACCGAGTATGCAACTTCGCTAGGGGGGGTTTCTATTAATAACTAATAACTTACAAAAAGTTTTTGCGAGCGGGATTCAAGTATTTATAACTGAAATAGAAACTAACTTTATATGTATAAATGCATATATAACTATTATGTTAAAACATATAAACGGGATTCTGTGTGCTGCCAACATCTAACATTCATGTGATTCCAGAGAAAATTAGGACACACATTAAGTTTTGTATATAGATAACTAAAGATATACACGAGCCTACAAGAAATAAATTTAATAACAATAATAATAATAAAGGATTTTTGATAAGGTAACTAGTTTAAAAGAAATTAGAAAAAAGTAGTTTAGACATATTTTCATTTTTAGTGACGGCCTTTACCAAATTTACTTTTGAGTATAAATAAATACATCATAACAGTACTTAATAAATTAAGAAATCTGTTCGAATGTCATTAAAACTACTTTTGATAATAATACTTAGACATAATTTATATGGGTGAATAGATATGTAAAAGACCTTTCAATGCCACTGTTATATTTAAAAATTTTACTGATGACGTCATCACGCTCACAAAGATGGCGTCAAAAATAAAAAGGCGACCTGACGAAGCGGTTACTTAAAAATAGAAATCGACGGGTTTCAGAATTTCCCCTAAAATCGTCGATTTACGAAATAATGAATGTATTCCTTTCATTTGGGCCATACTGTATATTACTGTTCTGTTATATCAATACTAATTTATTATCAATTATGGAAATCTTTTTATAAGTGACGTATCGGTTGTCTGCAGTCCACATATTTCTAATAACTAAAGAATAAGTAGAAATTAGGATTTCTACGATTTTCCATATTTCGCGATTTTATTAAAACAGTTAAATTGGATAGCCGTAATTAATTAGTGCGAGTCCATAATTTTTATAAAACCTTCCATTATGTGATTTTCTAAGGCAAATTGTGCTCTTCTAGTGAAAATACGAAATAAAACAATCGTAGAAAACGTAATTTACCAATTATTCTTTACTAGTTTGAAATATTTGGCCGCAATAATTAAATAGTAGCAATATTTGATTTTTAACATAAAATGATAAAAAAAAGTAGTTGGAGTAAAATCGCCAGTATGATAATTTATTAGTGATTAGTATTTAAATAGTAACACACATTCTAATATAGAGCAGTATTGATTTAACAAAAATTCGGGAAAATGTTATATTATCTTTAAAAAGTAAAGAAATGTATTGCAGAAATACTACAGCTAATATACTTTTGTGGTTTTTCTTCTAAAAGATTAAGTTAATAAAGTCGCCACGATTGAAATTAATTAATAATGATTATTCATTCGTCCACAGTCTCAGTTTCGAACAAAATTTTTATTATTGTATGGAGGCGGGTGGTCATCAATTTGAACATTTAATTCAATTAAGAAATAAATAAACAACTAAACATAATTTAAATTTTAACAAGTAATTTATTAAAAAGTATTAGGCCGAATTTTAAAATTTAAAGACTGTTGTAAAGAGAATTGAAAGTGCTTTAAAATGATACCTTACTCGACCCCTAATGCCATTTAAATATTTTGGGGTGATTGTTACCCTCGCTCGGAGGTCGAAAATACCGGAAAAAAGTGTCCCCCTTTGAATAAAAATCGACGAGTATCTGCGTTTTTTTTAAAAGGTTGACGCAGTTCCTGATAATGGCTCTGTTTCGTTTTCGTTTGGCCACCCTGTATACCTACATCTACGGAGTGAACCAAAAGTCTGGAAACGACCAATTATCTCGTAAATTGTTTGTCCGAATTTTACAAAATTTGGGATAAGCCTATTTTGTGATACTGAGATTCCAAATTTGATATTTGCAATGTTGCTAGATTTGCCGTTTCTCTGATATTATTAGTTACTTTGGTTTTTTAAATACATTACCCTGTATATTCAGTCATTTTTGGAATATTCTCTTCAATAAGAGTTCAACCATATGTAACACTTATGATTTTATGTAGTCTAGAAAGTCTTAAATAAATAAAACAGATGTCTGGCAACGCCTAATTGTCTCAATAAATTTTTTAATACAAACTATTTTCGACTACATTAAAACGTAACAATTGAAAGACAGCAACATTTTTAAAATAATGATTACTTAATCAAGTGTTTAAAATGTGCTCCATTTGTGAGTTGACAGTTCCCTAATCGATGGTAGAATGCGTCTACCACATTTCTCCACTTAATTAAGATCTTCTAGACTACATAAAATCATAAGTGTTACATATGCTTGAACTTGTATTGTAGAGAGGATTCTAAAAAGCACTGAATATACAGGGTAATGTATTTAAAAAACCAAAGTAACTAATAATATCAGAGAAACTGCAAATGTCAAATCTGGAATCTCCGTATCCCAAATTTTGTAGAATTTGGACCAACCAGCAATTTACGAGATAATTGGCCATTTCCAGACTTTTGGTCCACTCTGTATATAATTAATAGTATGTTTATACCGTGTATACTTAATACAACAATAAATGTTTGCAACAAAGAGAATTCTATAGCTAGATCACATTTATAAAGTTTTAAGCTTTGTATAAAATTTATCTTAAAACAGTTGCTTCATATTTAACGAGACAAAAAGTTATTTTTACTTGTTTCGTAAATTTATCTCTTTGAAATAAATGTGAAATGCATATTAACGTAGATAGTTGAAATTGTCTCTGAGACAATAAAGGAAACTGACATTTTTTTCGATTCAATAATGCGATATTTCAATCAGAAAGACGGGCATCGCCCAGATAAAATCTATGGATCCTTTTCTTTCAGTATTTTTTTATTCTGAATATTCCCATTTTAAGCTGCTTCGGGCGACTTCTAAATCGCCTCGGATTATACTAGAAAATAATCGATTTTTACCTGTCCGTTCGGTCTTTATTTGTCTGCGTTTTCTTTCGATTACGACCTTGAAGACGAGCACTCGTTTCATTATAGAAAACATAAATTCAGAATTATATAATAGGATAAACTGATTATGGTGTTTAGAATGAGCGAACAAGAACAGTGATTTATGTTCTGTTCATTTAATGACTGAACGTAATTCTGCAAATCGGGATCTGCCCGAATGTTTTGATTTAATCTCTATTGAAATATAAGCGCGCCTTGATTTAATAATTTTATTATTCAATTTCATTTGGGAGTTACGCTCGAATTTTAAAAAAGCGCTTCGCAGCGACTGATACAGTGATAATTAAATTTGTGAAACAATATTGATAATTTACCTACAATACGTTAATCAAAGACAATCTAAAACCGGACTGCGAGTGTTTTACATTTATTTGTTCATCTAAATGTTGGTCATGCAGCAAATTATTTATGTTTCATCAAATTTTTACTACTAATTGCTAATACGCAAGTTTGATTTTAAAAATATACAATATGTCCTCCTAAGTTGGAATCATATGGAAAACTTTTTTATTATTAATTTTAGGAAAAAAAGTTATTCCTCATAAAAAGTTCTGCATTATCTAAAACCTGGAATAGAGTCATCAAATATCAAATTTTTTCAGTGGTATACGAGGTTTGTCAAAAAATATGAGTTTTACTCAAGAGTAAATAAAGTACCTTTAAATTTGACAATATCGAAAAATGTTACTAAAAAAAGTTGATCAGAATTAAAAATTACGTTTATTTACATTAACAAAATTATTTTTAAAACGTATGTCTACAATAATGCAAATTTAACTGTAGTGCACTTATTACGCGTTTTAATTGCAAAATTATTAGAAAACATCGAAAAACTAAAAGGTTATCATGTGTTTCGTAATCACAAGAGATAAATGTTCATTCAAAATAGAAATATTAGTAAAAAATAAAATAATCTGAAGTTTTAATTTAAAACGTAATTTTTAATTCTGATCAACTTTTTTTAGTAACATTTTTCGATATTGTCAGATTTAAAGGTACTTTACTCTTGAGTAAAACTCATATTTTTTGACAAACCTCGTATACCACTGAAAAAATGTGATATTTGATGACAGTATTCTAGGTTTTAGATAATGCAGAACTTTTTATGAAGAATAACTTTTTTTCCTAAAATTAATAATAAAAATGTTTTCCATATGATTCCAACTTAGGGGGACATACTGTATATAGCTATGTGTATATATTAACAAATAGGATGTTTCAATTTTCACTTCTCGGAAAATAAAACCGATCAAGTGCAATTTTGTAACTGTAACTAAAACATATTTTGCAATTTTGCAAATTTCACATTTTATTCAAATTTTGTGAATCATGATCATATCAAATTATCTAGTAATTGCTATGATTAAAGTATTATTAATGTAGTAAATTATTTATGTCATTAGAATAATATTCCTTTACTGTATACAAAATCAGATGGGCTCTCTTTCCTATTAATTACTGCATACTTTTAGATTTTAATTTAGAATATACAGATGTGTAAATTTCATACATTAGGAGTGTCTGAGCTGCCTGTAAATATATTCTGTACTTTTTTGCGATTAAAATATACCGTATTTAAATTGTTTCGAGAATTACGACTCGCAATTCAATAAACGGATTATGTCCAATTTTATAGGCTACCATTTTTAAAGCTGTTCAAATTTATAGAGTTTAACAAAACAAATTTTTATTGAATACACATTAGTTATTGAGTTGCAGATAATGCACAAACTGAAACCGTATGTTTGATAATTCTGATTTAAAGCACCATAAACCTGTAAAGCGCACTAAAATCGATAAAATAAATGAGATTTTGGAATAATTAAGCTTAATATTTTTCCATTTTACAACTTACATACTAGAAATTCGACATGTTCATCAATTGAGACAATTGACCTTCAATAGCATCTAGTTAAAATATTGAAGACATTCATTTTCAAAACTACACTAAATAAATTGTCATTTTTAAGAGCATTTTTTTTTTAATTTTGTTCTAATATTCATATCTTAGAAAAAATTAAAACAACTACAGTCGAAGACTGGCATTAATTAGTAAGTAACGGTAATATTATTATTATTCTAGCTTGACACCTGAGATTCTTATTAATTATTTGTTATATGCTAATGTTTGAGATGATTTTCGAAAACTACCTGTACAGCCATGTAAATAACTTAACGGTTCATTATCACAGATTCAAGAAAGATCGATAAAGACTAACAATTTTTAACCCTTTCAGATTCTCTAAACTCTACCACCAAGAAACCATCGTTGTTGAAGTCTGACTTCACTGCTCTTAAACAATCATCATCCTTACTGTACTTCATTTTAGCATTAAGAGAGAGTAAATTCCCAGAAATATTTCGCGTTAATTAGTCTCAAACTCAATAAATTATAGACGTGCGTTTCCCAAATAAAGGAAAATTCAAAAACAAAAAACAGAGTATTTTGTAATTTATTTAATAAAATATAAAAATATTTATGTTTTTATTTATTTACTGATCAATTTTACATAAATAAATATATTATAAACATTGAAAATATCAAATAATCTTCGGAAATAATAATAATAATATTAATGGTTCCTAACATTCTGTTTCAGATGATTCTGATCCCAGAGAAATTATTAATACATTTTTGGCAATTCTCGCAGGTTAGTTTAAATATTGACTGAATTAATATATTTTTACCACCTGTTAATTTAACAGTTGTGTTGTCAAACTGTTTTTCTGTCCTAATTTATTTTATTCTTCTAAGGTACAGTCGTCTGCAAAATACAGTTTCTTCAGAATGAACGAGCATTGAGTGTCTGCCAATTTTTTCATATTTAAAGTTTAATTCATGTACATTCCATAGTTTATCTTGTCTTATTGTCGATAAATCAGCATCATACGTTATAACTTGTGAAACCTTATTTAACGTTGGTATTTGCTTATTCAGAAAAAATGAGAGAAGAATTGGATTTTGTTTAAATTCATCCACATCTTCATTTAATAATTTTGTTCTGCTTAGTTTTGGCTTTCATGAGGTAACTCCAACTGATTTTTTCTCCTTTAAATTTTAATATATCTCATGTTTTCCATATCTCATTGCTTTTAGTGATTTCAACTACGGTGTCAACAGTATTTGAAGGATTATGATGTCTAAAACAGTTGTAGACATTCAATATAACGTTCTTTTCATGATGTAGTTTTAATTTTTTAATTAGTAAATACTCACAAGTTACTTTCATTATCAGTCACTACTATTTTTCCGGTTTATCGAAAACTAAATAAGTGAATTACTACAAACTTCAATTTTATATAATTAAAATATAATTATCCCTTTCTATTACGGTTACGGCTATGACCGGTGTTAATCCTCTTAGGTACTCTGTTATAACAATGAAAGATAGTTAATAATGCGATCATCAGAGAAATTTATAGTTTTATACTGAAGTCAAAAGTAATTTAAAATTATTTACAAATATTTAAGAATTACTGGATGTATTGTATTATGATTTGCATACTAAATTACGTATTATCATAAAATATTTCTGAGAACTTACTCTCTCTAGCGATTTCTCAATATAATATTAATAATATCGTAAGTTGAAAAATGAGGTCATTTCAAGATAAACAGACTTTATAAAGGCATTCTAAACTTTATTTGAAATATATACAAACAGATTTTTTCTAATTCGGTACTTACTTACAATTTAAAACCGTAAATCTAGTAATCTGAGACAAAAAACATTTAAATTATAAAATATTTTTACTAAAAATATTTATAACGTATTTTTTGGGATGGTGATGTATCGTTTAAAAGCACTTAATTATTATAATAATTTAATTTTATTCAAACATTCCCGTAGTAAAAATATAGAAAGCGGGATGTGATCAAATATCAATTTTTTTAAAGTCTGAGTGCAGTTGGATTGGTAAATTTGTATTGTAAATACTTAAGATTAACAACAGTGTTTAATATGTTTGTTGAAATGACTTTACGTATCTGTGAGATCGATAAGAATCTAAGCTAAGATTATTATTTGAAATGTTCGATGACAACATGAGTAGTTATCGATGTGAACTTATTTCTGGTGTACATATGCGCCGATAAACTAGACCTGTAAATACATTCATACGAAATTCGTGACTATTAGACCAGGGTCGAGAATTTTTGAAACGAAATAAAATAATAGTGGGATGAAACCCATTGGAAAAGGAAGAGAATATAACAAAAATGAAAGGAAAAATAATTTACGGACGATCTGAGGTCGGGAAATGGAAGGGGGTGAGTTTTTAAGGGTAGAAAACTGTTTATTTCGATTTCCGGCAAAAGTCCTATGGAAAAAAATTAAATGGCAAAGTTGTAGGTAATAATAAGATCTACAACTTTTGTATATACACTTTTTTCACATAACCACAAAATTTATGTGAAAAATTCAAATAACCAACGCCTTGAAAGACTGTGGAAATTCAGATAAATGTATTTTATATTTTCATATTTAATATAAATATCTTACTTTCTTCACTTTTCCTTTTAGAATGTCGGCTATGGTCTTCATTTTTACCAAAAATTCTTTTCAAAACGTAGGTACTTTCAATGGAAAACTTATATAATATTTTGTTATTGAAGTTTTCAACCGATCTCTAAATATATTTATTTTTCGTTTCCATCGACTTTAGTGGTTTATATTTCTCGAAATATGGGATTCAAAAGGATTTTACAGACGACCAGATCCTCTTAAGTAAATATTTTTTCACCGTATTTGTAAGTTTGCTCGTCCACTTCATCAACCATACATTTTTTTGCTCTCAATTATACTTTCAGATGCGTCGATCCTAGTTTCCCGTCTTATTTATGCGAGAAAATGAGCGTAAGACGTTGTTAAACCATAATTCTATTAATGTTTCAAGAATAACTCAACCATATACGAAGAAATTATTTCGAATAGTTTGCTAACCTGACAAGTCATTTATCACTTAGAAATAAAATTATAAATCATTATGCATTCTCCGGAATACTACGCTAATAGGTTCCGAGAAGGAGTTATTAATCACGGCAAGTGAAATCGAAACTTTCAAAAATGTACTCTATCGATACCTATATTTATTATATAACTAACAGCTTCTTCTTTTTCTTTTATTTAAACTTATTTTTTCCGATACGACGTTATACTTGGCAGTACAGACAATTTGTTAAGCACCGCATGACATGAAATAATTCATGGATATTCCAAATTTTTTTGACAAGCAAATTAAAGAATAACCACTTAATTATGTTAAGGGCATCTATAGTCGACAAGTAACGTAATATCGTTTAACTTTATCATTGCAAAATAAGGAATCTGTATTAGTAAAAATATATAAAATATTTTATTTTAAATTTAGTTAAAATTAATGAACTTAAACCCTACAGGTGTGTAGCTAGTTGACAACTTTAGACAGACTCACTTTTTAACTTTTTATATCTTTCCCACATGACCTAACAATTACTTCTTTATACTGTCCACCAAGCCACAACCTAAAAAAGAAGATTTATTAAGTCTCTTCCAAACACTAGGGCCAAAGTTCATAGCAGGAGGTGACTATAACAGCAAAAACACACTATGGGGCTCAAGAATCACCACCACAAAAGGTAGAGAACTGGCAAACCTTATACAAGAGAAAAAAATACTCGTTCCTATCAACAGGTACGCCCCACATACTGGCCAAGCGACCCTAATAAATTACCTGCTATCAACATTATCCAAGATCTTAGAAAAGTTGGTATTACAGCGTATAGACCCTATCCTAAATGTGATTCCAGATCACCAATTCGGATCTCGCCACAAACATTCCACAGTTCAACAGTGTCATCGAGTAGTGCATGCCATCAATACAGGTATAGAGGGAAAAAAACACTGCTCGGCAGCCTTCCTGGATGTTAGCCAGGCTTTCGACAAAGTCTGGCATGTAGGTCTGTTAAATAAAATCAATCTATGTCTACCCAATTCATACTACACTCTGCTCTGTCATATCTGTTAAACAGAACCTTCAGAACAAAGGTTAGTGATGAAACCTCTGAATTTCAACCTATTAAAGCTGAAGTTCCACAAGGCAGTGTCCTAGGGCCGATCCTGTACCTGATATATATATCTGACATTCCAACCTCAGACAATACTATGACAGGCACATTTGCTGACTTAAACCAGATCGAAGAATGGCTCGAACGATGGAGAATAAAAATTAACGAAAACAAATCCCAGCACATAACATTTACCCTAAGAAAAAGCCAATGTCCTCCGGTTACTATTAACAACATAGTGATACCCGTAACTTCTTGTATCAAATAACTGGGATCACACTTAGACTCTAAACTCGACTGGAGGGAACACCTAGCCAAGAAACGAAAGCAGATCAATCTAAAGTTCCGAGAATTATATTGGCTACTCGGAAGAAGATCGCCAGTCTCTCTACAAAATAAAATCTCAATATATAAGGCAGTCATTATACCCATCTGGACCTACGGAATAGAATTATGGGGATGTGCCAGCAAAACTAGTATTGCTCTCATACAATCAGGACAATCTAAAATCCTTCGATCACTAGTCAATGCACCATGGTACGTCACAAACAAATTGATCCACCAAGACCTCAGTATTCCAACAATACAAGAGACAGTACAAGAAAGAAGCCGTAACCATCACCTAAAGCTGGACAGTCATCCTAATTTACTACTACAGCCACTAACCCAAGAACCAAACAACAGAAGACTGAAACGAAGCTGGCCAACTGATCTCAAATAAAGTGCAAGAGACGTTCTCACTGGAGAAGTCTTATCAGGACATTCCTAAGACCAACCTTTTGGTCTTGTAGCCAACAGAATAGTTCATAGAAAATGTATTTCTGATTGCTGTTAATTGTACAATGAAAAAAAAATCTTTCCCCACTTAGTTTACATAATAATATTACTATAAACCATTGGTACTTATTAATGGGTAGTTGCCGAGATGGTATAACTTGATCCTTTGGATTAGTAGCTGCGTAGACAGTGCAGTTGACGGGCTCTTAAAAAATAATTGTCCTTTCTTGTCACCAAGTAACTGTTCTTTTGCTACCCTTCGTTTGTTCAATTTGTAATAATTATCTAGTCTTTTTAAGGCACTATGATGTCGTCTGGTACGAGTTTATCTGCTAACTATCGGATATGATTACGATTAATTAGTTATTTTCCCCTGCAACAATGAATAGCTACTAGCTTTGCCTGCTCACCCAGTCTAAGGATATTTCTATTATCTTACTGTATACAAGGTAGAATACCATTTTTTGAGAACCATTAACCTTCATATTCGCATTTTGCTGTTACTAAATGAACAACAGCGTGGCACACCATTCTATTTTTTATGGTCAATTGTTCAACAAAAGTGTGAAAAAACGTGTTTAAGACACACATACGAGTTTACAGAAATTCGTATGAGTACCCACACGCTTTTACAAATATTACATTACAATCAGTATCGTATATTTATTATAACTGCTTCTGAAATATAAATCCTATACGTATGCCTTCCCCATAATAATCTAAAATGGTTGTGCTCAGGTTTCAGTAGATTTATGTAAATTCACTTATCAATGAACATTTATCTTAAGGAATTTCTAGTAGTATTTAATACAAATTGAAATTAGAGTGTATTTACTATAAAATACATAACTGGATTAACTAAGTAAGAAGGATTAGTGAACATATTTAAGATATTTGTTAAAGGAAATTAAGTAGTTAAAATAAATTACAAAATATAAACTAAAATTAAACCGTAATTAAAGAGAGGTCCTTGAAGTAACCGAATATCGCCCCATTGCGTTAATAACTTTATTCATTTATACATAGGCTGAAAACTATTTTTTTTTAAATTAACATATATAAATTTATTTCTAAATTTGTTATATCCTTTATTTAAAATGTGATGTATCAATATAAAAAAAAGAAGATATATATATTTTATGTCACTGTAAGTTAACTCTAGCAAAAACTGATGTGATGTTCAGAATCCTGTATCCCATGAATTTTCCAATCTTCTACCAGAATCAAGGTTTAGATTGTATCTTCGCAAAATCGTGACTATTTTTATCAGTGCTGAACAAAAGTAAATCTTAAATACAACTATGTGTGATGACTACTACAGATAGTTGGCGGTACTCAATGTCCATCTTTGTTGACAAAAAAAAAGAAACATTTAGAATATAGAAATATGGAAAATATTGATAAATATCTATAAATTGTTGAGTATTTACTTCATAACTTCAATACAATTTTTATAACGAATTTCGGGTATGTTTTAATGGGAATATCCAAATTGCTTCAGAGAAAAGCTCAAACTGCAGGAGCAAATTCCTGCTTCTGGCTAATAAATTTTAACAAGTAATAAAATAAAATTCTTAACATATTAAGTTATTTTATAAAATAACATGAATGCAGCCAAAAATTATTAACAACTTATTAAAAAAGTTGTTGTTGGTGTACCCCAAGGCTCGATGTTTGGGCCAGGGAAAATAAATTTAAAAATAAAATCAAGGATTTATTACATGATCTGGCATTATACTCAGTTCAAGAATTTAATGAGCCTTATTTGAGTGCATATACAATATAAATTACAACGTACCTAAATTTAGATTGTTTTAGCTAAGATAACAATTTGATGTCACCGATTTTTTTTAATAGAAAAATGCTAAAAATTGTGTAAATTTAATTAAGCAAATAAAGTATATTCTATTCTATTCTAAATGTCCTACGACCAATAAATAAAATTTTAATTCTTAACGCCACAATGAAATTAAATAAAATGCAAGCGAACAATTTCGTTTTTTGTATGTGGCAATAATTTTTGTAATAACATTTTTTTGCTTTTTGACTTTATTATGCTTATTTTTGAAATCGAAATCACATTGAAATTCTTTGAGTTGGGTCGACAGGCTTATAGGATCTATTTTCAAAATCAAAAAACACTTCAGAAATCTCTAATCTAGTATATTTTTCCTTATAGATTAAGATTACAATATGAAATAATTTTTCATATGTTTTACTACATTTAGTTATGTATAAATTATTTCGTGTACCTAACTGTCATAATTAAATGTAACCTTTGCCAGAAATTCAACATTTGATTTGCAGGAAAAAGCGACGAATTCGTCAGTTCTATTATTAAAAATAAAAAGTATTCAGCTTTAGAAGTTTCAGTGTTGACTTCCATTAGATTCTTAAAAATTTCTTGAACTTTATGGGGCCATGCTGGGCATCATTTTCTGATGATCATTGTACAAATTTCTACTTAGGCAACCTCAACGTGGTTGAAATATCCGGCGGATAATTTTTGCAAGTTTATCTAATTATTTTTCTTTAGCTTTTCTTTTGCAAGTAGTGTTAATAATTTGACAGTTTAGAGTGCAAAGAACTACTGGGAAACTAAAAACGAATGATTTGCACTTCTGGTTTGTGCAAATCCGCTTTTCAGATAATTTTAAAAGGAAAACTAATGGTTGTTTATAATTAAAAAAATATTTTCTATTTTTCATTCGAAATAATGCAACGATCCGTAGTTGAAGTAAATCGACTGAACTGGGAAAAATCAACAGAATAAAAAGGTATTAATGAATCTTTAATATAATGAAAACTTTGTTGGAAAAATGTGAAATTACATCCCAGAAAAGGCAGGTAGAAATTTTAACATATAAATTGCATCCCCATTAAAACGAAATTAAAGTTGAACTTAGCTTAACAGTGTTGCTGAATTTTGAATATAATAATAACTATTTGAAAAATCCACAAACAATAATTTCTTTAGGAGATAATGTGATTTGTGTCAAATAATATTGTTAGTTTTTCATGTTTATCAAATTTAAAATTTCTCTGTTCTATTTCATGTTGGTATGTCGATGGTATTTTTGAATATTGTCCTCGGTTTTTTACTGAATTGTTTACCATTTTCGGTCTTAAATATAACCATTATATACGTCTTTTACCTTCTTCATATTAAAATTTCCTTTACACACTACCATGGCATCAAATTTGTTAAAGAAGAAAGAATTGGATAAACTTAATTATTTAGTTTCGCATATTTTGAAACCGCTATTTATAAAAAATCTATTTTCTACAAACCGTTTCCAGAAGTAGTAAACCAGTCAAATTTAATAATTAAGATTAATTAAGGAGTATAAAAGAAAAAAGGAAAATCACGAAATTTTTTACGTATATAATTGAACTACAATTTTCATTGCCAGAAAATGAAAGACACACGAAATTTTGTTACTACTTGGTGGACAACTATATTAGCGAAAATTAACATTTTTTGGGCCGAACATTCGTCATCACTACCAAGAACAACGAAAGTTTGCGAATCTTTTCTTTCGAAATATAATTATTAATTTTACTCCGCACCTCCGAATATAAAAGACTACAAATTGATACAAATTAATAGTGTTTTTTCAACTTCTAAAGCGATTGATTTTCGAAGTTTGACAAAAACAAGATTTCTAAACGAAAAACTGCACGAGTTAAAAAACCATTAAATAAATAAGTTTTAATAAGTTTTAATTTGTACAAGCGGTTTCATAAATAGATTTAGGGCCAGAATATAAATAAATATTCGTAGTAGATATCAAAATTAATTAGTATATTTATTAATTTGGGAGGTAACTAAATTTTAACTAATAATCTTATGATTTGTGACTGACTATTTTAATAAAAAATATTAGGATTTGTAACTGATTATTGAATAAGTAAAGTTGTGATTTGTGAGTAATTATTTTGCTAACTAAATTGTTCAAAAACGTGACAACTTTGCTTCAATTGTATTTTCATAAATAACCATCGAAACACAGCAGAATCTTGTCTAGTAAAGATGCAATTTCGTTGTGACCTTTTTCGGTTCAGGCAACATTACTTTTCTCGGGATGCAATTTCGAATGGGCCCAATAACAACCCCAATCAAGCACAATTCTTACAAGTATCTAGCCAAAGGAAATTAAACAATCTCGGCAAAAGGCAATCCTTTTAGCCGAATGGGCCCGCTAATATTTTTGGAAAATTCGGGGTGTTTGGGAGCGAATTTACATATTGATAAAAGGCAATAAAAATATACAATATGTCCCCCCTAAGTTGGAATCATATCGAAAACTTTTTTATTATTAATTTTAGGAAAAAAAGTTATTCTTCATAAAAAGTTCTGCATTATCTAAAACCTAGAATACAGTCATCAAATATCAAATTTTTTCAGTGGTATACGAGGTTTGTCAAAAAATATGAGTTTTACTCAAGAGTAAAGTACCTTTAAATTTGACAATATCGAAAAATGTTACTAAAAAAAGTTGGATAGAATTAAAAATTACGTTTAAATATGCAAGTACATCCATTTGTATATTTAATTTGCTACCTGCCGGGAGAGAATTTACTAACACCGGTTTTAATTGATCGACATTTATTATTTTTTTTAAATTTGATAATTATCATCTAAAACGAATAGGGCCTATCTTAAAACATCTCAAAATAACTGGTAAATTACCAGCCATATGCTGCATCTCTAATTGTATCAGAAACACAACATTTTCAGTCTCGAAATAATTTAGGTTATTATTGTTAATTATTCATTTGTAAATGAGAGGATAAGTTTTCATAGTAAATAAACTAAATAAACCCATAATTTATGTAAAATATAAACTAGTGTAATACTTTTTGTGGGACATAATTCTATGATTCGGGGACAAATCACGTTCCCGTTTTCGACAATAAAGACATCCCCTAAAAAATTAGCATATATCGTGATTATCTAATGCAAATGTGATGTACCACTCGGTGTACAACACCCCGAAAAATTCATTCAGCGATGTGTTTCGAAATTTTTTACTAATTTACGAAAAAAATTACGTGAAATATGTCTGGCAAAGGCATTCCTCGTTCCCGTTTTCGATGGTCGTGCGTGCTTTTAATATGGAGAAACTCCGAGTAAAACGCTTTTGATTGATCTTTGTATTCCGTGCACAGAAATGCACCCGGCCATGCCGTCATCATCGGTTGGGGGAATTTTTTCAAGGGGATTAAAATTTGAATATATATTGACGATGACTCGACCGCCCGTTCATTATATAGTTCGGGCAAATCTAAAAGAAATTGAAAAAACTGCTTTCAATGTCAACACTTCAAATCGCATCAATTCAATTCATAGTTATAAGATTAGGGTGTCAAAATAAGATGGGAAATTTACATAAACAGAAAATAATTGAATTTTCGACGGACGACTACCGTTAACATTTGTATATCAGGTTCGAGTCTAAGATAAAATATATTTATTCGTTATAGCCAAAAAAAAAAAGACCCTGCTTATTATAATAATAAAAATTGGACATTCAAATATGAAAAGATTTACTGGACTAAATTTGTATGTTCGAATATCTCTCATTAAGTATGCGCGTTTGTTAAATATTTCTTTCACGCCTTTTGTGCCCTTTGCATCCCCGATGACTTGCTGGTTTTACTCGTACAAAAGGGTTTTTGTCGCCAGAAAACATCTTTTTGTGGCCACAACTGAAACTCGATTTATCCGGCGCATTAAAGTCTGACTTCTTTTTTTGTCAAGTTCACCCTAATTAAACTCTCGGGTAGGTAGTATGTACGCATAATTTAATCCCATTAAAAATGGAAATACTCATCTGTACCGTTGGTGCAGTTGGCTTTTTGTAATTTTAACGAGACGGTATTTGAGGTATTAAAAGTTTGTTCAAAATAAAATTCCTTTTTTTCCGTACCGGGTTAATTTCTCAAACCTGTTACAATATCTTTTTAAACAATAGAAGAGTAAAACAAAACGCGTAGTAAAAATGTGAAGAAACAATAATCAATCTACTAAGAAAATCGAATATAGTTTTTTTTGGGTTAAGAAAACCACGAAAAGTGCTTAATATAAAAGAAAAAAAAAATTGCAAAAAGATATCTATAAAAACATAGTAATGGAAAGATAAAAGCAACGGCATAGCAACACTTTCAGACTTTAAAAAAGAGTCTAAAGAAGCCGAAAGAAATAATCTAGAAAAATAGAAATAATTATGAAATCGTGGGTAGACAGTATAGTATTAATTTAATTAATTACTGATGGAATAAGGAAGTTAATTATAAGAAGCATTTTAAATAAATTAAAATAATATCTCTTTCGACTTCCCCGGGAAAAGTGTCTATAAAAGCCAGAATTTTTTAAAGAAAAAAAAAACTAGCTCAAGTATTAGAAGAAGCTCATTCGAAATTATTCCGAAGAGCTCTGTATTGTTTTGTTTCCTTTTGAAACTGTTATAAAGTAACTTGAGAAAAATCGTGTTAATAAATAAATTAATTAGTTCATACAGAGGAATAACGAATGGCTAATTTAATTTTTGAAATAAATGTAAAAAATAGCAGTTCCTTTAACACATATTATAAGTACCTATAACATTTTTTTTTTCTCACAAAGATCAGGACTTTATTAGTCATAACAATATTTTACGATTAATATTGTAGGATTAAACAAATCTGAGCAAATGGGTATCATTTAACAAAAATTTAAGTAAAAAATATTCTTTTTAATCACCTTGTTTGATGTTTTATTATTGTAAATACCAGTTGGTTGTTTAAAAAATTGAAAAATAATCTTCAATACAGGCATTCCTTAATTTGTCTAATTTTCTAAAATAGAATATAAAGTTTTTTTATTAAAAATATTTTTATATTAATATGGAAGTGTCCTTTTTTCGAAAATACCTAATAATCTATAAATAAAACATTTAATTTTATTGATTATGAGTTACAGCATTTGAATTGAAAAAAATAAGAAAATTAATATCAGCAAATAGAGGATAACCGAAATACTTATGTGAAAAATATATAATTAGTAATTTTTAAAAAACTATTATAAAATACTTTTTACAATGTGACATAATTTTACATTAATTTTTTTATATATATTAGTTTATTTATGAGGTTAATATTACTTTTTCTGGCATCAAATAATACTATCTTTTTTTAAATAAAAAAACCTGCAAGAAAATGCCTATTGGGGCATAGCTCATAAAGAATATATAAAATAAAATATGGCTAATATATGCCGTTCAATTTTTATTATGTGTGAAATTAATTTTGAATTGATAATTTATACAGGCCACGCAGTTCGTTAGTTATTTATTTGTTTTTAAAAATGAGCCAGTTTTTATAAAATCCACGCCAGTGGTGTAACAAAATAGTATCAAAATGGTACAAAATTATTTCGCGTTCTCTTTAAATGTTTTAAATAAATGTTATCTATTTTTGACGGCACTGGTTTGAAACAAAATATTTTTGGAATAATTTAATGAATACATTTTAAAAGGTATAAAATATTAATTAGTAATTAGCAGTAAATTATAAAATTAGCCAGTTATTATTTGAAAGACATGAATAATTATGAGAAACTAGAGTTAATGGGGTAAATATGAAAATATATGACAAGACACGAATACTAAGTAGATCTTTTATAAATTTGGTACCTCCTATGATCAGTTTCAAACACACCGACAAATCGATATGGCAAATTAATTTAAAATTAATTTTCAAAATAGACAAGCTTATGATTATTATGTGTTCATATTTTAAATGTTCCGGTTAAAAAAATAAAACGGTTATTGGCAATTTTGCATATTAATTAATAAAATAGCTTAACTTCGGAACTATTATTTCCAAAGTTTATATAAGTATATATTTTTTCTCTAGATCTACCGCATTTTTTAAAATTTTTGTAATCATGTATAAAAAAAGTTAATTGCTTATTTATTACAATCGTCTGTATGTCGTTAGTAGACAATTAAAGAAATGGAATTAACAGAGGAGATAAATATATTTAGGTATAATTTTAGTAGAGATGTCTAAGTAAGAAAACCAAAAAATTATTAAACTTTATTTTCTAAGAAACTATAATGTCTTACTAAAATACTTTGATTTATTTCAAAATATACAAATTTTATCATTCGAAAGCGTCCTAAAAACATAAATACTTTTAAGATACAACAGATCTATTTGGAAAATAAATAAGAAGTATTTCAAATCTTGTGTTTAAAAGGTGCTGAATACCGGAATTTAATTTAAAAATAAATTTTATTTCAAGAATATAGAAAATGAATGATGATGAACCCAGTATGTTTGATAATGGTCAATCAATTCTAACACAAGAACCCAGATGCTTCCACTCGGCACAAAATACTACAATAATTGTATAATTTTTCTTTAAAATTCAATGTCACCAAGATACATGAGGATAAATATAATAAAATACAATTTATATTTTATCTTTTTATTAGAGATACACCATAACTTTTTTGATCAAAAATGAGGGATTCGCATTTTGTTCAGTATCGATAATTTTAATCGCCTCCAAAAGATAAGATATCAATTTATCTATGATGTACACTGTATGATTTATAAGAATTAAACAATTACCTATATTTTACACACATAAGAATTTTATAACTAGTAAAATATCTAGTAAAAAATTGTCATTAATCACAAATACATTCAAAGGAAATCCACCACCAATTTCCGAATTTCAATAGAAAAAACTAAAAGAAAAACAAAACATCAACAAAGAAAAGGATAATGGTGGATGATTTATTAGCAAATTAAAGTGAGATAGTGCTTTAAAAAAGGCAACATTATAATATCTGGTTCCATTTGGTCAGGAGAATATTTTTCATTTTTGTTCTAGGGGAAAAGCTTCACAATGAGCTTCGATTTCTTAGAGTTAGTGCCATTTCTGTTTTCTTTTACCTATTTGTTAATACCTTTTAATTTTTCTTTCATTAATGGTAAAACATATTTTTTTTATTTTTTTAACGACATTAAGCCGATGGAAATATTCGGTTTTGGGTTACGATAACTGTATAAATTCTATTCAAAACGCATTAATGGTTGAGCTTATTCATTTGGCCTAGTTTTTTTACCTGTAGGTGGCCGTTCATCTAAATTGTCTGACAAACCGCCTCAAGCCGAACTATTAGGACAGGCCAAAACGATTAAGTCAATTTGGAATGAACACAACAACAAAAACCCCGACAAAAACTGAATCCAATTTTATATTACCCTCGTAAAAAATGTGCATCAGAATCCTAGATTAATAATACTAAAAAATAAATTATCTCATTCGAAGAAAACAATAAGGACTCGAGCAGAGTTGGCTTTAGGAAGTGCACTTAGAACTTAGAATTACTAAAATAATTAAGTTCTACAGAATATACTAATTCTTCGTATTTGGCAAGTTTATATCTACATTTTTACTCATTCATTCGATATTAAACTATAATTTTTAAGAACTAGTTTCTTTTAGTACTAATAAATTCAGTTATTTTGATGATTGACTACCATTATGTATTTGTAAAAAACCAACTAATTGTACGTTCAACTTAAAAGGATAGTTTATATATTACATGCCAGAAATTGAATTATTTCTAATAGAGAATTAGTTATTTGGAAGTTAATAAAAGCATAATTTTTCATTAAATAAACGCACATTTTTCTGGGTTTGGACGTGGGATAATGAACGATTCTTTTCTTTAGTTATCTAAAAGTAAGTGACATTCCACTTAGAGCGAAATAAAGAAACTAGACATTTGTATAACAAACTTTAAATCTTTAAAAATTAAATAATAAACAAGTATTTTTAATGTATTTACGATGTGAAAACTCAGTTTAACAGTCCTTTTAAATGTAAATAATTTTATGTCATAACCATGATAACAAATCATTATTAAGCAATATTCTTCTTTTTCTAATAATACGAATAATTCATTCTCTTCACCAAGTTTAACTAGGGTTTAGTTTAGATAATTGAATAATTTTAAGTTGTAGATATTAATGTCTCCTCCGAAAGATGGCATATCTCCCTTATACCTCGTGCTCCTTAGGTATTAATATATCAAGTGTAAATAACAATTTATGTTAAAACTACTAAAGTGGAAATGCAGAAAATGAAACTAACTTAATTATTTATAAGAGACGTAATTTCCTAAAATAATTAACTTATGAAAGAATCCTTTATTTTAACCTCAAGAAAATTCTACTAAGCACTATACACTCGCAAATATCTAATAGTTTAAAGGAATAAGTGGTCTAACTAATCACTAAAAACCTTTAGTTAGTAAAAATAGTTTCTTTGATAGATTTTTAGCGAAACATAAACCTCGACATAAATCAAATTACTCCTACACAAATATAAAGAAATACAAATTAAACGGAACAATGTCTCGCTTTCAATTTATAATTTAGTTCTTAGATGATGATTTTATTTTTCCCTATACTGTTTCGTTATTGTAGCTGGTTTTAGTTTTTGAATTATCACGGTTTGAATGTTTTGAATAAGAAGAAAATTGGTATTCAGATTTATATACAATATGTCCCCCTAAGTTAGAATCATATGGAAAACTTTTTTATTATTAATTTTAGGAAAAAAAGTTATTCTTCATAAAAAGTTCTGCATTATCTAAAACCTAGAATACAGTCATCAAATATCACATTTTTTCAGTGGTATACGAGGTTTGTCAAAAAATATGATTTTTACTCAAGAGTAAAGTACCTTTAAATTTGACAAAAAAAAAGATCAGAATTAAAAATTACGTTTAAATATGCAGGTACATCCATTTACATTAATAAAATTTTGTATTTTATTATTTGCAAAATAAATGAATATGCACTTATTACGCGTTTTAATTGCAAAATTATTAGAAAACATCGAAAAACTAAAAGGTTATCATGTGTTTCATAATCACACGAGATAAATGTTCATTCAAAATAGAAATATTAGTAAAAAATAAAATAATCTGAAGTTTTAATTTAAATGGATGTACTTGCATATTTAAACGTAATTTTTAATTCTGATCAACTTTTTTTAGTAACATTTTTCTATATTGTCAAATTTAAAGGTATTTTACTCTTGAGTAAAACTCATATTTTTTGACAAACCTCGTATACTACTGAAAAAACTTGATATTTGATGACTGTATTCTAGGTTTTAGATAATGCTCAAATTTTTATGAAGAATAACTTTTTTTCCTAAAATTAATAATAAAAAAGTTTTCCATATGATTCCAACTTAGGGGGACATATTGTATATATATATATTTGATAATTTGAATACATTTGTATTTATCAATAAATTCTTGAAGATTTATTTATATTAATTAGAGTGAATAATGAGGAAAAAATAGATTTATTTTGCATTTCCCTCCATAAATTTAAATTCCAAATAATTGGAGAAATATACCTACGATTATCCATTAAACATCAAAAAACACATATGTCAAATAAATGTTGGAATACAATCTCATATTGATTTGGTGAATCCATTTAACCAATAAAGAATTTGTTTTAAGAATTAAGGTCTTACTTGGACGTGTATAATTTCTAAAAAGTAACTTTGATTCGACCGGCCCTGTTTATTTGGAAAAACGGTCAAAAAATAATGCGTTACGCATCGATTAAGTCCACCTGCATGTTTCAATTACGTTTTTGTTTCGGGCTGTTTCTCGGCATGAACTTTCCGAAAAAAATGGAGCTTTGGGCACAGTAAATTAACTCTCAAGGTGAAAATAGAGTTGCTCGGTTTATATTTTGTCTTTTAGGCTACCGACGTACTCGTTTAATGGGTTTGTAATGACTGAGATATAAAATGGATTGAGAAATTACCGCTCACCGATTTGGTTATTTCGAAAATCAAATAAGTCTAACCGGTTTTCAAATATTTGAAATATAAACGCTATTATTGAAATTTAAGTAACAAATAGGGTAAATTTGTTAGAGATAAGGTAAGATGTGTTAGGGTCAAAAAAATGGCAAAGATTATATATATCAGTAAATATATTTAGCAATTATAAATATTAAAATGAATATACCACAGGTGTACATTCTTCATAAAATATTAACAGATTTTTTTATGTAGTTTATATAATTACGATATCGGTATCCTATAAGGTGAGAAAATAAATACAGGTATCTATTATTTTAGTTCCAATGAGCAATATTCATTTAAATTAACTTTATAAGTAGAATTTTCCCTAATGTCCATCACTCTTCATCAAACATACTTTTTCTTGGCATGAGATTATAAAAAAGCTTTTGAAAATTAAACGGATCACTAAAATATGAATAATTTAAAATAAATCCCTTTAATACGCGTATTCTTAAGTGATTATTGCTCCTAACTTAGTTTTAATGTCAGTCTTATGTATACTGTTAAAGTGAAAAACAGATATATCTTGTTAAGCGTTTAAAAAATATAACCGATGTACGGGTCCTAATCCTAAATGGGTTTTAAAAACGTCACATAAGTCGTGAAGGTATTTATTTACAGATTTATTCGTGCGCCCTTAATTTTTTAAATAACAGGGGATTTAGATTAAGCTAGAATAGAGGTATCCACTTAAATTTAAATGTATTCCTTTTTAATTAGTGAGGTTTTCTTATTTCAATTATTCCTTATTATTTCTAGATAAATATGTATTGACATAATATTACATTTCTATCACCAATTATAAAAATCTTTAGCAAAAACAAGATCCTCACTAAGTCGGATTTGAGTAGATATGATAATATTTCAATCAATAAGTCCTTTTAAAAATGAGTATTTTTTATGTAATTTTCAATGCAGGTATATTTAATTTCATAAATTGAAACTTTGATTTTTAATAAATGAAAGAGAACACTTACATTATTATATTTATTATTATAATTTTTTGTTTAATACCACAATACAAATTTTTTTATCTTGGGCCAAAAACGAATTTAGTAATTGAATGTAGATTCCAGTTCAAAATTATTAGGCAAATGTTGGTAATAAGTTTAGTTTGAAGAAGATATGTGTTTTTTCTATAGATTAAAAAGACTTACTAAAAATTATTAGCACAAAAACATGATTAGGTTAGATGGGATTTTTTTTAAATAAGTAATTGTTTCAAACCATAGTATGTTATTTCGCTTCCGAAACTACAAAACTACATTTCGTTTTAACCAAAAAAAAAACCTAATGATACATCCTTTTGTTAATAGTTTTTCAAAAATTTTGCAAAAAATTCGAAAATATATTAAGCATCGATTTTAAATTTAGCTTATGTTTATAAATGTTTTTGGTATATTATTTTTCATTATTTTTATCACACTTTTACATATTGGGATCAATGATTAATTTTGGTTGGGAAATATTTACCTAGTATAGTGGACAACTATAAAAAATTGGTTACTAACTAAATTATTTTGTCTTCTTATAAAATATTGTCATTACTTAATAATTTATGGCAGAATCAAATCCAGATTAAGGAACTATTAAGGTATTTGTTCGGATATTGGCAGATAATTTCTAAAAATTTTTGTTTGTGTTCATATTTTTCACGCAAATAAAGTAGATATAATGTTCCACCTTAATATTTAAAATAAGTAATATTATAATTCACAATTTTATTTGTAAAATAATTCATTTGATTTTATTGAAAAATAAGAATCCGTGATTGGTTGAAAATGTATTTTTTATTCATTCTCTATAAGAATGCTGCAAAATCTATTGAATACTAAAGACTAAACCCAATTGGAAAACATGGCAGAGCAAAAGTTCAGGGATAAAGGAAGAAAAGGACTTACCCTTTCGAGACAAGTGGCACGGCATTGTGCAACCCTAAGGGGACTACCCACATCCTGAGCTCCTCCAATAAAAACGCTCATGCAAGACGTGATAATTACAAAACAAACCACCGACCGTTGATGAACAGCCATCATAACTCAAAAATATTAATCCACAAAAAAAACAAAATCACTCAACACAAGACACTTTTCAACCTAAACACAAAAAACATAAAATTCAAATTGATTGACAGCCAAATATACCTATCGACGTAATCAAAAATAAGCTCCCCAGTGTTTATTTAAATAGTGAGAGCAGCGAGTGCGTGTTCAGAAATAACACGTGTTTTAGTATAAATTTACGACCTCACTCCGAGGAGCTCAAAACCGAACTGAGTAATTCTGAGCATCAGTGGAAGACGACAGATACGAAAACTGATGGAATCGGGTGCCATCGGGTTAGAACAGGCGCCGTTATGGGAGCTACCGAAAGGGGTTAGTTATTATTCGTTATTTGTCGTGCCAGGAGCAACATCCCTTAATTTTGCTAAATGTTCAGAAGAGCGAAAACCCTAATTTTCTCTACGACTATTTTTAGTTGCAAAGTGTGTTTCATAGCTAAAGGTAAACATTTTAAAGCTTACAGAGGTCACATAGGTGGTTAGTTCTAATTAAAAATATGTAGGGTGAATCGTAATTATAGGGTTTTCCATTAGGGTCGCAATTTTTTGTGAGGTTATATTTCTTATATCTGTCATTCGAATTTCCAAGTGACATTGACATTTAAAATCTACTATAGTTGGCAATTTATAAAATGGAAAAATACAACGTGTCCAAATAATTCAGCTTTATTATGAAAATGGACGTTCAAATAAAATTGTTTTTCGTAAATTACGTGATTTTTATACTCGACATAATCGTTCAAATGAATCAACAATATTGAGAATAGTGCAAAAGTTTGAACAAAGTAGTTCAGTTTTGGATGTAAAAACACGAATTCGTCATCGTCCAAGTCGTTCACAAGAGAATATTGAAGCAGTTCGTGATAATGTTGAAGATGATCCAAGAACAACAATGAAACATTCCACAAACCACATTATGGAGAATTTTACACAAGGATTTATCGTTTACAAAGGTTTACAAAGTTCAGCTGACACAAGAATTGAAGCCAACAGATCATTTAAAACGTCGTCAATTTGTTAATTTCATCGAAGAAAAAGATGATGAATTTTCAAAAAAAATCATCTTTTGTGACGAAACACATTTTCATTTGAGTGGTTTTGTAAACAAGCAAAATTGCCGTATTTGGGGTGAGGAAAATCAAAGACAGATTCATGAACTTCAAATGCACCCACAAAGAGTCACTGTTTGGTGTGCGTTGTGGTCTGGTGGTGTAATTGGACCAAACTTATTTCAAAATGAAGATGGTGCTGTTGTAACTGTAAATGGAGCACGATATCGAAACATTATAAACAATGTTTTATTGCCAGAGCTTGAAAATATTGATATCAGAGACAAATGATTATAACAAGATGGTGCAACATGTCATACAGCTGGTGAAACGATCAATTTATTGCATCAAACATTTCCTCAGCGAGTAATCTCAAAAAATGGTGATGTTAATTGGCCAGCAAGATCGTGTGATTTAACACCATTGGACTATTTTCTTTGGGGCTACGTTAAAAGTCTCGCCTAACAATCCACAAACAATTAATGAATTAAAAGCTGAAATAATTCGAGTTATTGGTGAGATTGAATCTCAATTATGTGAAAGTGTTATCAACAATTTTGACAAAAGAATAACCTATTGTGGTCATTTGTCAATATTCTTTTCAAGCTATAATTGCCATACCTTAAACATTTATTTTAAATAAAAATTTGAATCATTACAATTGACATACTGTGTTTGATTAACAAATAAAAAAATGCGCTCTTAATGAAAAACGCAGGTTATTTAAACCAAAATATGGGGATTGCTCTAGAAAAAGATACAAGATGATTTTGAATTTTTTTTTTCGATTTTTGGTTATAATTTCACAATTAATTCACAGATTGTTATCAAAATTGACATAAAAGCATACCTTTAGACAAAGAGTATTATTATTTTTTATTATTTTACATTTTGTTACAGAGGCACCACATGAACGATTCCTGATGATGAAACTGAGTCGTAACTTTGATTATAAAGCATGACGTAAACATTATTTTTATGTAAAATTGTTATACCTACTTGTTGAAACGTGTTAATTTCAGTCGAGTTGGAAAAAAACGCAATTGAACAATTCATAGTCTCGGAAAACTATTTGATAAACTGTTATTTGGTTGATAATAGAAATAAAAAGAAACAATCTCAAAGTAAATGTTTTACATTGCCTCCTCCTACTTTTATACCTATTCAAATTATTTTGATGAAGTATTTTCTGACTTAAAAATATGTTATCCTGTCCCCTAATAAAATTACCCATTTTGCATTTTGTATTTTTCCCCAGAGTTCGTCTCGTGACTGAATTTTATTGGCATAAACTAACGCCTTCATATCTCCCCAAAAATAAAATTCCAATGGGTTATATTAAGGAATTATTGGTACCCATTCAAAAGTATTTCCTCGTTGAGAAAATATGTCACTAAGATGATTTCTATTCATTAATGGGAAATACGGTGGAAATCCGTCCTGTATAAAACACATTTTTCCTCTTACATCTAGTGGGAAATCATTAAAAATGTCATAGAGTATTTTGTAAAAAAAAATGTATAAGAATCTTAATTTACATTTAGAGGAAGAGCATATGGTCCTAGAGTGACTGTTTCTCCAATTGAAAACCCCTCGTTTAGTAAAAATTGCTTCATCAGTGAACAAAAAATGCTTAATAAAACTTCGCTCAGTATTACGCTTGTTCAGAACCGTCGTGAAAGATCTCTTGAGAGCAAATTTTGAACATGGTGTAATAAATAAAAAGCGAAATTATTTTTTTTTAGATTTCTAAAAATAGATGACTGACTGACTTACTCCTATTGCTGCTTATTTCAGTATTTTCATCTACTCAACCGAAATTTAATCTCCTTGATAAGGTATTATTTGTTTCGGTCGACCTTGCTGATTTTTACAGCGAAATGGCCCTGTTTCACCAAAACGACGGTATAAGTTTGTAAAACTTTTATGATTTGTTTGCCTTCTGTCTGCATACAATAATACATACCTTCTTGCCGTAGATCGAGTACAATAATTTTCTTGTGCACAAAAATATTCAGCATTTCCTTGTTAGTCAAATAGTTATAATGTAGCGAGAGAAAATGTAACGGTTAGTTTTTAAAACTTCTTTAATACATTAAAATTTGAGAGCAAAACTAATACAGTTAAAATAAATGACATTAACCAACAACAATTTTAACAATTTTTTCAATTGCGTTTTTCCCGAAAACGGTTGAAATAATCATGTTTGAACTACTATAACAAATTTACGAAAAAATGATGTTTACATTATGTTTTCTAATCAAAATTACTAAAAAAATGTTACGACTCATGTGGGGCCGTTTATAACGAAATGTAAAATGATATAAAAAATATTAATTTTTGTTTAAAGTCATGCTTCTTTATCAATTTTCATGACAATCTATGAATTTATTGTAAAATTATAATCAAAAAGCGAAAAAAAATATTTCAAATTTAACATCCTCTATTTTTTCTTCACCAACATTTTAATAAGGCATATTTTGTCCAGTCCCCTTATAAACCCCCATTTATTTTATTTATGTCCCCTGTATAATGCGAATGAGCTAGAAAACTAGAAAATGTTTTATCAATTATAATTAATTTTTAATTCGGCTATAACTGACTCTATACATTTTTTTAATCTTTGGTATACAGCTTACACTTCTGACAAAGAATGTATTGAAATATCATTAAAAGCGTAATTTTTTTTTCAGCATATAATACAGAAAAATACAAGAATTCCAATATAATTCTTTAGGCAAATATTTTGGGGATTACAATATGAAATTTAATTAGAAACCGGAAACTAGTAAACAAATTCTGACATCGACAAATTTGTTAAAATTTTGATTTCTTAAGGTGCTTCTCCATTATTAAAAGTGAAAAAACATAAAATATTGAGAGGGGTTTTCCCAACATCCTGCCCACGTTGATAGTTTTTATTTTCAAAACAATGTAAGTTTAACATAATTACAAAAAAAAAAGAATGCACATGTAGAACAAATAAAAGTAAAAGAACTCAGCAAGAGTACTAAACTGAAAACACAATTAAAGCAAGTTTAACAGATCTAACTTTATTATGTTTTCCATGAACAATGTATACAATTCTAGCAAGAGGGAATTTTAAAGCTTGTGTATCATCCTCTTTTAATAAAACTAATTAATTTATTTTTAGATTCCGGGTAGATTTAAACCACTTTAAGGTCGATTTCGTATTCTCTTGAGATATTCAATCGACTATTTTTTCCAAAATGACTGTCAAACTTTCGAAATGTTTTGCCAAATGCTAAGTCTGTTAGATTTTAGTAAAATTTCTTTTTGAGCGAGCAGGAAGATTTTTACCAATTAGGAAATGGCATGATGTTAGGCAAAATTTTGTCCTCCAAAAGCCCTGCCCAATCCTGGGAACTTCGTAGTATGAATTTGAACCATATATAATTTTTTTTATTTTTTTATTGATAAACCTATTTATTAGAAGTAATAAATAGTTATTAGAGGTAAATATTATTTGTGTTTTATTATATTGATTAACCCTTTTAAAATCATCTGAATTCTTCGGTATTTATCATTGAATTATACGCTACTCATTTATGATTTGGTTTGGTTAAATCGAATATTAAAGATTACAGTTTTTTTTTTTTTTTATTTTGATAATTATATCCAAGTAATTTATGGATTTGCTTTCCTCGATTTCGAAATAGTAGATTTTATTTACATTATTAATAAAATAAAAAATATAATTAATGTATCTATATCAAAACAGTACATTTAAAAAAATATTTGACTGAAAAATGTTTTGTTCCAAATTATCCACAAAAATATTTGCCAAAATTGGTGATATTGGACTATCCATTTAAATCCGTCATTTTGAATATAAAATTTCTCACCAAAAACAAAGTAATTTTGATTGATACTTAAATTAAATAAGTTTATAATATCAATAAGTAAAACTTATGTTAATGTTTTTTCTTGTAAGAATTTAGTTTATAATATATTCAGATAGAAGGATTTTTGAGAATATCAAAAGAAAATAATTTTGTGTTATCTTTTAATTCATGCGTATTAAACTTTTGAAATAATTCTAAATTAATTTAAATTTTATTTTGCATTTTAACTAATTTATTATTGGGAATATATATAGGAAACCATTGGTCTAATTATTTTTTTTGTCTTTATGTAATCTAACAGTACCGTATAATTTTGGTACTTGATTTTTTTTTTAATTGTATATTTATTTATTATAATTGTTGTTCTGTCGGCGGAGATTTGAATGGTAAAATTTTGAAACTGATAGTAAAATTTAAAATAAAAAAATCCAATAACTTTTTAAATTTGTTTATTTTCAGTATTTAAATAATTATTTTGTTGTTGTTGTTCGTCCGTTTAAAACCATTATTTCAAATGTTTTTACCCGTTTGGTTGAAAACTAGGCATTTTATTAGAGAATGGTATTATTTTATTTTGCAAATCATTCAGTATTTGTTAGCCCTCAATTAAGTTAAAATATTTCGTCATAAGCAATGTTACGATTCTGATAAAAAGTGAAAGTTTTAAAAATTTAATAGCGTTTAGACATTTTTATTATTCACAATAAAAAGGGTTAAAAAAAGTGTTTTGGCGCTGTTCTAAAAAATATTTGAAGTTTGCTACGAAAATATTGATATTAGATGATACTTACGTTATCAAGAAGTAATCACCGGTGAGATAAAGAAACATTAAGTATAAACAAGTGCTGTAATCGAATAGCTGCATATAGTGTTTTAGAAAAACTTAATGGGGTCGTTGGTAACAAGAAATATGTCTCGCTAAAGAAGACACTTCAAAAAATTTCATTTTTCCAAGAAATGAAGTAGAAACTTATAAAACTGAATCAATATTTGTCAAAAATAATTACAAATAAAGGTGAACATTTTTTAATTTTAAATATCATTATATTTAGTTATTAAACCAATATTCGTTTTCAAACTATATGGATAGTATATTTTGTGAAATTTTGTCCTTTTTCTTTTCGTTTGTATACTATTTAGCAAATATAACCATTAAACGTTATTATAGTTTATTTTAATCTGAATATTATATAGGGTCTTGACTTGTATTTAATAATTATATATTGAACTTTTTTTGTATCTACTAATAAAGAAACCCACCAGTCTAACAACACATTCACCAATAAAAGAAAATGTACCCTGTTCCCGAATAAATGACAGAAAATAAAATTAAAAGTTAATTTTTTTTTGACAGCGAATCGCGAGAGTAACTCAAAAGGAGTTAATAATTAAATTATTTCGTTCTTTTAACACCTTTAAGAAACATGGCATTAGCAGAAATTTGTGCAATATTAAAAAAAATATTGTATCAACTGAATTACTTTGGATGTGAGTCTTGTAAAGAATTTTAACATATATTTCGATTTTTTTAATGACAGTAACCAGAAGCTCAACTTCCTCTCTTTGTGATTCTAAAATTCGAAATTGTAACACAATATGTTTCTTTGATTACGCAAAGTATTTTTGCGATTTAATTTAAATTTTTTTAAACTTACTATTTTCCGTATACCGGACATTTTTTCTTAACTTTAAATAATCTAGGATCGTTACATTAACATTAAACTGTCCAGTTAGGTGCATGTTTTATTTTTTGGTGCCCGGTTGATGATGAAAATTATGGCACCTCATATATCGGGTTTTCTGTTACTAAATATTTCCTTGGTGCCCCGCTGAAATGCCCCACAAACGTTTGAAATTCTCATTATTGTTGAGTTTTTTAAGGGAAAACTATTGAGAAATTTTTTAGCATTCCGGCAAAAGCTAGTATCCTACTTTTAGGTAACAAAATTTACTTGCACACATTTCTTTTCTGCTTGTATCACTTTTTTACTTCTTACAGGCTTCTCTAAAAGTATCTTGAATAATACCCTTGGTATTGTTTTATGGTTTTCAAATCTCACCTAGTTGTTATTCTTACATCGATAAGAATAACTTAAGTTTCTTGTCCATTATTTAGGTTCTACAATTGGTATTCCCGTTTTTTAGGATGGATTTGAAAAAGAATCAAATTCTGATGTTTCTTAAGTTATCCAAATTAATGGCAAACATTTTGTTTTCCGAGAAAATTTCCCTGGTTTCATGTTGCAAGAAAATTTCCAGCCTTTTTTAAAGAAAACCACCATATTCGTATATTGCAGTGTTTACTTTTTCTATTGCATTATAATTTTAGTACAATGTGAAGCTATAATTTTAGTATTTATTTAATTTAATCATCAAAATCAGCCTAAACCCAAACACAATTAGTATGACTGAATAGGTATTTTCAGTAGCTTTCAAACGAGGTGTTACTTGCCATAAAGATAGTCTACTACTAAATTAGACAAAAATTAAACATTTTGCAGATAAGTGCCTTTTTTTAATTTACTTTTTAACGGCGCTATATAGTTAATACAGGGTAGGGTATTCCACTTGAAAAATTTGACAAAACTTTCCTGGAAATTTTTGAAAAATCAAATTAATTTTTGACCACCTTAAAAATAAAAAAATTCAAAATTAAAACTTGGTCTAAAAAATCTTTGGTCTATTGGTTTTCTAAATTGGTAGTTTTTTAAATTCCAACATTAAATCTGAAAGAGTAAAGATTTATTAAATAGGAGTATGATGATGCAATATTTTTAAGTAATTTTTTTTCTCCGAAAGTTATTAAAAGTAATATTTTGTTTTGTAGGTATGTACTAATGACTATAGAGTATCTAAAAAAGTTAGGTCATTCTATTAAAAAAAAATTAAGTGATGTGCCCATTTTACTGTTGGACTACCCTGTATATATGAAAATAATTTTAGAATATTTGGTTTTGACCTCCATTGACAGTTATTCTTCATATAAATCGTAAACTTTTACATAGTAGGAGTTTATATATATATATATTTATATATATATATATATGTATACAATATGTCCCCCTAAGTTGGAAACATTTGGAAAACTTTTTTATTATTAATTTTAGGAAAAAAGTTATTCTTGATAAAAAGTTCTGCATTATCTAAAACCTAGAATACAGTCATCAAATATCAAATTTTTTCAGTGGTATACGAGGTTTGTGAAAAAATATGAGTTTTACTCAACAGTAAAGTACCTTTAAATTTGACAATATCGAAAAATGTTACTAAACAAAATTGATCAGAATTAAAAATTACGTTTAAATATTCATAAATATAAATTTGCAAAATAAATGAATATGCACTTATTACTCGTTTTAATTGCAAAATTATTAGAAAACATAGAAAAACTAAAAGGTTATGATGTGTTTCGTAATCACAAGAGATAAATATTCATTCAAAATAGAAATATTAGTAAAAAATAAAATAATCTGAAGTTTTAATTTAAATGGATGTACTTGCATATTTCAACTTTAATTTATTGTCAAATTTGAAGGTACTTTATTCTTGAGTAAAACTCATATTTTTTGACAAACCTCGTATACCACTGAAAATTTAATATATACTTACATTGTGAAAACATGGAAAAAAGTTAAGTTAATTCACTAAATACCATTCATTTGCCTCTAGATATGTTTAATTTCACCATCAACAAAACAATTACTTATCATACGATTGATTCCCAGTTTGTAATGGATTAATTATTTTCGGCTGTCAAATTTAGAGTCAGTATATTTTAAATTAGGTTATATTAAAAATAATGGGACAATGATATTATTCTTCTTGTCATTTTTCTAATTGTTGTAACGGTGGTCAATGTTAGCGTTGTAAAAAAAATTGTTTTTTTTTAATAAACGAAAATACTGTAAAAAGGTTATTGATTTCCAAATAAGAGTACAATAGTTATAAAAATATTTCCTATGTGGCCAAATAAAAATAAATAATATAATAAATAGAGCAGACAGTTAATTTAATTGTCAGATGAGAAATGACGAGTAATGTTTTGAGTTCTATGATATCTTTCAATTGGAGAGTCATATTAAAGATTTGGGAATAAAATAAGTTTTAAACAAATAAAAATATTATTGCAATATATTTATTAAATGTGCAGTTTTTTAAAGTGGAAAAATACTCAACTCTAACAAAAAAATGACAGTTTTAATAAATCAAGGCTAGATAGATTTTTTTTGCTTAATCCGTAAATAAAATAAAATGAATACTTTTTTGAAGAAAAATACATTTTTGTTTATATTATGAGCGAAAAGAAAACAGGTCTTCAGGGTAGTATTTCAGAAAAATAATATCAAATGTTTTAGACGTTCCGGGGGGATTCTATTCTTATAAATATTAAATAAAAAAATGTTAACAAAATATTTATCCTTTTATTTAAAACTTTAATGGTTGCTCGGCATCGTGTTCAGCTTCATCGTCAATTCGCCATTTGAGAGAGAACTTCTAAGCACGTATGCACGTCCCTACCCTTCCCTTTAAGAGGTCCAACCCCATCGTCGCCTGTGGAGGCATTTGCAGATTACTATTAGCCCCTCTGCAAACAATGGCTTTTATAAAACCCATAGGCGTGGTAAACATATGAGAAGACAATTCATAACTTCTCGTTGTTGCTTTCTTCGCGGCACAGGGTATTTTACAAAAGGGAATCAGGCAAAACTTGACTTTCCATTATTTACGATTACTTCAATTTTTATATTATTTATAATTAACTGAAAATTATCTCAATGCGCCCTAATAGAAATAGATATATTGTAAAATAAAAAGACAAATAGTAGAAGTGAAAAAATGAAATTTATTGATTGACTTCCTAATTATAAATGGTCTGGAGTATAGAATAAAAGAAGAATTCATTTTAAACTACATTTTTTTTTTACTATGAACACTTTTGTATCTATCTTAACTAGAATAGTATATTTTCCACGACCATTAGAAAAAATGTGCTAATTCCAAAGTCATTTTTAATTATATAAGGTAAACATTCTTACTCTTGATAGACAATATTTATTCCAAAACACTTGCTTTTTATGTGTTTTGCTTGTATTTTCATTCCAGAACAAGTGATGGAATGAATATTCCGTAATTGTTCTAAACAATATATTTGACTGAGGCTTTAGAGTGAGCTAAGGGAGTCCATTCGAATTAGAAATAGTTTGCCCGATGTGTAAGTTTTTAACATATAAAAGGAACTGAAAGTTCTCCTGAATATATGCCGGATATATTTGGAAGTTTAATTCGTTTAACTAACTCAGAAGCAATAACATCTTCTATTTTTGAAGAGTTTGTGTAGATATGAATGTAGTTTTCGATCTGGGATATCTTTTCGAGGAACGAGTTTTTAACAAGTTTTTACAAGTTTCGTATTTTTTAAATTTAAACGTGTTTTTACACATTTTTTAAACTAATCCCAGTATGTACGAATTCGATTTAACAAGATCTTTCAAAATCTGCAAAAATATACAGGGTGTCCCATTTAAATTAAAAACGTTGAGGGTATTTCCGGTTAAACCGAAGTATATTATTAACAAAAAAATGTACATCAGATGCAAAATTTCATAAATATCGTTAAAGACATTTACTTGGTTCTTCTTGGTACTATGGTTCATTTTCTAGGTTTATATTTTTTCCAAAGTTTATAGAGTCTATTTTATTTTTGAAATAAGAAAAGCAGTACCCTAAACAAACATTTTAGGGTAAATCCAGCTAAACAGCAGCGCAACAGGCAAAATATCGAATTTATAATACTTTCGGCCGGCCCAATTTGAAGGTATCTAAAAACTTAAAGGCGTGGCTCGCAAATGACAAAACAATTCATAACCTAAATGTCGCCCTTTCCCTTGTTCGTGTCTTTCGCAAAAAGCGCCCTTACATTTGTTCGAAGTCGGAGTTTGATAGATGGATGGATTCGGTGTTAAGATATTGCGATATGTTGATGGCCAACATGACTTTCAGACGCCAGCAAAAACGTCTAAACATTGGCCGAGGGATCAGAAGTAGTTTTCTGAAATATGTTGTAGACGGTCTTTCGGCCGCTTTTTTCCTTAGAAAGTCTGTGGAGGGATGGAAAATGAAACTTGGGAATTTGCGGTTTTTATTAGAGTTGACACATTTCATATACTGTTTCGATCAAATATCTAGGAAATATCGTTGGATCATTTTTCCGAAAATTCGTAATAACTGGTTAAAATTCACAAACGAGTTTTATAAAAAAATATTTCTTTAAGACATGAATGATCTTAAAAAATAACCTAGAAAATAATTAAGAAGAACTATGCACTACATTGGGATTTACGTTTAAAAAAAAATCTGCTACTTATAACAGAAGAAAAATTTGATTGTATTTCCCAAATAATTATCTTTATTTGACAATATCGAAAAATGTTACTAAAAAAAGTTGATCATAATTAAAAATTACGTTTAAATATGCAAGTACATCCATTTAAATTAAAACTTCAGATTATTTTATTTTTTACTAATATTTCTATTTTGAATAAACATTTATCTCTTGTGATTACGAAACACATGATAACCTTTTAGTTTTTCGATGTTTTCTAATAATTTTGCAATTAAAACGCGTAATAAGTGCACTACAGTTAAATTTGCATTATTGTAGACATACGTTTTGAAAATAATTTTATTAATGTAAATGGATGTACTTGCATATTTAAACGTAATTTTTAATTCTGATCAACTTTTTTCAGTAACATTTTTCGATATTGTCAAATTTAAAGGTACTTTACTCTTGAGCAAAATTTATATTTTTCGACAAACCTTGTATACGGCTCAACAAATTTTAAATCCGATGGTTGTATTTCAGGTTTTAGACCATGCAGAACTTTTTATAAAGAATAACTTTTTTTTATAAAACTAATAATAAAAAAGTTTCCCCTTATGGTGCCGACTTAATTGGACACACTGTATAAACTTTCCGTCTAATGTTAGAAGGTTATGTAACCGTACGCAAAAATAAATTTTAAATTTTAAAATAAAACACTGTATTTACCTTAGGATGAATATTTCACCTAGATATTTTAGGTTATTCATCATATTTTGGGTCAATGATTCTCAAGTTACAATATGGACAATTGGTTCTGAAACACCCTGTATTTAGGTTTATAATATATTTTAGTTGAAATTATAAGTTTGTTTAGTAGAGATATACTGAATATTAAGAGGCAATAATACACCGAGATGCTGAAAAATTGGCCATTCTTGCAATCTTTTTATTGTATATATTTGTGCAAATTTTTAGGGAATAATTTTTAAAATTGACAGAGTTATTAAATATAATATGGAGACACTTGCAAAAATACGAATGTTTTGGTTGGGTACGTGGTCTTTCTGGACATAGTGTATAAAATAATTAAAGAAGAAGAACTATGTTATGATTCTATGTTCTATGATCATAATATAAATTTTTATATCGGTACTTTTTTTGCTGTGTTATTTAATGGTTTTACATGCGTCGTTTTGAAAATTTTAACGTTATGAGATTTTATGTAGGAATATTCTCCTAATAGATTTTTTGTTGATTTGAATTATGGGTTTATCGTTTTATATGTTAGATAAGTAAAGTTATGATGAGTTATTTATTCAGAAGTTTTACGTTATGAATTTTAGTTGATTGGAAAAAATATCCGTTGTACCTACTAATCCTGCTAACCAATGAGAATATGGTACCCGAAGAGTAAAGTTTTAGAGCCAAAAGCCAAAAGTAATTTATTTTCCTGTTAATTTACTAATTTTTCATATTTTATTGTAAAATTATCATATTCCTAGCTCTAAATAATTTGCAAAAGTTTGGTGTTTTCTTGTGACGACTGAGTAATCTAACCCGTGATAAATGTATGCTTATACTGGACATTTTTTCAAATCAGAGCTGAAATCTTGAGAGTATATGAGACTTGGTAAAGTGCAAAATTTCTTTATTATTATCGACAGAATAATTCTCCATGCTTGATATTGGTCAATCAAGTTTCAACAAAGTGGCTAAGAATAATAAATTAATTAAAATTTAGACGTTTTTGACAGGAGACAATTTAAGAATTTCACTATTTCAATTAATCTAACTATGCGATTTAAAAGAAATTCAATCAAGATCGTAAAAGCCTAGCATAATATATACCAATTTGAATCAACAGCTTGAAAAATATCGCCGAGGCAATTATTCCCAACGCGGAGATGAAAATAAACTAAAAAGGTAGGCCGATAAATAATCTGTTTACGTATTCATTCCGCCGCGACAGAAATAAGTAAAGTTGACAGACGAGATATTCGCATTTTTATCAAAAAATAAAAACGTCCCGCCTCTGCGGCATTAAATTCATCACCCACTTGTGTTTTGGAGTACGGAAGCCCCATCGTAGCCCCCCCCCCCATATAGTGGTTTGACACGGTGTCTGTCCACTTTGCATACAGATAAGATATAACATCCATAAAAAGATATCAATTCAAATGTTCAGTTGTAGGCCACCGACTGCACGCGTTTGTAACATATTTACACACAGAAAAGTGTTTTCGAAAATTTGATAACTATACAAAAGAACAAATGTTGTTTTTATTGGATGACAAAAAAAAATAAAAAATAAAAAATGTGTCGTTATATATATATATATATATATATATATATATATCTATCAATTTATATATTGTATTTTTTAAGTCTCTCCTCGCTTTTATTTTTTAAAGGGGTAAGTTATCGAAATGCAACAAAGACAGGGTAAAACTATATTAAAAATATTACATTTTGGCATAAGCGTTAATTCCGTCCTCTTCACGGTGGAGTGGGAACATAGAGATTCGAGTGCCACCATATTTTAAGAGTCTTTTCAACCTTTTTACATGTATGTTTTGTTTTTTGAATTTGGATAATTAATACCAAAGTTAGGAAAGAAATATTTTTTGGGTATTATAAATATGTTATACAAAAATATTG